>CM049375.1:4433402-4993402 GCA_026937815.1 Etheostoma perlongum | reverse complement strand
GGAAAAGTACCTTTTTGGTAAGAGATGACGGAAACATGATGTGATTAATGAAAGCCCCCCTGACTCCCTTTCCTCCCAGGGTTCCCACTCCATCCTGTAATGTGAAACACAGAAAGCTGCATTCAGTACATCTGAATAAGCATGTACTTAGGACCGGAGACAGAGCCAATAAAAGATTGCAGGGGCCTTCAGATCCTTCTCCTCCTCTCCTCCCAACCAGAAGATGAAAGTCAGATATAGCAGACTATAGCAGCTCTCTCGCTTTTCTCTCCCTCTCTGTCTGTCACACACAATCTCTCTCTCTCTTCTTTTCTTTCTCCATTAGAGCTGCAAAGATTAATCGATTAGTTGTGAACTATTAAACTAATCGGCAACTATTTTCATTATCGGTTTGAGTCATGTTTTATAAAATTAAAGTAAAAAATCTCAGATTCCAGCTTCTTAAATGTCAATATTTTCTAGTTTCTTCGCTCCTCTGTGACAGCAAAGGGATTCTTTGAGTTGTGGACAAAACAAGACATTTGAGGCAACATCTTGGACTTTAGAAAACACTGAGCATTTTTGACATTTTATCACCATTTTGTGACATTTAATAGACCAAGCAACTAATTGATTCGAGAAAATAATCGACAGATTAAAGCCTAACACTCGCTAAAATGCAACCTAGGGTGTTTTTGTGAATATACCCGAGTAAAACTTTTGTTTAAAAGCATAATAAGGACGTAAGCGCCACTTTTAAGATTGACCGTATTTTCGTTTTTCGGTCAAATGGCCTGTTGAATGGGAGTGCTAGGGGCACTACTATGATAGCATCAAAATCAACATTTTTCAAACACTAAGAAGCCTCGACACAACATGAGATTTTGCTCCAAGTAGGGCTGGGCAATATATCGATCTTGTATCAATATCGCAATATGAGGCTAGATATTGTCTTCAATTTTTGATATATCGTAATATGGTGTCATTTCCTGGTTTTAAAGGCTGCATTACAGTAAAGTGATGTCATTTTTTTAACTTACCAGACTGTTCTAGCTGTTCTATTATTTACCTTTACCCACTAAGTCATTAAATCATTTCTGGAGAATATTTATCAAAAATCTCATTGTGTAAAGTTTCTTAAAGCACCAATAGTCAACAATACAATATCGTCACAATGTCGACATCGAGGTATTTGGTCATAAATATCGTGATATTTGTTTTTCTCTATAGCGCCCAGCCCTAGCTCCAAGCATTACAAGGGGCTCTACACATGAAGTCAGCACAGCATTGAGAACATTGTTTGTGTACACAGAGTTTACTAAAAAAAAAGGTTTTGAACAACTCACTTTAGCAGTTGGTTTTTCCACTCGCCGCCATTTTGCCAGTACAAAAGAGTCAATCTCCGAATGCAATGTAACATGGAGGCGAGTAAAGATGGGAAGCTGCTAATGCTTTGTTCCACATAAATGCATGGATCATTTGTTGTTTTGTCGTTAGGGGGAAACAATATTGACCTTGTAGTTGAAACAGGAGCCTCATATAAGAATGACATTTCCACCTATGGAGTCCGTTCATCCGCATTCAGAGATTGATTCTTTTTGACTGGCAAGATGGTAGTGCCCCCAGGAAAAAAATTCTGTGTACACAAACAATGTTCTCAATGCTGAGTTCATGTGTAGAGCCCCTGGTGATGCTTGGAGCAAAGTCTCATGTTGTGTTGAGGCTTCTTAGTGTTTTAAATTTTTAAAAATGTTGATATTGATGCTATCAAAGTAGCGCCCCTAGCACTCCCATTCAAAAGGCCATTTGACCGAAAACGAAAATATGGTAAATCTTCAAAGTGGCACTTACGTCATAAATATGCTTTTTAAACAAAAATTTGACTTGAGTACACTCACAAAAGACTCTAGGTTGCATTTTGGCAAGAGTTACGCTTTAATCTACTTCAAAAAAAGTTGTTAGTTGCAGCCCAATTCTCTAGGAGCTACATGTGGGGCTCTGGTTTCTCAAGATTTCCAATCTTCTGTAAAGAACTGTGTAAAATACCAATGTTGCATTCACTTTCTCCTCTCACCCAGGTGCTGTTGTGGTCGTCTGATAGGTCAGCATGTGGGCCTGCCCCCAGGCATCTCATCCAGTCAGAATGATAAGGCAGATCGTTTGGCCAAGAATGACAGCCTGTCGGAGAAGTGGTCGATCAGCAAACACACACAGCTCAGCCCCACTGATGCCTTCGGCACCATTGAGTTCCAGGGGGGAGGACACTCCAATAAAGCCATGGTGACTCCCACATAACAACTCTACTAAGGCTCAATGATTTTTAGTTGCTGTTACTCTGACTGACATTGCAATTGCGATAAGATTTGCCATATGATTTTCACTAAAAAAACAATTAACATTACAATGATTATAGTATGGTTTTTGAGATGATCTGTACATGGTACCTCCTAGACTCACCTCGACTCAACTCGCCCAAGATATCTCTGGTACCTGCTAACAGCTACTTTTTTTAGTACCACCTCACCTCAGCCGAGGTTCCATGCGAGCTGAGGCGATACCAAAAGGTGACGTGAAAACCTGCAGATTTGTGATTGGTCGGAGAGAATCATCACTAATCATCATTGTTAGCGACAGACGGGAGGGTGTCCTGAACAAACCCGCTGTGTTTAAGTAGTTTAGGCAGTGGTGGTTTTTTTTGCTGCCTCCAGCTTCTTCTGAAACTAAAGTTGTTTTCTGGCTGCGGCAACAGCCATATGCCAAAAATCAAAAGCAACACACCTTTGACGTTCTGTGTGTGTGTGTCGCGTTAGGTCATGGCAGTTTCCTGCTATGACGACCAGCCACGGCTCACCTCACGCGTGAGGCAGTACTAATCTGCAATGGAAAAAGGAGGACGGGGCAACGCGGCTGAGTTGAAGCGAGCCGAGTCGAGCAGGTACCATGAAATGAAAAAACGCCATAAGTAGGAGTACGAGTTTTGTCAAACATTGTTTGAACGTGCTGGTGCATCTTTCGTCCTCAGAGGGTTAACAAACAGAGGCGGACTTTCCATTGGGCGAAGGTCGGTGATTGCCTTGGCCACCAAACTACCAGGGGCCCTATTAACACCTATTAAACTTATGGTCAAGCTTGTTTCTTACTCTTCAATTAATAATCATGCCATTCTAAAAATCCATATGCTGAAATGCATGGATGTATTTTGACCAAAAGCCATCAGCAGCCCCCCCTACTAGCAAAGTAGCATGCCTTAGTTTGCATTGGGCCCCCAAAGTGCTAAATCTGCCACTGTTAACAAATATTGCGACAGGGATTTCAAAATTGCAGTAGGTGGAAGTGGCATTTTGATAACATTTTGATTAATTATTCAGCTCTAAAAATCCATTTGGTTGCATTTTGTCAGTGTCGCTGCTGAAACAAACAAACAAAAAACAGAACAACCTGAAGAGTTTGGAGGTCGATATGCTCATGAAACCCGGTCCCGGTAAACTTGTGAGGTTTTGACATCTTCAGGAAGTGCTCCTTCATGTTGATGATTGTGGTTTTGAAAATGGTGAAATGTATAAGAGATGCATCAGGTGTCAAAGATAGAGTAGGCTGTGATACAACGTTCTTTGCGGAATATACTGTACTATATATATTCTAAACAGACGAGGATTGTTGAAGCTAAAAGTGTATAATAATTGAATGAGATTTGTAAGATATTATTCTCAGCTGCAGTTTGACTTCACACAGGTTTAGAGCAGGAAGGTGTTAGATGCTTGGCTGACTGAAAGTAATTCAGCTCTTGGTCTGGATGGCACAGTTGTACCAGTGCTGTGAAAATGATTGATTATCCCAATGATTGCTAAGCTTTTTGTCAGTAAATTAATACAAACCAAATGGAAATGACATGAAATGAGGACTCATCTAGAGTCTCTTCCAATTACTGGCTGTAACTGGCTAGATAATCACCATTAAACATATCACCATATGCAGCAAAATCAATTGTGTGTAATTATTATGTGATTACATATAATTATTTATTTCAATGATTTAGGTGTCTAAAGACTGCTGCAGATACAATTTGGCCTGATTAATCTATCTGTAGCATGATTGTGTATGTTATTTACACTGTCACCGTCTACGAGAACCATGGTGACAGAATCACATCCCACTACAGCATAGCATACAGGAAATTCAGATGATTAAAGCTGAATTATGTCTGATTTATTCCCAGTGTTAAATAATTTATCAAAACACATGACAGGTTGACTGACTGAGGGTGAATTAGAAAGATAAACAGATGTTCTATAATGCATCTCCAATCATTTCAAACATCTGTTCTGAATCTTGAAAAATGAAAGCCATACACTCAGCCAACTCTGATCCTTGTGATGCTTTTCTATTTTATAATTTCTTCTTCACAGATTTGTTTCATATAAGGACTGTCCTCCCCCAAAAAACACCCACATAAGTTGTTTGTTCAAGCAGCAATTATGACTCATATTTAAGTTTATAGTGGGAACGTCCTCCCACTATAAACTTACTACTTTAGTGACTATAGTAGATATGATGGGAGCAAAGCAGGAAGTAAAGTGATGAAGTGCCACCTTCTGCCAGAGATGGTTTAGAACCACACAGTTGTCAACTGTGTGGTTTGGAATGAAAGGGAGAAAACATGACAGGCAGATATTGCTTTCATACTTTCTTTTTTTTTGACAACGTAGTTTAGGCTGCAGGCATATCTTGCTTAGGCGGTCGCCTAAACTGCAAAGGGCTGAGGGAAACCCTGGGTTTAGATATGAGGGTGGAAAACGCTCCTGTAGGTCATATTTCCTGCCACCACTAGGGGACGCTAATTTGGGAAACGCTTCTTTGGGTCATATAAGAGGGTAGGAATAAAAAACCTATATTGCCAATTGTTTGGAGGACTTGTTCATATCAAATGCTTTTAATACATGTAGTACATGTGCATGGATGTGTAACTATTTGTATTGATGTCTCAGGCACATGCAGACTTTTAAGGCATCATGTGCCCGAGGGCGATGTACATCACTGACACATGCCCCACTGCTTTCAGTACGTGCGAGTGTCTTATGACACCAAGCCTGACCTGCTGCTTCACCTGATGACCAAGGAGTGGCTGCTGGATCTGCCCAAGCTACTCATCTCAGTCCACGGTGGCCTGCAGAACTTTGAATTACAGCCCAAACTCAAACAGGTCTTTGGCAAAGGGCTCATTAAGGCTGCCATGACAACGGGAGCCTGGATCTTCACCGGCGGAGTCAACACAGGTGAAGCACAGTACACACATGCAGCGTATTTTGAGAACTAATGTAAACCAATCTTTATTATACTCAAAAAGTGAGCTACATCAACTTAAATGTGAGTGTATGTATTCCTGTGCAAAGTAAGAAATAATCTGTTAGGATATTTTATCAGCAATTTGCTGCGTCACTTTTTTATACAAGATGAGTGGCCATGCACTTATGTTAGGAGTATGATGAACGTGTTCAAATGTGCTTCATAAGTTATTAAATAACATTTTATCAAGGTGCTCAGGGCTGTAAAGATTGAACCACTAAATCACTGGGAAAGGGTTCTTGTAGGTTTAATATGGACACTCAGCTAAATTTACAGACACTCATAGTTAGACCAGACAGGTGAAGGATAACTCTCAGGGAATCTAGACTGCTTTTTTATAGCTAGAAGTTAATAAAAAGGTCCCTTTTAGATGAAAATGTATATGTCGTTACATAAACTGTATTCAAATCAGTTGTGTGACAGACAGGAGATAGACATTAGGGCCTGTCATAAAAATCTACTTTTCAAGGAGTCATATTCCATTGAAAGCTATACATGAATTTCCCAGTTATAGTCTTGAAGAATCGAGGTTGTGGAAAAAGTCGACCTAAGACTTTGATCATTACGGAGATCTCTTTTCAGAGATGCTAAGTAGCTGGATGAATTTGGCATTGAGCAGGATTATGAGTAGCTTAGTAGACCGGAGCTTAAGCATCGAAAGTGTTGGGGCAGTCCAGGAAGAAACAGTGTGGACGTCTGACAGCAACTGTGTGAGTGTGACAAAATACGATTGTATAAATTAATATCGTTATTAAAGCACAGGAATTGTGAATGAATATGCCGTTACCATGCATATGGAAAGTAGTTTCTCTGAGATCCGCTGAGTTTCTGATATAAGTAACTGAGATTCATTTTAGCCGGCTGTAAATAAGAACAAAGATGGGACAAAACAAGTTAATAGGAGACATAAGAACAGATGGAAAGAAATGACAGCGTGGGATGCTTAAAGTACGATTTTGTGACACAATGGGTGCAATAGCACGAAAGAGAAAAAGGAGAAGCCTAAATAATGGATGGAGGGATTAATTGAAAGGACAGTGGAGGTAGACAAAAGAATGAATGTCAGCAGGAGAGATGGGATAAGATGGCCTCCAGGTCTGACTCCTGCTTCCCTGAGGACAACAGCAAAAGGCCTCGAGCTACGACCTGTCTGTGTGTGTGCATGTGTCCGTGCATGTGTGTGTGTGTGTGTGTGTGTGTGTGTGTGTGTGTGTGTGTGTGTGTGTGTGTGTTTGTGTGTGTGGGCTCACAGCACAGTGTATCATTATCTAGGTTTACACTGTGTATTGATCATGACAAAACATTTTGCTGTCTGTTTCTCTGTCTTTCTCTTAATCATTTATGAACACCCACACCCACACCCACCCACGTACACATACAGGAGTGATTCGCCATGTGGGTGATGCATTGAAAGACCATGCCTCCAAGTCCAGGGGGAAGATCTGCACAATTGGCATTGCTCCGTGGGGCATTGTAGAAAATCAAGAGGATCTTGTTGGCAAAGATGTGAGTCTCTGAGAACAAACAAACAGATCTATATGAATCAGCTTCAGACTGGGTTCTTGCATGCCTTAGCTCTCGCTTGTGTATGTACATGTGCTTGTGTATGTACATGTATATGTGAAGTCCACTGTTACCACAGCCTGTAGATTGCAGTTGACAGTTTTTAACTGAGATGCTGAGGAGGCCAATCCGATCTGTGATAAACACTCCTTCAAAGTGAGTCTGACAGCTGAGCGACATCAGACTGTGAAATACATGCTAACTCTTTTGAATCTCATGAATCAATGTTGTATTAAAGTTTTATCAGAATGCACCGTACTCTGTCCTGCTAAATAAGTCAAGTCGAGCAGATTAATGTTGGTAGCTGCAACGAGATTAAGTGCTGAAGCTTTTTTCCGTGCTTGATTGGTCTCAGCTGTACGCCTAATGACCAGATGATTTTACCTGAGATTGTCAGGCGCATCTCCACTCAACTGAAATCAAACTGGATCAACCTAAGTCATTAATATTCATCCAGTTTTTAGTGCCATTAAGCAGTAAAATACATGCACAATAGCAGTAGCTGAGTTTAATGATTAGACAAGAACCAAAACAACATCTTTCATCACCCTTGTCACTCCCCGATGCAAGTCGAGAGCAGATGTGAGCATACACGATGCTAACAAGAGACTTCTGTAATGTCAGTACAGTAAAAATGGACCTACTTAACGACGTTTGTTTACTGCTGGCTACAAGTTAGCATCAAACACAACAATGGTTGTCTCTGGAATAGCGTTTTGAGCTAACGTTAGCAATCAAACAATCATAGATGTTTATAACGTTTTTATCTTTTGTTACTGTTTGTAATGAGAACATTTTATTATTTTATGGATTTCACAAATATCAGTATGACATACAAACCGTTTAAATGAACATGCGCGACTCACATCTGCACTCAACTCACATTGGGTAATGACAACCCTGACAAAAGCTCAATGCTTAATCATTGGTGTCTTAAAGGGGCACTATAGTGATTAAGTACCGTACCTTTATAAATGACAGATTTTAAAAACATTGTTGGTGCAGTAGAGTTAGAAATATCCATATTTATAGTCCTGATTGTGATTATTAAGCCGTGAAATGATGGATCCTATCTACCATGATGCAGCCAGTACTATCTCTTCATTAGTTTCTCTCTGCTTGGTAAATGTTGATGCCTTCCAAACTCTGCGCCCCAGTTTGTAACATAGGCTTGCCAATAAAAGTATTCTTTTAATTAAAACTCTTGAAAATTAGAACATTCTAAAATGCCAAATGATTTTTTGCCAATGCTTGAGTTACATTAATGTTGCTAAGAAAACATGCCCTTGTTATCGTCAAACCACACATTATCCATAACCAGCGTTGGGCAAGTTACTTCTTAAATGTAAAACATTATAGATTCCCAGTCATTTTTAGTTATATTAAAATATACTTGTCTCTGAATTGTAATGCTTAACACTACTTTTGCATTACTTTAGAGTTACTTTCACTACAAAGGGGATCAATAGTCTAATTTTTATCCACTTTAATACATAATAATTGATCATTTATTGCAGCAAAAAGCAATAAATTACTGTAATTAAGTTACTTTTATAACATGTTACTCCCAACACTGTCCATAACTGTACATGCACTGTCAGCCATGGGTTTCTCCGATGTTTGTGTAACTGTTAAATGTTATCTTCCCTTGGACAGGTGGTGCGTCCATACCAGACCATGTCCAACCCCATGAGCAAGTTGACGGTTCTAAACAGTCTCCACTCCCACTTCATCCTGGCAGACAATGGCACCACGGGAAAGTACGGCGCAGAGGTTAAACTGCGACGTCAGCTAGAGAAACACATCTCCCTGCAGAAGATCAACACACGTGAGTGGAGTTTACTGTAGACTATCTGCCTTTAATGGCTGCTGGCCTACTTACCCTAAATTACAGGAGGTGTTTTTAAATGTGAGTGATAACAGCATAATTAAACCGTCATCCTGGTTTTATCAACGACACCACTGTGGGTTAATTGTGTTCCAACTCAGTTTTATAGCTGCAAACCAGACTAAAATATGTATTTATTTTTGTATTTATTTAATTATTACCTGCTTTATACTGAACACATGCTGTCAGACACGGTATTTTTAGCCAGCTGGGACATAAATCGACTAGCCTTTGAGACTCTTTTTACCTTCAGGAGGGGTTTATTTTTCTCTTTCAAAGCTTCTTGAAACCTCAGATGAACGCTTTCCTCAGATGAACCTGCTTGCTAATCCTCGTCTCCTTGTTTTCGGGTGCCGCACAAAGCTCCTCAACAAGCTAACAAACACAGACATAATGACCAGCACATGACCATTTTACACTTACACACATACGTACTATACTGCAGACACAGCTAGTTCATTATGTACACACATATGAGAATGGAAGGGGCATTTGTTATATTGTTTTTACTAAATTTGATTTATGTTTTACACCGTCACTGGCAATGACATCATAGCCACGCCCTAAAACACCCACTGCTTAATCAACTAGACCATAATTCAAAAAATGATCCTCATTCTGTGTTGCAGAAGACTTAAAAGAGATTGAGACCATAAACTCATTATGAAAATGTTTACAAAGGTAATAAATCAAGTGAAAAGTGGGTCACTTTCTCATGAACTTCTACAGAAGCCGACCTCCTTTTGCAATCGCATGTCTCGCCCCCTGCTGGAATTCAGATAGAATGCAGGTTTAAAGCCCATGTTGCAGGTTTAATTTTGCAACGAATTTGTGCAATTTGCTTGTTGGTAGTAAATATTTGAACTGTTATCCATTATTTTTGATGGTGTTGGATATCGCAAAACTGAATATATATCAAAAAATGGGCACAATTTTACAGTGTTTCATTTTCCCCCCACAATGCATTGCATGACATCATATTGGGGAGATAACAGAGCAGCCTGCGTTGTATTTACCACTGGTCTGGCCTAATGTGGTATCTGGTCTTTAATATTAACAGTCTATGGTCTCGATCAAGTCCATGTGACATGCGGATATAGCTAACGTCGCGTAGCCAGCCAGCAACTTCGGCAGTAGAGCTTCGGTAAGCTAACACGACCGCGTTGTCGCCCACAATCAACCTGCTGTGATGTTTGAAATATAAACAATTACAATCCTGGTGCTGCTGGTTTGGGAGGACCATGATCCTGCCTGAAATGTCACAAACGGATTTAGACATCTTCAGATCAGCTGATCGCGGGGCGAGCTCCCCGACCGGCGGATCACTCCCCGACCGTAGGCTCGCTCGCTTCCCGACCGGAGGGGCTCGCTTCCCGACCGGAGGGGCTCGCTCCCCGACCGGCGGATCACTCCCCGACCGTAGGATCGCTCGCTTCCCGACCGGAGGGGCTCGCTTCCCGACCGGAGGGGCTCGCTCCCCGACCGGCGGATCACTCCCCGACCGTAGGCTCGCTCGCTTCCCGACCTGCGGCAGGCTCGCTTCCCGACCGGTGGGGCTCGCTCCCCGACCGGCGGATCACTCCCCGACCGTAGGCTCGCTCGCTTCCCGACCTGCGGCAGGCTCGCTTCCCGACCGGAGGCTCACTCGCCTACAGCACCCGCTCTCCACCGCAGCTTCGCCGCCACACACACAAGCACCGGCCAAACAGCGACACGTTTTCACCGGAGGAAGAGGTAAACACTTAGAAATAACACTCGGGGATGCCTTCTATTCCTATATGTAGATAAGTGTACCAGTACTTATCTGAACTAACGACATGATCACTGTCACTAGATCGAAAGAAAATGTTGACGTTCACTCGGTGCTATTCACTGACAGTAAAAAGTAAAGTCATTGTATGCACTGCTGCGTTGCTAAAATAAAGGAGATAAATGAAGGAGACTTCCCCACAATCTTGACAATTCCTCATTTGCCCTCTCACGTCTGGTAGGTTGGTAATTATTCGGCTGCTGGCCTTTCCTCCTCTTCCTCCTCCCTGTCAGTCTCCGTAGTTCTAGTGCTAGGCTGAGACTTAACTCCCCACAATGACGTCATCGCCGAATTCACTTCATAAACCCGCGAACACCAAAAATGACCAAAAACTAACTTTTAACACTATTTGGAGACATTTTTAAAAATGATATACATATCTTGAGTGTTTTTTGTACCCAATAATCAACAGTGGTGGTTAACTTGTAACATGGGCTTTAAGGCACTTTTTGCTGCACTTCACCGAATCGTATGCTTTGTACATTAATATTATACAGTCTATTATCAACATTTTAGATGTTTAGAATGCCCTCATATTTGTGTGTATTTTTGTAAATTTTGACAGCAGTTTTGTAACAATATAGAAAGATATTATTACACTCTGCTGTTGAAGTTTAATAGAATCTATTCTGTGTTTCTGTACAGCTCTCCATGTCTTCATTTTAAAATCTGTTGCATCAAAGGTATATCATTCTCCTAAAAGGGCAGCAAGAGTATATTTGAATTCTTGTTTGTGTGAGACCAAGGTGTTTATGTCCTGCATGTATATTAATATGTATTTGTGTCAGCAAGTGCACATGTTTGCCTTCGTGTGGAGTGTTCATCCCCCGTTGAGCCCTTGTCACATTGCATTTCTCCGTTTTTCAATTTCCACATTATACCTTAGCTGGGAACCAAATGGATTTGCATTAATACAAAATGCATTTCTCTGTCTTTCTCTCTCTTCATTCTCTTGGTCTCTTTTTCTCATTTGCTCACAAAGAACGTCACTAGCACACACACAAACCTCCTTGATACCCTTTAAATATATTTCTCAATAGCCTCTCACAGCATTGTTTGGAACGCGTCAGAGCCGGGAACAAACCTGAGCCGGAGACATTTTGTTTGCAGCCATGATTTATTTGTTATTGCCTTCTTTTGTTGTCAACACAAACCCACTTTATAATAATTTCCTCAGGGTTTGGGTGACATGAATGCATACATTTAAACATCAGTGCTTATTCAAAAAGGATGTTAGGAGGTTGATGGTACCAAATGGATGCATGATTACAGTGTTGAGAGCAATATCATGACTCAAATCTTGCCTTTGTCAACACCATTTTTTATTCACTTCGGACCTGTGAATGATGTTGATGTGACTTGAATGTCACTTAGAATGAAACTGGGCTTTTTTTTTTATTATGGGTGTAATCACCACCATATTCCTCCTAACCAGTTACCGGTTTCAAGGTATACTGCAGATAAAAAAGTAACAGTTTCAAAACCACTAGCATTTTCCGTCATATCGTTTCTGCGGTATCAGCAGTTTCTCATGAGTTGTCAAGTACAGAAAGTGCAGTTTAGAAATCCCTCTCCCTGTTTAGTGTGTTCCAAAATAAAATACATTGTGTATAGTGCTGTCAGTTAAACATGTTATTAATGGCGTTAACACAAACCCATTTTAACAGCTTCAATCTTTTTATCGCGAGATTAACCTTTTTGTCCAAGCATACTTTGTAGTTTTTTTCACCTGCTGTTGCAACAACTAGTAACGTTAGAAAACTGCAAGACTACACTGGATCTAGCAAGACCCAAAACATAACAACAGGCGCAACACACTTGTTTGGGCTTGTGAGTCGGCCAAAGAGTAGTAGGCTAACATTACGTTCTGAGTGGATGGCGAGCCAAAATGGATGCCAATAAGACTTTGGATTGAAAGTTTACTTTTTAAAACTTGTCAAATGGTTTCGTTGACAAGACCAAAGGGATCTGTGTGTTTTGTCGTTGTGAACCGAGCTATCATCGCAGCGCGTCCAGTCTGAAATACCACTTGATGGCCAAGCACACAGCTGATGCTGATGCCAATCCCCCCCTTCAAAGTATTTCTTTTCACCCTTTTATTGATGGACAGTGTTAACATATTTGTGTGAAATTGAACACTACAGTATAGTCCCCCAATGGCTAGAAATGGCGATAGGTGTAAACCTGCCTGATAGGGTATCCTGCTCTGCCTTTGAGAAAAGCTCAGATGGGCCCTCTCCTCCTCAATAGCTACAGACACAGAAATGGCACGTCCTAAGGAAAGCTCATTGTGGGACTGGCTGTAGTGTAATTTTGCACCAAGGCTGAATTTTGGGAAGGAGACTTCAGATACAGTATCAGGGGACCACTAAGGTCTATATAAAAGCATCCAAAGAGCACCATGTCATTGGACCTTTTAAAAAAAAAAAGTTTTTTCCCACAAATAGGCAAATTTATCTTGGCTTAATATATGTTGGATTCATATTAATGTATATTTACTGACATGATTTTTGAAAAAAGAAACCTATCAAAACATAATTTTAATCTCCAAATTAATCTGAGAACCCCCCCTAAGGGTCGCGGACCCCTGTTGAAGATCCTAACACCTTGACTTTGGAGATTTAAGAAATGTCCCTGGGTTCAGCAGGATACACAAATGTACTTCTTCCATGTTCATCATCGAGCCATGTGACCCATGGACTTCCCTTTGTCATCCTATGCCTGGACTTATACAAATGGGGCTGGGAAGGCAAAGGGACGCCCAGTCGTCATACAAGCATCTTGTTAACATGTTATTTCCCCTTTACACTGTTTACTACGGCACAAGGTGCTCCAAAAGTGTGTGCAAGTAAGGGCATGCACTGCCGTGGATCTGTTCTGGTTTTGGAAATGGTGGACACGTGAGTCCTAGCTACAGTATGTATTGAATAAAGGTTGGGGAACTACATAAACATCTTATTTTTTACAAGTAACAGTCTGACTGTCCATATGATGGTTGGGTACTCTGCTGTCCGTATCCAGCAACTGACTAGCTTTAACATATTTCTGGATCCAGTGCTAATACTGCTGACTGGGGTCTAATAATCAAACAAGCTGATAATGTGTGTTGTTTATCTGCTGCTGACCATCCAGAACACAAAGCTATCATTCAGCACACACACACTGGTCTATATCCACAACGTTCCACTTCCGGGATTGCTCCGGTGCTGCCGGAAATTCCATAATTTTTCCCTACCCTACCCTAATAACTCAACAAAGAGCCTTATTTGCACGATCAATTATGTATTTATATAATACAGTACCTTGTTGTGCGTACACACATGTATCCTTCCTCATTCACCTCTGAAGGGTTGGCAGACAAGGACAATTTTTAGGGTTCAAACTGCGAAGAATTTCAGCTCGGAATCGCACCTGAGCTTGGAATTGCATAACTTCAGTCTCTTTATTAGCAATTGCTTTTGTGTTGGTCATCTGCTTTTCTCAAATTGCCGTGAGCTGGACACTGAATTGAAAATAAATGTTTTTGACAAATCAGTTGAAGGCATTTTGAACAAAGTGCACTGTTTGTCCAATCATTACAAAGCTTGCAGGATATGTTTTATAACAACGTTGGACCACATGTGTGAAATTATTGAGAAAAAAGGTTTGAACCCGCGAATCACCGCTTGTGGCTATATTTTTTATTTGATTACCTGTCCACGGTCAATCGAGGAGTGCATCAATTTTCCTCACCTGTGGGAACATGGAGTAGTCTTAAGGTCCTGTCAAGGAAAGGAGGCTAAAGAAAGTAAAGAGGCGAAGAACTGTTAAGTTTGAGTGGCTTGTGGGTTGGGGACCACACGTAACCACAACCCCTTTTTTTTCTCCTAACACAGTCACACACACTGCACACTGCACACAAGATGAAAGAAGTGTGGTGGATAGATATGTGTAATCTCCCCCCTGTGGTATTTCTGTGAAGTCTGGGCAATCCTGTAGCTAATCCTACTGTGCCTGTGTGCAATTTTCCATGCATCACCATGCGAGTGCCAGAAATGCTGTTGCAATCAAATTGGCCCTACAATAATATAACACAGCTTTTAAATACGGGAACTGACTCTATATAACAAGTGTATTATGTGTTTTGGTCTGACCACGCTTTGATATTGCAAATGTTTTTAACAAATCTTTTAGGTCATGATACATTTACTGAAACCTTGTTACATTTGGATTTCCTGTTCCTGTTTGTGCTCATTTTCTCACATATCCATTGCACGTCATGGCAGCACCATTGGCACCTGTCAGAAGAAGACCTCTAAACTCCACCTTGGTGACAAGAAGTGTATTCCCTCTGCATACCTTCAGTCTCCAGGTGTTGCCTCCTGTGGTTTTGTACCCTCTATAGTGGAAAGTGGACAGGGATATCTTACATCCTTGTCTATCAAAGTCCATGTCTATAGGTTTTTTAAACATGTATTAACCCACTAAAATAGGTGCTAGACGCCTTTCCCATGGTCAAGTATTCCTTTCTGTTTTATTTCTTGACGTGTCATGTTTAACGTCACGAACGCTCCCAGAAAACAGGGTTAGTATACATTAGAAAGCAGCATGGAGACATTTCCATTGTTGTGTTGGTTACTTATTCAGTCTCTCTTTTCAATAATAATAATAATACCTTTTTTATGTAGCGCTTTACATGGTTCTCAAAGACATGTTACAGTTAAACCAGCACATTTAGCCCAACGTAAATAGATGAAGCATTAAAAACCATCACAATAGTCATAGGTTGGTGCTAAGCACTGGATGGAGCCACGCTGCCTCTGCAAAATAGCCTCGGGAAATAACTTGTTTTGGTGGAACATGTGTAAGTTCATAGGTTGTTGTTAGTCGTGCAACAGAAAATCAGATTGGACAGATGGTCTAGCTAGCTGTCTGGATTTACTCTGCAGAGATCTGAGGAGCAGTTAACCATAGTCCTCAGAAATCCACCAGAGTTTAGAATAACAAAACAACGAAAGCGGAAGGTAATGGACATCCGGCCAAAAACAGTGATATCCGGTGGAATTTCCAGCGGCAGCAGAGCAATCATGGATGTGGAACGTCGGGGATGTAGACTAATTCAGTACTGACTTATTTGGAACGGTGTCCAACATGACATAAGTTACCAACAGAGGCGACATATGTCTTATCATTACTCTGGAAAAGTGGCAACAATTAGGGCTGTTCACCTGGGTCACATGTTTTCATCACTCCCTATCAGATCTGGAGCCAGTAAATACCCGCAGATTGTAACCCCGTTCCCACTGCAGACAAACGTCAGATATACAAGTAAGTGGGTGACAGTAGATTTTCATACCAGTGGGAAATCAATATAAAGAAAAGCTCTGGTTGTGGGTAAACAAAATAAATGGCTTAAGAGAGGAAACTGGGGTTGGGAGGCTGTAAACATGGGGGTTGGACCAGTGCATTCGCATGCTAGAGTAAAGGCAAGAGAGAGAGATGCAGATGCAACTGAGCCTGGATAACCATGACGAGAATCCAGCTTAGGCAGCACAGGACGCTTCACATGCAAACAGATGGACTGAGTTTTTTTTCTTTTTTTCCCTCCTTCCCATCTTCTGAAGCTGGCACACATTGTCAAACTCAAAGATAAAGAAAAATCCATAAAATGATTGGCACCATTCAGTGCAACTCACTCAACCACTGCCCGGCTCTTTTGACATGTCTCCATAATGCTTTTTTAATCACACACCTGCCCCAGAGAGATGAAAAGTAAAAGAGGAAGAAAGTAGAGTGAGAAAATGAGAGACATAGAAAAGGGGCTGAGGTTAGCGGAGAGGGAAGAGAATAACATGAAGCGCAAAGGAAGTGTAAGAATGCAGCTGTTGAGGATGCAGGCAACAAGACATTCATACTAGATATATTACCTTGGGGTGTCTTCACTGAAAAAGCAGGATGAAATTGGGGAAAAAGGCAGCAAGAGAAAATGTGAGTGAAAAAATGAGAAAACCCTGCATCTTATTCACTCACACTTTTACGTGCAAATCTTAAATTGGATGCAGATGTCAGATGCAAAGAGGAAATAAAGCTATTCATTTTTGCAGGTTTAGATAAAGTCTGCAAGAATAAATGAATGAGGCACCTTGAGTGTGCCCTCTTCCCTTTTACTTAAATCACTTGGAATATTAAAATAGGCGCAACACTACTTTGGGTATTGAATGTGTATGTAGGTGTAGGCATGTTTGCGTTTTAACTGTGTTTACTGTGTAACCTTCACTGACCCTCCGATGGCATTGCGTTCATTAATCAAAGCATAGGCAAATTGCTAATTGGTAATTAAATCCAGAAAACATAAGGTCTTGCGTTTCAGAATAGCTGTGACATTGTGACCTCCACCATGAAGCAGCAGATACAGAAGACATTATAAATTAAACTATGGTACATGGGAAGCCAAGAGAGTAGAAATACTCTTTTTAGAAATACTCTTAGTAGAAATAATTTTTTTAAATCGTTGATTTCGGGCAGAAACCTTGTTATATCCATGCTGATGGTTACCCTTTATGTCTGTCCTTGGCTTTTACAAAAATGTAAACATTGACGAGGGGATTTTGTCTGATTTTGTCTAAAGTAAATAGCTCAAAAAGTGTTTTTAAATCAGCCTTTTTGTCATATCCTGAAAAACAACAGTTACGGATAAGGTTTTTTTTTACATTACATTACATTACATTACATGTCACTTACAGGTAGCTGACACTTTTAATTAAAGCAACTCACAATTGCTCTATATGTCAGAGGTTGCACGTCTGGAGTAACTAGGGGTTAAGTGTCTTGCTCAGGGAATCATTAGCTGCCCAAAGGCATGTCTCATATCTACTGCGCCATCACCACCCACATTCCCCCTACAGCGCCAAGATGTAGCTTATCATATCGCCCCTTTCTCACGCTATCCAACTGTGTGACCACTGGATTACTTGGTGGCTCTTGTTCTTTGACACATATCACTGCAGTTTCACAGTTTGAATTTAGCTTAGAAATGTCACCCTGTGGTGAATGTGACTGTATCCATCAAAACACAAACAACAGGAAAATATTATGTAACAAAGCTTGTAAATTGTGCCCTACAAAAATTAACATTCCAAAGCCAGTTAGATATTTGCAAGTGGTGATGCTGCATTAATTAAATCAGTGGGGCTGAAATGACTGTGGGGGTGAATCAGTAGGTAAAATAAGCGTACAGAGACAGCATGGGGACAGTTGAAGTCATTGAGGGTAAGGTGTGTTTGTGCACAAAAGGATACATAAACCTGTCAAAAAGATAAACTTGCACAGCCAGAGTGTTCCACCCTGTGGTGGAGCGATAACAGAAGTGGGTATTGTTGGAAACGAGACTTGCTCCTGGTATAGTTCCAGGTTGAGGATGTACATAGATGACAACATGTTATGTGGTGTGGAAAGAATTTGAGTGCATGATCAGTAGTGTGAACTGTGGTAAATGTCATTTGGGAAACAAGGAGTGGGAAAAAAAACAGTGGTGGTCAGAGATGTCTTGGTAGTTGACCTATGCACACTATTAAGCAAATCAAAAAGTGGACTGTAGCATGTCAGATGTGATGCCATGTTTGCTGTTGATTTTAGGGAAAATTTTAAATCAGTGCAGACCATAGACTGTATATAAAGATGGACACCATGTCTTGTCTCCACTTCCTCCCGCTGAACAAAACTGAAGCCAAAATATCCCTGATACGGGCGTTGCCATCTTGTCATTTTGGAGCCAGAGTCTGCACATCATATTTCATCCCATTTTTATACTTTTAAATAACTAATAAAATCTGAAAATTGAACACTTGAATAAACATCAGCGTGATCAGAACTTCTTGTGTTTCCTGAAATAAGGAGGGCTTGTTTCATAATTAACGCTTATGAATGATGTGCATACACAGAGAACTCATCGTAACCAAGGTTGTCTTCACTACTACTTAGGATCCACATCTGTGTAAGGTCATCTAGTATGTATCATAGACTGGATATAAAGATGGATGACCCGTCTCCACTGCCCCCAACTGTACAGATTAATTTTGGAGCCAGAGTCTGTCCGCACAACAGCTGAATGCACCGGAATTGTGCAAATAAGGGACACAAAACCAGAGGGTGATCCAGATGTTTTGAGTTCACTAATTCAGTATGCATCAATCCCAAATGCAGAGGTATATATTTTATCTCATTAAAGTATATAGTCAAATTTCAAAAAATTCAGTCTTGGTGCAGAATTACAGCCACTGGAGCCAGTCCCACAATGAGCTTTCCTTAGTATGTGCCATTTCTGAGTCTTTTGAGGAGGAGAGGGGGGGGGCAAGGTGGAGGCTGGGGGTGTGGCCTTGACCAACTGCCACTTTGCACATTTGAAAGCCAGGATGTCTCTCTCTCATGGATGGGCCAAATTCTCTGGGCGGGCAAAGCAGAAAAAGGGGAGGTAACCTTGCCCCTTATGACCTCATAAGGGGTAAGATTCCAGATCGGCCCCTCTGAGCTTTTATTTTCTCAAAGGAAGAGCATGATTCCCAGGGCTTGGTTTACACCTATATCCATTTCTAGCCGCTGGGGGCCATAGGCAGGCTGGGGGAACTCATATTATTGGTAAAAAACATTTTCATGCCTCTCCCAAGCGCTGCAATGCTCTCCCTTCTCTTCATTGAAGCCTCTATGTTCACAAGCTTGTGGTGATGCACACTGTGATATAGGTGCCAATATTTGTTGTATGTTTGGTACTGCCAATTTGTTTTGTTTTGTCATGGTTCATGTGTGCAATAAACATTACACTTCGTGAGAAAAGAATCATGGCAGAGAATCGTCATATCAATTCAAAGCTAAAAAACGCGATTCCTATTTTTCATGGAGAGAGCTCTCGCAGAAGCACATACACACAGACTTGCATTCACGCCAACACACAAAGCAATGCGGTAAAATTCCTTTAACCCCAATTTCCCAGTTGTAAATGTATTTTCCTGACGACACCATTCTTGATTGATTCTCTCTGGCTTATGGCCTTGGAAACGTGACAACTTGACTAAAATCACTGGGGAAAAATGAAGGCACAGACCATGTGATTTAATCTGAATTCCTTTGAGTTGAAAAAAAAAATTAAATTTGGATGTCACAACACGACTGAAATAGTCGAGTTGGAGAGATGCTTTGCCCTTTTAATTTGCCGTACCAACTGACTTTTTCCCCCAATGTTTCCGGTCTGCTTTTGTTGTTGCTATGGACAAGGACGTTTGTGTGTTTCATGTTTTTTTTTGAAAGTGTGAGTTGGGGGGTGGGGGTGGGGGTGGGGTGCGAAGACAACTACCCACAGACTGTAGCACACCTCCTCCAGCCATGCTGATACTAATTTGATACATGCAAGGACAAATGCGGACGCTTGCACGAACCCACACACACAGAGACACACGCAGAACATGAGTCATTGCTCGATCCCTAATTAGGACCATTTAAGCATATTATGCATGTCTCGCTTACATGCTCCTCTTTCCCATACTAACTCCTTCTTCTGCTCGTTACTTCCTCATCTCCCAGGCTGGATAAATATAGAAATTTGTGGCCACATTGTGGAGTCTCATCGACCACCTCTCTTCTTTTTCCCCTGCCTCTTTCACACTATTTAACATTAGTTTCCCTCCTGAGAAATAAGGTTTTCGCACTGGGTTAAAACTATGTCTGAGATAAAGAGAGACAAGGGAGAGAGTAGGAGTTTGGCGATAGTGTTATCTGATGCGTTGAAGTGTGTGAATGGTGCATGGACACAGTCATTACAAGAACAGCGGGTGGAAACACTGAATCTGTTGAGAGAGACATTACAGAGTGTATAGGGTATATATTTGGTAGTGTGTATTTTATCAAATAACCTATCCACATAATAAACTGTGAGACTCAAGTGTTTATCTTGATAATAAAAACTCCTATTAAAAATGTAAAAAGAAAAGATTATTTTAAAAATGCAAAGAGCAATTCAGCTGTTTCAGTTGATGAAATCCCAAGAGGTAGTTCTGAGACGTCTATTCTCAGCGTGAAGTCTAAAACCCCTTTTTCCACCAAATCCAAACAACTCACTTTGCACTGCCTATTTAACCTCCCACCACTTTGAGTCTCTCCTCCTTCCTGACTTCCACCCCTAGGAGAGACTTTAAATTTATACAGCATATTTTTTAAAATAGGACTTTTTTTACCCGCTATCCTGTCCGCTAGGTACTGTATATTGTGTGTGTATCTGAAAACATTTGCAAAGAAACTCTTGCACACTGTCTAACTTGCAAAGATAAATGTAATAGTTGGCAGCCTTTCAGTACAAGGTCGGTGCTTCAGGCGTATGCATTTTTTGCCTGCAACTTTTGACCCACACTTGCCCCTCTGGCACACCTGTCTCACATTATAGGTGTGTGTGAAGTATTTTTCCACTGTTTGGAATTTTTCAGTCAGGATCACTACTTGGTTTTTGTTAGAAGTGTGCTCTGTTCGACCTGTTCCCACATGCAACGGTGATATCCGAGTGTACTGACAGCCTGGAGTCATGGACTACAAAGATGGACGGCTTGACAGCTCCTCCAAAATCAAAGTGCAAATCAAATTCATTTTTCCCAGAGATAGTTTCTGTCATTTAAGGTAGTTCTGATCACACTCATGTTTATGAAAGTGTTCATTTTTTTGAATAAGTTTGAGTTTTTATTAGTTATTTGATGCTATAAAAATGGGGTAAAACATCATCATTGACAGCGGTGATTGACTTGCGATTGGTCGAGCCGGTGTATGGGTGGGACTTTGGTACCACGGCTTCACTGCCCAGTCACTACTGCGCAGACTCAGGCTCCAAAGTGACAGTGGGAGAAAGTGGAGATGCGTCATCCATCTTTATATACAGTCTTTGCCTGAGGTACACCTCTGCAGCTCTTTTTGGAAGCATTTCCACTTTAATTAATTGCATATATCATTAGAGTGCATGATCCTACTTCATTTATGGATCCCCATTTCTCTTCTGGATTAGCAAACATGAACCAACAGGGATTGAATATAAAAGTATTGTGGGAAATGAGAAAAAGAAAACACAGATTTATACTGTATGGACATTCCACTGCAAACAGTTTTGTATTTTGGCAGAGAAAACAATTGGTAAACTCCAGTAAGAAGGATTGCATCTTCACTAAATACTCTTACAGACTAGTTCTACAACTATGACGTTACATTTCCATCTAGAACAATAGGTCTTCTTCTGAAAGTGCCGACTATGTAACCACCACCCCGCATGTGTTCAGCTGCTTAGTGTTTTATTTGATATAAATGGAGAATTCAGACCACAAATCCGCCTCCACAGATAAGATAATTCAAAGCACTCTCAGCTTTCTAACAATCACAGGATTACATTTTTTTAAGTATAATATTTTCAATACTGTAAATGCAGCAATTGGCAGAGCGTTAACACTGCAATGTTTAGGGCTTCAATTCCTTGTTAAGCCCCCCGGATACAGCACTGAACTGCATGGCATTTTTTTTTAGTGGCAGCCCTAATTGAAATTCAGTTCATGTCCTGTCCATGAATCCAGATAAACTTTCCAAAAATACATTATACTACAAATTTCTTGTGTGTGTGTTTTGTGGGCATCACACACAGAGAAATTAGCTGTTGAATTATGACAATTTGTAAACATTAGGTCCAGTAAAGATTATTTTGGTGCTATTTATTTGCGTTAAAGGGCACTCCCAGGAGAAACGTTTTTGTGCATGTGCACTGGAGTGACAGCTTTAATTGGAATTGAAACATTTCCTACAGGAATGAATACAGTAGTCAAAGCTCTCATCTGTTAACTAGAAAACCTAACTGAATAGGAGGTCAAAAGCCATCCTAAAATGTGCCCGCTGTTTTGCGGATAGGCAGGCAAAAGAGAATTGTATTTCAATTGTGGTTTGTTGACGTGTGATTCCCTCTATCTGTGTGTGTGTGTGTGTGTGTGTGTGCTTGTGTTTGTGCTACCAATTAGCCATGGCACAGCTGTGCTCTCCTGCTCCTCATCTGCTCCACGGTGGGTTTCAGTTGAACAATAATGTGCTTTAGATACTGCCGCGCTGCTTTCAAAGCTCACGAGTCATCAATATCAATGCTTGATCCAACACAACTGCAAGCTCACACATAGGTAACGGCAAAAATAGACATCCAAAAGAAATGGAAGAAACAGTTGCAAAATGCAAGTTGTTAGCTTGCTCCTCTCTCACATTCAGCTTTGCTGATGCATGGTCGCGTAATGCGTTGTGGCACAGTGACGTTTTACCTCTTTCAAGTAGGCAAGGCCCCTAAAATATTCTCCTTATGTAACTGTCCCTGTTGGAAGGCTGCAAGAGGCTGTGTGAGGCAAAGCGTAATGGTGTTGGGTTGGCTCCTGAATGTTTGCTTGTGTGTGTGTGTGTGTGTGTGTATATGTGCATATGTAAGAACGCATCTGTATGCGCTCGTCTTCCTGCGTGTTTGAGAGACAGACCATGCTTCCTCCTCTGTGAATTATGCAGACCAGGATGAGGGTGCAGGGCGGGGAAAAATCCGGCAGTTACACAGCTTTTGACTTAGAAGAGTTGAAACACAAACAGCAGAAAACACAACAGCATTAAACAAAACGGGAGGGAGAGGAAGAGAACGGAGTGTCTAAGGAAAGAAATAAATGGAGAGACAGGAAGGGAGACAAAGAGCAGATGAAGCGCTGATGAGGGGAGGAGGGTTTAGGAAAGCTTATTTGTTGCTCTAGCTGTCTGTATGGTGTCTTGTTGACTTCTGTCTGTATAGTTTAACCTGTACTAATGTCTTGTCGTTCCCTGTTGCTCTGGTCTTAAATCATCTGGCCAAAGGACTAGAGTTGAAAATTAGCCGGCTGGCTAACACTGACACATTTACAGAGATGTTAATTAATGTGTGTTGTCCTTTATAAAATAAAGAATAAGGAATGCATTGGACTGAGAATATAACTAAAAGGGGAAAGAGCATAAGGGGTTGTAAGAATGATCGGGACTCTGGGGTTGATAGGGTTTGTGTTTTCTTTAAGGATTAAGGTTACACACACACACACACACACACACACACACACACACACACACACACACACACATACACACACACACACACACACACACACACACACAGACACGTCCATGACACAGGAACAAAGCACAAGGAACAAAGTGGGCTGGTTATTTTTGGTACTGATGCTTTTTTTAAAACCTCCCTGCTTTAATTAGAAAGTGTTCAGTGTCTTGACTGTACAGTCATGCGACATCACAGTTGTCACATTAGCAGCTTTGTCACAATTCGATATTTTTTCTATTTCTAGATCAAGTATTGCTGATGTTAACTTCCTCATTCACACTTATGTTCCTTTTTCTGTGTTGTTAATCCCTGTTTTCTTTCCTTCCTGTGTCCATGTGCAGGTATTGGTCAGGGTGTGCCTGTTGTGGCTCTGATCGTAGAGGGAGGCCCTAATGTGATCTCCATTGTGCTGGAGTACCTCAGGGACACACCACCCGTCCCTGTGGTGGTGTGTGACGGCAGCGGCAGGGCCTCAGACATCTTGGCCTTTGGACACAAATACTCCGAGGAGGGAGGGTACGCGCTCACATGTGCACATCGTGCTCTAATCCAAGGACAAACGCTTACTAATCCAAATTGTATCCAATGTGGAAATAGTTGTTTGTCATCAGAATTTCCAATAGTTTGAGTATACTGTACGTGACGGCAACAATGTCATTCTGCAGATACGGTTCTTTTGGAAAGAGAAAAGTAAACTTGATTCAAGAAATTAAAAACACACAGTAAACATTTTTGTTTATATTCCTCATAAGAAACAAAATGCATTAAGAATTGCTTTTACAGCTTTAATCTGTATATCCAGTTACAGATGAAGGTAAACCTGCTCAGTGTTTCCTTTAGGATTTTTTTTAGCAGTGGGGGCAGGTCTGTCCGAACAACTAACCCCCATATTGTAGGGCACTTAACATCTACAACAGGTCTACACAATTAATTTTACAAGAAATTCTTCATAGGGAAACCAAAACCCAAGTGACTACATCTATAGACTCCAATCTACATATTATATTACACAGACTTACTTACCATTTTAATGTTTCCAGATGTTTGATATCAGGACGATGATCTGACCTAACTGACAAGTTGAACGGACCCACCGCAATGACGTTTTTGGTGGAGCTGTTCGTTTAAAGGTCCCATGGCATGGCATTTTCATGGCATGAAAATTTCCCTTTATGAGGTTTTTTAACATTAATATGCATTCCCCCAGCCTGCCTATGGTCCTTCAGTGGCTAGAAATGGTGATAGGTGTAAACCGAGCCCTGAGTATCCTGCTCTGCCTTTGAGAAAATGAAAGCTCAGATGGGCCGATCTGGAATCTTGCCCCTTATGAGGTCATAAGGCAATACACTACATCAACACAACAGTATGTGGAGTTAAACTGGACAGGCCCAATAGCCTCTGAATAGTTCTACTTGTTAAATTGCAATGTAAAGCAGCAGCCAACGGGGGGTGCATTATGTCGGCAGTATAATTTAAAATTGTGCGTCTGCCCTATTTCTGATTCTGTGGCGGCAGAAATCTTGCCATGGCGGACCGCCGCTACAAAATCAACATAGAGGAAACACTGCCCGCAGAATCCCATCTTACCGAGGACTCAGAGACAATAGTTCAGAGAGCCCCACTCAACCTTGGTTTCACTTACTGACAAACAAATCTAATTTGCCTGCTTCCCCCTAACTGTTTAATTCTCCCTACCTCTATCTGACCCCGTTCCTGACCCCCCCTCTTCCTCTCATCATCTCTGCAGTATAATAAACGAGACTCTACGAGACCAGTTGCTCGTGACCATCCAGAAGACTTTCACTTACAGCCGCACACAGGCGCAACATCTGTTCATTATTCTGATGGAGTGCATGAAGAAGAAGGAGCTGGTGAGTGTCACTTTCATACACATGTGCATACACATGCCAGCTACCACACATGCACATACACCTATTTGCAGATGCGGGAAAACGTCGACCTATGAGCAGTATATACACATTCAACACTTAAGCACAGACAGACTCACATTAGTCTGTATCAACAGAGGTACATTTCCAGGAAAATGGTTTGACATCCCGTGGGTGGCTCACGTGCTGGATGTCCCTAACCTTTCGCTCTGTGTGTGTTGCTGTTCTGTGTGTTTGCTCTGGAGAACAACAGACTTCAAGTCAGCAAGCTATTCACTGAAAATGTAAAGAAAATGTATACACATCAACAACAGTAATATCACCATGAATTTATGCATTGATGTCTCTGCAGTATAAAGAAGCCTACAAATGAAAAATATGTGAGAGAGGAACAAATAGTTTTGCAAATTGCTCATCATGGAACTTTTATTGAAGCAATTAGTAACCCATCTTTTATTCAGGACATGTAATGTTAAGTGGATGTAAATGTATTCAGATGACATTGGAGACCAAATGGCCTCCATCTTGAGAGTCTGTACCCCTTGACTGTGTTTAATTCTCAGTCCCTTTAGAGCACCGTCAATCACATGAAACCAACCTGTTATTAATGCCGTTGAATGCTGTAAGTGTAGAGGCAATGTGTATTTATGTACAAACGTATTTGTTTGTGTGGTGTGTGGGTGTGTTTAACATGGTATATTTGATCACTTTCTTTCCACAGTCATACATGGCACATACATTGTGATGGAAATTGTGCACCACAGCAGTGCAAACACCCACACACGACCTTACACTCGGTCACAAGATAATAGCGTAACATATCCTTTATGATCCAAACAAACAGCTAGCAGCTTCTACTGTATCTCAGCTTTGCAGCCACACTAGCTAATTTACTACTTGGTTGCTCTCGTCTCAACTTACTTTGAACATAACATTTAATGTCTTTTGTAGAAGAGGGGAATATTCTCCAGATCAGTGACTGTTGGTACTGTTGGCTGCCAGTGGCTTTAATTTGCAATTAGTAGCACACGCACGCACGCACGCACCGACACACACACACACACACAAGCCTTATTGTATCACTTTCTGTTTTAGGTAGTGCTAAGCTAGAATTCAGTTAAGCATCTTCAAACATGATGGCTATTTAAAATTACTCAACCAGGTATTCATTGTGTGGTCGATTTCCCTGTTTGTAACAAAAATACAGTAGGATAATCATTTTACTGTGAGTTACTGTGTGTACTTAACAATTGTAAAACACTGAGTCACCCACATAAATCTAAATCATGTACACACGCAAAGCCAAACACACGGAAACATGCAGGCAGCCCTGCAGGCAGCCCTCTATTGGCCATGGCTGTGCAGTGTGTAAGTGGATTGATTGTGTTGTCAGCAGGGTTCCAGTGGCTGACTGATGCTCACACTGATGGATCTTCTGAACAACACTCGAGAGCAGAACAATGTGTGAACTGAATCATTCAGCAGGAGCATCTGTACAAGCCAGATAATCTGAAGTTGCCTCTCTCTTTACTTAAAAAACAATCTTTTTGGTCTGAACCACAACAGCCCTGTCAGATGAACTTGCGTACCCCTTTATCAACACTATTTTTATAAAAATTATATAAAAGTGGACATTGTTAAAGGTCCCATGACATGGTGCTCTTTGGATGCTTTTATATAGACCTTAGTGGTCCCCTAATACTTTATCCGAAGTCTCTTTCCCAACATTCAGTCTTGGTGTAGAATTACAGCCACTAGAGCCAGTCCCACAGTGAACTTTCCTTAGTATGTGCCATTTCTGAGACTATAGCTTTGAGGAGGAGAAAGGTGGAGGTGGAGATGGAGGCTGGGGGTGTGGCCTTGACCAACTGCCACTTTGCTCGTTTGAAAGCCATGATGTCTCTCTCTCATGGGTGGGCCAAATTCTCTGGGCGGGCAAAGCAGAGAAAGGGGCGGTGACCTTCCCTTTATGACCTCATAAGGGGTAAGATTCCAGATCGGCCCATCTGAGCTTTCATGTTCTCAAAGGCAGAGCAGGAAATCCAGGGCTCGGTTTACACCTATTGCCATTTCTAGCCACTGGGGGACCATTGGCAGGCTGGGGGAACTCATATTAATGTTATAAAACCTCATAAAGTGACATTTTCATGCCATGGGACCTTTAATTATTTTATACAATTTAACATTGGTTTGGTCAACAATCATTCAGCTACTAGCCTACTAGGCTACTAATACTAGGAGTGAAGATGAATGTTTCAACCATTCATCCATCAACGTTAATTTAAGCCATTACTTTTAGCTAACTATTTCCACCGTTAGCTATTTTAACTGTCCCTCCATTACTTAGCTAATCATTCAAACTGTTTGGTCGTTACCATCAATTCATTACTTTTAGCTAAACACCTGTGCTCGCTTGCTAACTAGTTTTCACACACTCTTACATAACTGCAACTTGTAGTGTTAAGGTGTTACAATTGACCTCATGTGGATATATTCTCCATTTGAATCATTGTTCCTAGTTAAGCTACTCTACGTTATTTCCAAGTACCCCCTGGCAACTGTAGAAGTACCCCCTCGGGTACAACTACCCCTGGTTGGGAATCACTGCTGTACAGTACTGCTGGTGTGTAAACCTGTTGTGTGATCACAGATAGCAGAGTGCAGGAGCAAGTAAAATCTAGCAGTGGGAGAAGTTTTTATATATTTAGAATGCTGTACTTCATGTAGCATGCATGAATGTGGCCCATGATCTTAACAATGCCATGAAACATTTCCCAATGACATCAAACTTTGGCAGCATACTTTATGATGATGGATTCGTCAGAAGCAACCCTCTTCTTTTTATGTCTTCTGTAAAACATTTCTCAGCGGAAAAATACTGCAATCATGAGCCCATACACCATGCACAAGTCTCAAAAACCCAGCGGTAATTATAGTTTGGAGAAAAAGCTTTTCTGATCTCACTCTCACAGAGTTAGTTTCACCTGCCTCCTTTTTATCAGGCTGATAGTTATCACAGGG
This sequence comes from Etheostoma perlongum, assembly GCA_026937815.1. NCBI lineage: Eukaryota > Metazoa > Chordata > Actinopteri > Perciformes > Percidae > Etheostoma > Etheostoma perlongum. The sequence goes on along the minus strand of CM049375.1, from coordinate 4,964,813 downwards.
ATTCCCTCCTTATCGCACTCAGAAAGCCATAAATTGGAGTGTGTATGCGTGTTGTATTGGAGAGAAGGAACTGTAAGGGAGAAAATGAGAATGAGCAAAAGACATAGTTCCTATTGTCCCATGCTAAGCCGGAAACACTACTAAAAAACAAATCAAAACATGTATGGCCTGTCTCATATTACACTTAGAGTGCTCAGAGGAGTCCTCTCTGCTAGTTCACCATCATCCTCGTGCAACCTGTGTTAAAGCCACTCACTTGACCCCAGATCAGACTGAACCATTTAGTCAAATGCTGCAGGACAACTCAGTCCAACATGCTCTTCTGTGTTGTACTGTGGTGGGAACCTTTGCCTACATGTACTGGCAGTAGCTGTGCAGGATCGATGAGTTTTCAATATTTACACTGGAGACTTAAAATGAACAGACATTGCAGGGGAATTTCTTGTATTTGTTCTGTCATTCTATGAAAACAGTCATGTTTAAGTTTCTCTCCAGATGACATGAGTGTAACTTAGACTTGAGAGGTTGTGACGTTGCAGCTAATACCTAATATAAGGGATGCAGTGAAACCATATTAGTTGTATTGTACCTGTTAGGGATGTAGCGAAACTCACGTTTCAAAATAATTCATAATTTTAAGTTCACAATACAATTTTTTCATGATTTTTTTTAACAGAATGAGCTGCAGAGAAAATCTGCCTTTATTTCTATAAACTGTGCAAAACAGATGAGAGAACACATCTCTCATCAAAAGTGCAACTGAAATTGTATTTTATCTTAAATAACAAAAAATGAAATAACAAATATTCATTTTTACACATCCCATATCAAGATAAATAAATAAACAAAAACAAAAAAATAAATCACCTAAGAAAACATAGTGAATTGTTGGGTCCCTAGTGCCTGTACTACTATCCCATAGCAATTCTACGTTGACTCATTCCCACTGGCAGCAAATGTGGGTTTTTCCAGGGTCAGTGCAGCGGCCCGAAAGGGGGTAAGTGTGCAAGAGAAAGAGAGACAATGAGAGTGTGTGTTTGTGTGCCAGATCCCCTGTGCTTGTTTTTTTTTCAGGCTCAGTAGCAGGGAAGCCACAAAGTAGGAGAAGACTAAGTGACTGGCTTGTTTTTTGAGAGGGAGAATCTGCTTAAGAGGGCAAGTGAAGTGATGGAGGAAGACTAAAGAAAGGATGTGTCTCGTTTTTTCCTTATTTTCAAGATGTTGGTTTATTCATGTAGACATTTTGTGCTTCAGTAATTCTCCCTTTTTCCTCCGCTTTGTTTATTATACACAGGGCTGTTTGTGGTATATATCAAGAGGCAATAAACTTGCACTGAAATGTAGCCTATATGAAAATGTGTACCTCTGTGTTTTTAACAAAAGTGGAACATACGGTTAAATGGTTGTCTCATAGCCTGTTTCTGCTTGTAATTTCAACATTCCACATGATGAAACTCGTCATTGCTATGTTGCTGTGAAGTCCGTTAGGCAGTAAATTATAAAACTCAAAAGTGCTCAGTGCAACTACAAACAATCATGCCAGTTATCTGCTTTATGCTTTTATTTGGTCTAATTTAAGAGTGTGCTGGATCATCTCCCAGTAAAAAACAAAACTGACTGATGATAGATTTTTATGTTCCAAGTCGAAGGGGGGAGGGAAGGGAAATACTGCAATTGCAAAGCTGATCAATGAATAATGTGCAAGCTCTTGACTTTTACTTTGGGGTAATAGATGTAAAGTATATAGATTGTGTGCATTACAAGTGCAATGTAAGGAAATATTAAAAGAAACCATAGGCCACATTTGTATTAGTTTGTGTAGATGATGAGGGTAATTGTCCTCGTTATACATACACATCCCTTATCTTGTTCCTTTTATCACCATAAAGGTGGAACAGTTTCATATAAATGTCAAACAAGCACACAGAAAAGACTGCCGGCTGCGTGTGAACCAGCTCCTTAAATAGCATCAAGGCCTGTTGTCACATCTCTTTTTTTTGCTAGGAATGTGTATATCCAATTAAAAGAAAAGTGCCTCTTCAGACCGCCGCCTCCGTTTCTCTCTTAGTGCCTCGCTCTTTATCTGGTATGCGGGGGGGGCACGGTGACTGTCCTGGAATCCCCCAGCTCGGTATGAATAATTGAGTGTAGAATAGTCCTTATATGTTTAATTTGGATTAAATATTAAGGAGGAGTCACCAACTCGCACTGTTCCTCCGCCTCCCTGTAAAACGAGTAGGACGAAGTTGAGGAGAGCTAAAGAGGGACATAAATGGACCATGAGGGAGTGTGTGAGGGAGGCCGGTAGGAAATAAGACAAGAAGTAAGAGAAGGGGTTTGAGTGGAAAAACAATGTAAAAAATGAGGAAACAGTGTGTTGTAATGAGCTATAGGGACAAATCCATGTGTGACTATCAGCAGGGCAGTTTATCAGTTTTTAAAATTGCATGAATATAGACACTTATTTCTCTCTTTCATCTGCAGCCCGTCAATTGATGTATCCAATAAAATAATAAATATGTGTCTAAATATTTTATGTTTAATGGTAGCATTTCAGAGTGTGCTGTGTGTGTGTGTGTGTGTGTGTGTGTGTGTGGAGTCTGCCGTATGCCTAGTACAGTATGTACATGTAGCAGCATCAGCAGGGTCTTTTTCTGTTTGATGGAGATGAATGTTTCCAATCAGCTTGGCTCACTGCAGCGTGAAGAACAGTTTTCTGATCCTCTTGTTATCATGTGGCTTAACGTCTCTGACGATCCCAGTCACACTGAGAAAGACTGCACTGCCTTTTTTGTTCATTCTGATATCCGTCTTGAATTTGTCAACACCATATCTCCCTCCTTCTGTCTGCCTTTGCAGACAGACAGACTACTACACATGCTTCCGCTTTCCTACTGACTCGCATCTGACCCGATCTTTGCCTCCACTTGTCTGCCTCTCTTTATCGTTCTCGTTCTTTTCCTCTCTCCTCCTATTCTTGTCAACAGAGAGATGGAGCGTGAGGAAGACGAGTCATGGCCCCTGTCCCTTGCATGTTGACCTCTGATGATGATTGTCAGTGTAGAGGCCAAACTACATTCAACATTTTAAGATACGGAATTAACCAGGATACAGTATTAACCAAGCACATCGAATACGTAATGTACTACAGATGGGCGAGTTTATGCCATAAGTAAAAAATACATAAAATGAAGCTGTGTTAAACTTGTTTGCTTACATAAAACACTCAAGACCACCTTTGCTTGCATAGGAGGATGAAAATAGACGGGGGAGAAGCGGTCTGTTTACCTTCGCACACATTTATTGATGACTCTCTGTGTGATCGTTGAGATTACAGTAAATAAGCCACCTTGCGTCATCATAGAGGTCGCGTTGCTTAGTCTCTGTATCGTAGAGCCTTTATGATTATGATAAACAGGTAGCGCATATCCACAGGGTCACCTTGGATGTGTGATTGGAGGAAGGGTAGAAGGAGGAAGAAATAGGGAGGAAGCAGACAGAGATGAGGGAGGAGGGAGAGTACAGTACAGTAGCATGCCAGTGGGAGGTTGTTGTGAGATAAGTGGTTGCAGCAGAGGGGGGAGCAAGGGGGCAGAAAGATGATGATTGGTAGAAAGGTTGTGGAGGAAAAGTTGGAGAGAGATGGGAGAGTAAAAACAATGGAGAACATCTTCTCTAATCATATAATTACACACTGTCATCCATCTTTAGTCCTGAAGGCTGCCAAGAACCGTGTGTGTGGGTGTGTGTGTGTAAGTGTGCGCATGCGTAAAGACAACTCTCAATTCCGCTATAATGATAACTATAGGGTATAATGGTGGCCAGATCAGGATTCTGGACTAATTAGGGGAAATTAGGCCTGCACATGAGCACTGCAGTTTCTTAAACTGATGTTGTTAGGAAATCCCAGCTTTGCATACATAGTTTAACCTTTTAAGAGTCACTACATTAGAGCACACACTAGACAAATCTCTACCTTAACTTATTTGGTTAGATCACAGTATTGCATGTAGGGCTACAGCTAACGATTATTTGCATCTGTCAATTTTTTTTTTGATTAATTGTTTGGTCTTTAAAATGTCAGAAAATGGTGACAATTGTCAAGTGTTTTTGACCTAAGATGATGATAACCTAGCCACTGGCCACACCATTCAAACACACGCACACACACAAGTGAGAGGGATGAAGATGGAGAGCAGAGTGATCAAGTGTCTGCTTTTTATCTCTGGAAGCAGCTCTCTAACTAACTAGTGAAATTTAGCAGTTTTCCTTGCAATGACTATTGGTTCAATAGTCCCCTCCCGCCCCTCACACACACACACACACACACACACACACACACACACATTTAGATGCTCCCCTTATTAGCGATTGCATTTGCGATGCATGACCCAGGTCTAAGTCGTCACACAAAGTCACACTCCTCATTTGTCTCTCAGGGAGCAGCCAGCATGTCATCAGCATACGGCGTACACATGATGAATGACCCAACATAATAGATACTGTAAATCACCATTGTGAATTAAATTACTTTGGTGCATTTAGATGTATGTGAAAAGAGAAGGAGAATAAGGGAGAAAGAAGAGGGTTAGCCCACAACATTGCAGCATTGCCCTAAGGGGAAGCAGCAGTTGCAGCAAAGCCTGCAGATTCCCAGAGCTCCACCAAATGGGCTGCAGGGAGAAAACGGAGGTGGGAGGAGACGGATGGGTGGATGGTAGGTAGGAGGAATAGCTCATCAGACATTCAGAACACGCATTCTCTCCCGTGTGCGACTCCCACAAGGTGCCCTTCACGCATGCACACATACGAGCCGACACACGTGTTACCACGGGTGTGTACACGTTCTTGCTATATTTGATGGGAGAAAAATCATTTCTTTCATCCATCACACCATTAGCTAATCTCACGCAGGATATAAAAAATACAGCTAAAAGACAAGTCAGCCTACGCAGACCAAGACCTAAAGTGGCCTTAGAGTAAAATATTTTCACGAGAGCCTAATCCAAAATGTGTTTGACACAGCGCTAGAAAAAGAACAATGTTTTTTTTTGGTAATGGAGAGTATTATTAGTTTTATATTAAGTTCATCTCTGGCTTTGTTATGGTTTTTACTCTGGTTCCGCCCCCCCCACTTGTCTTGTCGGTGCATCCCTTTATTCCCTCCCTACAATGAACAAGCTGTATGTGAAAGTTTTGTGCTGTCCTCTGCAAAAAAAGACAAGAGAGAAGGGAAGAAAGTCCAGAGGGAGATACTTAAGGTACATCAGTGCTCTCTCTCCTCTCGTCTCATCTCCTCACTTGTCTCTCCTTTCTCAAATCTCCTTTCCTCTCTTGTCTCACTTCTATTCTCTTGTTTTCCTCTCTCTTGTGTCTCCTTTCCTTTCCTTTATTGTCTCTCCTCTCCTCTCTTGTTTCTTATTTCCTCTCCTCACTTGTCTCTCCTCATCTCCTCTCTTTTCTCTCCTTTCTTGTCTGTCCTCATCTCTCCTCTCTTGTCTCTCATCTCCTCTCCTCTCCTACCTCGTCTCTCCTCTCTTCAAATCTCCTCTCCTCCCTTGTCTCTCCTCTCCCCTCTTGTCTCTCCTTTCCTCTCTTGTCGCTCATCTCCTCCTGCACTTCAGCGTTTTTAGTGAAGTTGTCTAATCCAGCAAATAAGAGCCCCGTCTCTCAAGATGTGACTTCTATAAACCGTGATGCATTCAGTCAAACATCAAATTCCTTTATAAATAATAAGGTTGACTTTCAAACAGTTTGGCTTGTTTTGCACCCTTTTCTCACTTGTTCTCTCTGCGTCTGTCTGTCTCTCTCTCTGTCTCAATGTCTCTCAGATAACAGTTTTCCGGATGGGGTCCGAGGGTCATCAGGACATTGACCTCGCCATCCTCACTGCTTTACTCAAAGGTGGGTGTGTGCATGTATATGTGTGTGTGTGTGTGTGTGTGTGCTGGAGCATGAACGTACAGTAAGTGGCTTCCATTTCACGGTCACCCTCCAGGGATGTTGTTATTTTAACAAATAATGAGTGTCTGTACATAAAAGAGGGATGATAAAGCATTCCCAGTTTAGGTGTATGTTTTGAAGCGCACAAGTATGTTTTTACTTTTGCACTTCATAGCTCAGGAATAAAACCTAGACATCTGTGCTTATGTCTTTCTCTCTTAAAGCTCCATTAAGCGATTAATAATCTCTGCAGGGCAGAAAGACTCCAAAGCAAACTTGCAGCTTTAAGTCTTGATATTGTATTCGCTTATCAAACAATTGTTTCTAACAGTTTTAACTGAAACAGAGTGCCATAGGCATGTTGTCCTCTTATCACTGCCTGCCAAATATCAGTCCAGTATTCTCTGGCTTTATCCACTAACTCCTGGCTCTTTTTGGCATGCTAAGTATTTTCCAGCACATCTGGCACACAACCACCCGGAAAATGACAAAATGATGTTTGGTTGCATCATGATATAAAGTTTGAATTTATTAACATCAGAGGTGCTTTTTGGCTCTAGCTATGTGTTTATTATACAGCCATGTTATCAATCTAACACTTAACAATGTATTTCACAAAATATCAAATAAAATATTCATTTTAATGTGAGGAGGTTCTGGCACTCTAGTCTGTAAATAGTACTCTAGACTGTAGTCTACCAGCTATTAAAGCCGCTTGCAGTGAGTTCAGGTTCCCTACTTTATATGCTAATAAATCCCGATATCACAACAACACCTGCAGAATAATCAATTAGCACGAACACAGCTGCTCATTAACTGTGTAGCCTGAGACAAGTAATTACAGGATGACACTTAGAGTCACCAATGAATTATGAAAAAATGGAAAGTAGTGTGTCTTTTAATTCATCGCCTTTGAAGTACACAATGTAAATTAATTTGGATTTATCAAATAATTCCCCTTGAGGTCAATAATCACTTTGAAAGGGACACATGGCCTAACTGTATGCTATTATGCCACATCAGCTTTTGATTTCTTAGAACTACACTATTTGGTACAGTGTGACCAGCATCCCAATGTTTAAGTTCAAGGTTTATTATCTTTACAGGCAATATACAGGTAATGTTATACATCCATCAAAAGGCATTGCAATTAGTTGCGGAAAAGCTAGTTGTGTATGTTTTAAGGGGTCATATCTATGTTGGTTTACCCCCCTTCCACATATTACACAGCAACACATAGAATAATCAGTCAGCAGCACAGACTTACAGTATCGTGATAGATATATACAGCTAGCAGAGGCTGCAAGTCGTCCACTGTGATAAATCGGTATGCATTTACCCATAAGGGCAGGGAATTGGACCAAATTGAGATGCAAAGAAATTTCCTTAAGTGCAATACAACAATTAACCTCAACCACGTCGTCCTCTACCCTATTTCTCCTTTCAATGTTTACCATGCCCCCACTTCTCTACAAGCACATACACAGGCACGCACGCACGCACGCACGCGCACACACAAAGGATTAATAGATCCACACTTCCGAGCTTATATCATGGTTGCTCTTCAGGGATATGCCGCTAACGCTACCCGCTAGAGTTTGCACCCTAAAGTGTATAATAATAGAAACGTAGTCTCTGAAACGTCATCCATAGGTTTCTTAACGGCAAAATAAAACTGAGTAGGCCGCTCCCAGTAGTTCTTTCCCTGTTGCCATCTTGGCACTGCCTGAAATTGGCTAATCCAAAAAAGTGCTAAAAGGTGGAGCGTGGTGGAATGAAGCCTACAGTCTGCGCTCACCTGCACGGTCCCTTTTTTCCGCTGTTCAACTGCCAAAAGGGATGGATGAAGTGCCCTCAACGCACCTGCGCCAGGAGCTTCACGCTGTGCACTCAGATTGTTAAAATAGGGCCCTAAAACCTATGTGGTACCAGTCTGTAAATATGTTTATTCTCCTATAAGTTGTTCATTTTAACATGGGGGTCTATGGCGATATCCCTTTTAGAGCCAGCCTCAATTGCCCACTCGATGAACTGCAGTTTTTGGCATTGTTCACCAATGGAGGCAGAGGTGTCAAGTTACAGAGTACAAATACTTTGTTACTTTACTTAAGAAGAAATTTTGAGTATTTATACTTTACTGGAGTAAATATTTTACAGCAGACTTTTTACTTCTGCTAAAATGTAAGGAGTAGAAAGTACAGATCCTCATTATCTGTACTTATTAAAAAATAGCCTTGTTACTCCTTTTTTAGTTTGGCTTGTGTTCATTCCGACTTCATTCAAAAAAATAAATTTTAAAAATAAACCTATCCAGAAAGAAAGCGCCATCTGGATAGATTCCTGCAGCTAAACTTGGATGCACAATTACATTCCAATAAATACTAATGATAACATGCCTCTGAAGTTTGATGCTTTGCACCATTTCAATACTTATAGGCAACTAGTCATCATATCTTCTGCTACATATAAATACAAATGCATGTCAATGCTCAGTAGTACCAAAGAATTTCTAATAAGGGACAAAGTTCCATTCTCTCGATACTTCCAGCTTCTATACTGGTTGCAGTTCCACCAAGACAATACACCCTGCTGGGTGTTTGATATTTTTAAAGTGGCCTTTTTGTTCTACAAAGCCTTTTAAAATCTCAATGACATCATATACATCATACGGCCAGAGATACTGCTTTACGGCAAGCTCTGAGTCACTTCCTTTGTTATCTCAAGGCATCGACAACACAACACTTAGCAGACAGGTTAAGCTCTCCCAGTCAATACACGTGCTAGAAAGAGGTTTGTTAATGTTTGAAAGACCACGCCGAAATATTCACTCTGAAATTCTGGGGGACACACATGAGGGACACACATGTGCCTGTATATGATTATACATCACACAGGATATTCAAAAAGGAACATTTAATTACACAGAGACTAAACAAGTGAGTTTGGAGAGGGACAGAGAACCATGTTTTACAGGATGAATGTGTAGCAGTTAAGATGCATGATTTCTTTGGTCCATGCAACATTCCCTGATCTTTGTCTTGGTCTCAGACTCTTGCCCTTATAGTATCTAACGATTTATAAATTTGAATCAGGTTCTGTTATGCAGCACTGTCATGCACCAATACGAAGGGTTCATGGTTTACATCTTAGTGGAGTGGTCTTTGAAGGGGATGTGCTATGTGGAGAGCTGTGATTGGTGGCTATGTATGTTCAAGGAACTTTATGTTAACTTTGGGGCCCCCTTCTATGAACTCTGACCTTTTTCCCTCATAACTTTCTAGGTTAACTAGCATGTCATCTAAACATGCTACCCTATATAGACAATGCTTGGTGTAAGTAGGGACAGTGTTCATTGGGTTATGTCACTCTCCGAGCTTCTGCAGAGCTTGTAACTTCATGCTGAAATTCTTTGATATAATAAACCTTTAAAATCAAGGACAGTGTCAAGCGGATTCCATATCAACACATTATCCAGCCTTGCTAGTCAGGCACCACACCCTATTACTTTCCCTATGCACACGTGGGATATTTCACTCATACTTTGACTCCATCTCTTGCTCGGTCTTTCATTTCTGTTCACTTTTTTTTAGTCCCTTTTCTATTAATTTCACATTTTGATAGGAATGACATGTAGATGAGTGAAGGGAGGAACTGAAGTCAAAGAAAGAGAAAAAGGAAAGAAAAGGCAGGAGATCATAGTGAAAGGATGAGAGGGAAAGAATGAGAAAAGGGGCAAAAGAAAGGCTCTAAGGAGGGCCATTTACATACATGTCACATTCTGCGGCTGAGTGAATGAGACATGTTAAGGATTTTAGTGTAAAATGACATCAGTCACATCCTGCCTGAGAGCTTTTTAAAACATTGGATTAGACTCCTTCGCTGAAGAACTAAGCAACTGCCTGAAGCTCAACACGGCACAGCACAGTCAGGAATACACAGTGAGGAGAGAACAGAGCAAGAGCAGGAAAAAAGCTATAAAAGGAACGAGTGTTCGAGCATGCCTGTGAGACAGCAAAGTGGGAACAGGAATGAAACTGCAGCTAAAGACACATGGTGTAGCGGAGGGGAGTTTAGAGTAACTGACGGTCTGCTGTCTGAAGTAGTCAATGTCTTGAAGATTGGATCCATAAAGTCACTTGGCTGCAGTTCAACCTTCCTGCAGGCAGGCTGAGTGAAACCACAGGCCTTTGATGACACTGCCTTTTAATATACACATATCTCCACTAAGGCTCTTATTAGCAGTCTGTCTGAACTCACACCATTAAGCTCCAGCAGGCCTTTAAGACGCACAGAGCCCGGTGTAAAGTGATGATACTCACGCTTATTAAAAATTACACAGGGTTGTCTAAACACAGGGGGTTATTAGTATTCTTTATACTGCAGTGGATTTCTCCGAAGGCTGAGATGAATTGCTGCCTTATCTTTCTCATTTTGGTGGACATTTCCCAGTGTGCAGGTGAATTATTAATGTGGACAGCAGACAGCAGTTTTGTGTGCTATCTCAAGGGGCAACAGTGTTTTAAGAGTGCCACTAAACAAGTGAACAGCTACAGTTCCTTGTTTAAAGCATATTCAATAGGAGGTTTGGTTTTATATTGTCTTGTTCTAATTCATTTTATGCTGCCTATAAGTTTTTTTGTTATCTTGAAAGTTTTTAAGACGTATTGGCTCAACTCCAACTAAAGTGCCGTCACTGTTGTATACGCTCAGATGAGCATAAACTCCATGATAATAATTTTCTTACATTAGTAGGATATTTAAATTGAACTAAAGATGTGTGAAAACATAAAGACAAGTAAAATGTCAAAGGAACTACATTGTGAGTATCTCGGCAGATTTTAGATTTTCTTTTTATTTGACAATCTGTCCTTGTTACCAAACAGCAATGGCATGCAGCAAACCATCCCAGTGATGAGAGAGGTGAAGATGAAGAAGGCCGTCTTTTTTTACTGCCATGCAACACTTTTATTTTATCCTTATTTGTCAGTGTGCCCTTGAATCCTGATTATTTTTTACTTACCTCTACATCTTCCAATATTGCATTGAGCAAATCCGATCTTTCCAGAATGCCACTTCATTGTAGTCTACTCATTACGTCATGTTGATGTTATTGGAGGATCAGAGCACTGTAAATGATGTTCAAGGACACAGCAAATCAAAAGGAACACAGTCATATTCCACATTTTATGCAGGGATGAGGCTAAATTAAGTGAGACTTCAAAGACTGGGCTGTCATTCTCCGACGGGAAGACATCTTCTTCTCTACAGAGACACAGAAAAAGGCAGGAACCGAGCAGACACATGGAAAAGTTAAGCAAAGATCCACCAAGCCAGAAGTTAGACAAAGCTCCTGCAGCTCACAAAAGAAGCTAGCTCTCAAAAGTTTGCAGCAACGGCTCCATAGCTGAACAAGTTAAGGTCCCACGGGTCCTACTTCAGTGCAATACAAATCAGATTAAAACTAGCAACAAGCTGCAAAGTTAATTAATAATCAAATGTTGACTTAAATTAAAGGTGTCTAAGTCTAAGCAATGTCACACATATTTGAGAGGGAGGGGCGAGCAAGCCTCTGTTTTGTTTGAGAATACTTTGAACGTCAACAACAAGTGACATCACCCAATATTGTTTAGCACCTATAATGCCACACTATTGGGGAAGCTGAAGCCAAACCACCATTATATATATAGCTTACGTAAAGGGATGTATTTAAAAAAAAAAAAAAAAAAAAAAAGTTATGGTGGACTTTCCGAAGAGCCAAAGTGACCATCTGCCTTTGGTCATAAATTGTCAGCAAATTAGACTTGGGTGTAACAATCTCTTCTTCTTCAAAGCTCAGCAAAGACTTCTCTTTTTAAGAAAATACCTTGATTTTAAGGAATCCAATGTCTCTCGTGTCGAGCCCTCCCACCCCGAACTCAAACTTTTTGAAACACTTTGAAACCCTCTGGCAGGAGGCTGTGGACCATCAGGACCAAAACAGTTACTTTCCTGCTGCAGTCGGCCTCATTAACAAGGCCCGGGATCCCCACTGACGCAGACGCTTTACGCTTCCCACCCCTAGACACTACACGTTCCATAAACAGACATCCTGGACTATGTACCTGACACCTGCACAAACACATGTCAAAACTTTTTCACATTCCTCAACATGTGTGTACATTCTGCATACAACCTTCTTTTCTTATTGTTAAAACAGATAAATTGTACATATTTGTTTATGTCTATTATAATTTTTAGGAATTTATTGTTTATTTATTAATATGTTTATGTGTATGTATGCACCATCCACCAAGGCAAATTCCTGTTAGTGTTACTAACTTGGAAATAAATCCTTTTCTGGTTTAATCCTCTCTTAGGTGCCAACGCTTCAGCTCCTGACCAGCTGAGTTTGGCTCTGGCTTGGAACAGAGTGGACATCGCCCGCAGTCAAATCTTCATCTACGGGCAACAGTGGCCTGTAAGAAAGAACCATAAGCCGTTTGAACAAGAATATTCATTCTGCAGCAGTAGAGCCCGACTGATACATAGGCATTAATAATAATTTAAAAAAATAATTAAATATTCATTCATCAGAATCATTTATAAATTATTCTGATAAATGATTATTTAAAAAATAAAACCATGTTATGAGCGTTGCATAGTTTGTCCACCAGAGGGCGCTCTACAACGTCCCTGTTGGCAACACTGATTTTTGTTTGTTTGTTAATGTGTTTTTGTTCAAAGGACTTTAAGTTTCATATCTTAAGTTTGTATTTTTATACGTTTCATTCATCCGAACTTTAATATATTTTGATGTTCCTCTGTTCTGTTACAATAGAAAAATTATTATCATACTATTTTAGTGAAAACTCATAAATTAAACAACAAATAACTAATGTTAGGGAAATCTGTTTATGTTTTTAATGCATTTCTGGATTTTTTTCTTAAATATACATTGGCCGGCATATCGGATTTTTAAATAACCAATTATTTGTATCATATCGGCCTTAAAATTCCTGTATCGGTATGGCTCTATGCAGCAGGGATGTTGTTTTTATCCACAGACGCATTCTCACTGCCCAAAATGCTCTTTCTTCTTTGGTCTTGAATTGTACTGTACCTGACATTTGTTTACAGAAACGGTCCTCAACAGCTGATAATATTATAATGTATAGTGCATACGATAAATGCAGTTCAGAATACTTTTCATTCACACAAAAAAAACTCTAAAGTGATTAGAAAGAGAAAGATGAAAACTTAAACGTCAGCAAAAAGGAATATATTTTTAAAGACTCTTTGGAGGCTGAAGGCAGCTCAGGGTCAGTCATGGGTGAACGGTTCAGCAGCTGGCAAATGGTTTCAAATAATAATCAAGGACTGCTGTGGTTATCTGTGAACATAATTGAGAAGAATGCATTCCTTGCTGTTTTCATGTGTAATTTAAAGCTGTCACAATTTTTAATTCAACTTTATTTTGGGTTTGTGGTCTATGGAAGAGAAAAGTACAACAACATAAGAAGAATGAGTGTTAACCAATTAAGTATGGCCCCACTACATGTTGTGTGAAATCCTATTGTAATAATCCTGTTGTAGTTTTATTAAATTACGGTCTTTATGTATTTCCTTGCGGTGCTCCTGTATAGTTGGTGGTATGTGGTGTGTGCTGTGTACGGTATTGTCAGTATTTGTATTCCCTATCCTGTGTCCCTTAGGTCGGTTCCCTGGAGCAGGCGATGCTGGATGCCTTAGTTCTGGACAGAGTGGACTTTGTCAAGCTGCTGATTGAAAATGGAGTCAGTGTGCATCGTTTCCTCACGCTTTCCAGACTAGAGGAGCTCTACAACACGGTAATACCAAATTACACATGAGTGGATTGTAATTAGGAGTTGCGTTATCTTTTTTGGAACACACCCGGGGATGGCCTCCGTTGCGAATAGTTGCGATAGTGAGTTTGAAAGTTAAATGTTGATTGTAAGGTTCCTTGCGCAAGAGCTGGTAGTGAACAGTATTGCAGGCAGGTTAAAGGTAGGGGTGTTGGAATGAATCATTGCATCGATGCATCACGATGCAGACGTGGACAAAGAAATTGGTTATTGCCTACTGGTGTTTGTTAATTTTCCAATCTGCTTCGATTAAAATCGACAGAATAATCGTAATTGAACTTTGACGCCTGTAAAGATTCACACCCCTAGTTAAAGGTAGGTTTATGGTCGCTGTGGTGTTCCAGGTGCTGGACGGGCGAGCCAGAAAATGATGTCTGGCTTGTCCAGTGCGAAGGCTCTGCAAATTGGGGCTGTGTGTGGTTGTGCTCCTCAGAATTTTTGTAACTTACGCACGCGCTGCGTGTTCCATTTCAACAAGGGGGGCTGGGACGACTGGCCAAGCAGGTTCAGCAGGTTCGCCTGTTAAAACATCTGTATGATTCTTCATGTAGAGACCATAGGACAGTTAAATGGTCTTAAATCCGTGGTTAGAGAGAGGCCACCACACTGGGAAAAGAAGAGGCATTTTGCTGGAGGGTGTGTAAAAATATAAGAGATTGCTTTGTCAAAGCTAAAAAAGATGTCAGTAATGATATTAACAGTAATGTTAATAATTAGAGTAGATCATGTACTTTATGTTTTTACTTCTGTTGCCAGGCTTTCTTTCATGCTCTCTACTTTATCTCCATGACTCTTTGCTTACTCACAGATTATTTTGGTGTTTTGGAGAATACTGCAACAATCAGTTGCGTTGAGCATATACATATGGTTATATTGCATGGTTGTAGCAGTGATGTCCTCAGGACATGTACAGTAGATTCTTTCAGTAATGTAGTTGTATTTTGTATTTATTACAAGGATCCCCATTAGCTGACGCCTAGACGACCAGCTAGTCGTCCTGGGGTCCAAAACAACATTTAGTAAGACAATATTAAATGTATGTGTTGTTGTGCTTGTTTGTTTTTTTCAACAGAGACATGGTCCGTCCAACACGCTGTACCACCTCGTCAGAGATGTCAAAAAGGTATGATTATCACCGCCATCCCTTTAGCTCTGTGGCTGTTCAGGCTAACCATCTGGGAATGTTGGCTTTAATGTGTCAAAGAAGCCACATTTGACTACATTGAGTTTTAGTTGCTTTTTTTGCATTGTGTGTTGTTACTCTATTTGCATATTTAGTGTGTCTACATTTCGGTAGCCCTATTTGCTGTTCCTGCAATTAGAGGCCAGCTTTTCTCTTTCAGCTGGAGTTGCAGGCTGCAGTGGCTGTGTAGAGCTATGCACGACTCTCATCCCGCTCATGACTGTTCAGCTATTTACTCTGTTCTTTCTCTAGGGCACACACACTGCCATGGTAAACAAGTACTACATGTATTAAACACTTCTTTACCCACAGAACTTGAGCTTGAGCAAACTGAGGCCACAGTAAGGCTGAGAAGGAAGAACTCTGTTTATATTTCTATTATTAACAACATTAATTCTGTCAGTGTGTTTTTTATAATGCAGTATCATATTCTTTGAAAAGGGAATTTGCACATTGCACATTAGTGTTACTCGCATGTTAAATCCTCTCTCGGTGTAGGATTTAGCCGCACCTGTAGTCAAAAAACTTCAACATAACAATTTCTTATGTTTTTTTGCTGCATATCTCCTATAGCACCTTGATAATGACTGCAATACAAAACAGACACTTAGAATTGTACATTCAGCACATATCTGCACACTAATAAAGAGTGATCCCACTGTTGAGAGATGATTGAGGGGCCAGCAGCACCACCATTAGCATTGCGAGGTGTTCATCAATTAAAGTGTTACTGATTACAGTAATGCCCTGTGCTCCTCTGGGAGTCGCTGAAGAGGCTCAATGTTGTAATCCCTCCTCTTTTACCTCTTCTCTTTCTTGAAACACAACATTGATCTGAAGTTGGCGCAGAGAGAACATGCAGTTCATATCCCACGTAGGGCTAAGCAACATAAATATAAATCAATATCGTGATATGAGACAAGATATCGTCTTAGATTTTGGATATCGTAGTATCGTAATGAATATCGTAAGTCTTTTCCTGGTTTTACAGGCTGCATTACAGTGAAGTGATGTCATTTTCTGAACTTTCTAGACTGTTCTCGCAGATCTATTATTTGCCTTTACCCACTTATATATCCACATTATTGATGATTAGTCATCACAAATCTTATTGTGTAAATATTTTGTAAAAGCACCAATTATCAGCTCAACGATATCGTCGTAATATCATTATCAAGGTATTTTGTCAAAAATATGGTAGTATTTGATTTTCTCCATATCACCCAGCCCTAATCCCACAACACCTCACCACGCCACTTTGCACACATGCAAAACACACACTGTAGTGCATGGCATAACATCTCCATCTTTTTGCAGAGCTGTGTGTAGTTGCCATAGTGTAGCTAAGTGTTTATGTGTCCTTGTTGTATCATAATATGACACAAATTAGATCTAAGTGCCATGTCATCGCTCTTTTCTTTCTTTCTTTCTCATAGTCATACTGTTGGCAGGTTTTTGTTTTTATTCAAATGCAGATGTTGTGCTGATAACAGCTGTAAGGGCCAGTGAAGGTTGCTGTCAGGTTTAATCTCAGTTCAGTCCTTAGATTGTGTAAAAGCTGAGTCAGAAAACAGAGAATCGCCTTACATTGGCTTGAGGACAGCAGCTGCCAACTCAGAAATTGTTTTTCCTACAGAGTAAATGAACAATGCAGTTTTGTGGTCAAAGGTTGGTAGCGATACACTTTGTGTGTCTCAAATTTAAGAAGGCGGTTGGGAGAAAACCCAAATGTAACGGTTGTTTTTACTTCTTAGTTTTTTCTGCTAATTGAATGTAGAAATGGTCCAGACTAATGGGTGATTTGTATTAAAGGCAGACCCAAAACAATTCTGCATATATACAGGATGTATATATATATATATATATATATATATATATATATATATATATATATATATATATATATATATGTGTGTGTGTGTATATGTAATTTGTTTTACAGTTTTCAAAGGTGATCCAAAATGAAAATCTTCGGAATTTAGCAGACTATATTTCTGTTTGGGATTCAGCATCTGGGGAGCAACTTGGGGTTCAAGGTCTTACTCAGGGACACTTTGACACATGCCTAGAGTAGCCTGGGATCGAGCTGCCAATCTTTTTTTGGGGCTTTTTATGCCTTATCTATATAGGACAGCTTAAGACATGAAATGAAAGAGAGAGGGGAAATGACATACAGCAAAAGGCCGCAGGGCGGAGTTGAATCTGCGGCTGCTGTGTCGAGGAGTACACATCTATATATATATGGGCACTTGCTTTACCAGGTGAGCTACCCAGGTGCCCGAACCGCCAATCTTGTGGTTTAGGGGCAACCCCTCTACCTCCAAGCCACAAGCCACCATGATAACACACAATGGATATTGCAGTATACATTTCAATATTGCAATTTTTGATCTGGCAAGCCTCCACGTTTTTGGCAAAAAATGACAACTAAACAAAATCAACAGGTTGTTTTAAGTAGTTGCTGTTAATGGCATGGCTATGGGAGCATAGACAAACTTTAAGGGGAGCAACATCCCCATTAGTAAGTCAACCAGGACTCATAGTTCGCCAACTATGCTGCAGAATTAATAACTGAAGCTCTCTAAGCTCTGTATTCACCCGAGGTGTAAACAAACAGTTATTAGCGTGAGCTTCACCACCACAGGGAATTAGTGCTCGGCTGACCGCAGACTGCTGCTTTTGAACTGTATATATCGTTAGGATGAGGAGGTGAAGCTTTGCGTGTTCACTTTGAACTTCGGACGTGTGGAAAGACAACCAGTATCT
Source organism: Etheostoma perlongum (assembly GCA_026937815.1). Taxonomy (NCBI): domain Eukaryota; kingdom Metazoa; phylum Chordata; class Actinopteri; order Perciformes; family Percidae; genus Etheostoma; species Etheostoma perlongum. The sequence goes on along the minus strand of CM049375.1, from coordinate 4,947,059 downwards.
GTGTCTCTCTTCACTACTACTACTTCAAAGAGTATCTGCTGGCCTGCAGGAGGTTGCCAGGCTTTATCGCCAGTGAAAATAAATGTTTGGATACAAGGACAGGATAGAGATTGGTAGGACAGAGAAGATTTTAAGGATCTCCCATCGGCGTGTAGACGGAATAAATGAAGGTGTAAAGACATGTAAGGTATTTGGTGTATCTCAAAGGAACAGCGGGGGTCAGATTAATGACGGCAGGATCTGGGGTTGATGTTGAGGGCACGAGGAAAAGCAGCGAGAGTTGACATACAGGGCTCATGTCAAAGAACGTTTTTAAATTACGATTCTAGTTTCCAGCTTTATTAACTGTCTGTCGGTCTTTCCATGCTTTTGCCCGTATCTTGAAGGCTAATGAGACTTTACCACTTTCTCTTTCTTTTCCTCTATTCAAGACTGCATTGAACCTCACTGAGAAGATCTCATTGTTCTTCTAAATGCAAATTACGACAAATCGTTCAATTTCTTTGTATTTGTCCTCAGACTTTATAATTCTCTGTATGAATCACATTGCACCGGCTTTTCTCTTGTCATTTTCTGCAAGTTACAGCTCGGGGCTTTAAAGAATCATGTACGAGAGAGCTGTCCAAAGTCAAACCAGAAACTGTAATAGTTTTTTGCTTCAACCAATTACTAAATCGGTGGAATAGCTTCAGCTTTATTCAATCAAACCAAGATCAAAAATAATAATTCAAATTTCAAAAACACAAACTGTCCAGTTGCGATCACAATTGATTGAAGAGACTGGAAGAGAGATCTTGCCAGAGAGTTTCTGTGTATCTTATTTTCCCTGCTCTTGCTCACTGACATTGTGTGTTCTTTCCAAGCGAGAATATCCAGGGTTCAGTTGGATCTACTTCAAGGTGAATCAGACAATCACGTTCTCTTTCTTAGCCAAAACAACACTTTGATATGGATTTTGTGAGCGTGTCTGTGTGATTTGTTTTGTACTCTTATTTCCTCTCCTGTTTACACTCGTTTATTGGTCAGGTGGCATGGGTTGTTTGCCTGTTAACACTGTCTGGTTTTATAGGGAAACCTGCCCCCGGACTACCGTATCAGCCTCATCGACATTGGACTGGTCATTGAATACCTCATGGGCGGGGCGTATCGGTGTAACTACACCAGGAAGAGATTCAGAACGCTGTACCACAACCTCTTTGGACCCAAGCGGGTGAGTGAATGATTCTCATCCCACCCTTTAATGCATGTAAACACTAATGTCTGGGAATTTGTAACGTCATTAAGCAAAGTATCCAGTAAACTGAGCCTTATGATCAAATAAGCCCTGGTGGGCAAGACAATTAACATGGGCAAATTATGTTTTTTTTTATAATAAAATGATAATCAGGTATTGTATACTCAAGGGGAGACTTCACCTTGCCGTTGCAAGTAGTAAAATTAGCATATACACATTGGTTGTGATATAACTGAATGTTGAAAATGTGATGCTTAATGTTTGGAGCAGGGTGACCACAAAAAACCCACACACTGTAATGTTGCTTGTTATACTACGAGTGGATGCTGATCATGTCTTTGCTTAGAAGTAGGGCTGTCAAATTGAATGCAATAACAAGTTAACACAAATGCCTTTGAACGGCACAAATTCTTCTGATTAATTTTCACAAATTCTGTGATATCAGGAAGCGATGTGCGGCAGTTATGTTTTAGATGGCTAGCAGAAACCAACCTTGAGCAGTAATGGATAAAGAAAATAGACTTTTTGAATGACAACTTCAGTTCCAAAGCCCTTCCAGGTGGTTCTCTCCACAACACTAAAGTTCTTTGCATGTACTGTTGATGGGAATTGAGTACCACTTCCTGGCCAATCACACGGCTGATGCAGAGAACCCTCCTCCCCCTCGCCAAAGGCAGGCCACACTGGATGGTTTGCAACGGAGAAGTAAGAAGTGTAAGAAGTACAAGTGTAATGTTGGACACTACATTGTGTTAGTATTTCCATGTTAGGTTACATTCAGGTCAGTGTTCCCATTGGTTGTTGCTTGATGGGCTTCGGTTGGCCGAAAGTACTATACTTTCAGCATTTTTATTTAACATAGGTTATTCTGGAGAAAATTCTAATCTAGATGTTACTTCTCAATAATAAAAAAACATTTGCACAAAGCATATACAGTATATTTGTCCACACCCATGTTGATAAGAGCATTCAAAACTTGAAAAAATTTCCCTTAAAGTTAGAACAGATGAAAAAATGTGTGGTTCATTTTTGATTAATCGCCAGTGACTATGGACAATTGCAGGATTAATCATGACAACCTTTTTGATTCAATTGACAGTCCTGCTTAGAAGATTAGGTTTTTCTAAATGTCAGGAAACTGACTTAAATGGCAAGGCATTATGGCAATAAATGGTTTCTCTAGGAACAAATTGAAATCAACTGACTACTATTTTGGTTATCTTATCTCCAAGGTACTAATTTCTCACTAGGTTGGAGTATTAATCTACAGCCTGACAGCCCACAACATCTATTAATGAAAAGCACATTAAAGACATTATTGTCACTTAGTTCACACCAATCATCTCCTACGATGAAGGTGTTGTTCATCAGCAGAGGTCAAACATAAGAGTTTACATTCTCCCATTAGCTTGATGCAACACATCATCCATCTATAGCAGGGGCTCTTCATCATGTGCCATCATTACCCCAATAATAAACACACTTCACTTCCACCACTACAGAAGCTCCTCTTACTGATCAGCACGCTTTCAACCAAAGTGGAAGAACTGGTCATTGAAATCATGTGCTGTAGTGTTTGGTGGTTGTGTGTTTTTCACTGCACACACACACTGCACATCATATTGTCTATGTTCATGTTCTGTTGTTGTAATGTATAATTCTCTCATTCTGCCTCGAAACCTCACACACCACCACAGGTGTGATGAAAACAGAAGTACACACAGCTGTGTCTGAAACCCCATATGCCTGCTCAATGGTGCACCGTTGCGATGTATGTATGTTTGAGCATGTGTGTGTTTGTGAGTGGGTGTATGTGAGTTGTCATGTGCCTGCTTGTCTTATTGTATGTCAGAGAGAGAGAGAGAAAGAGAGACAGTAGCAATTTACTGTGATTTTCTAGAAATGTTGAATGTGCGATCACATAGTCACTCCGCGCACACACACACGCGCACGTACGCACACACGCATGCAGACACACACACTGTCCAACATTTTCTAATGGCAGAACAAAGCTGAAACGTTAAATATTTTGATGACACACAAACACACACACACACACACATTTTAACTAAAAACAAAGCCTTGAAATATATGAGGATATCAGAATCCCCACAGGAGACCTGGGCTATTTTTACCAACTCAGATGATAGCTCATGAATGCATAATTCATACATGCCCTGCTTTAATACAGATGCACAGTACTGTACCCAATGCACAAACACACTCTGCTTTGACACATGCAAACATGAAACCGTAAAGGATTGTTGCTGTGTGTATATAACATACAGTACATAGTCAATCACAAAAGCACAAAATTGCTGTTGCCATTTTAAAGAAAAAATTGAAACTGCGTGACTTTGACCATATTAAAGAATATTTCTGCTCTCATGTGATTGAGCCTGTCTGTCAGTCTATGCTGTGTTGTTCTTATAGAGTAAATGGCTCTATAAAATACATTCGACAAGGTCTTGTTCTGCGTGTTCATGTTTTTGTTGCTTTTCTAGCCCAAAGCCCTGAAACTGCTGGGGATGGAGGTGAGTGTTGATCTCATCAAGATTGTTAGTCAGTCCTTCCTTCACTGTTCCTCTCCCTCCTAAAAAAGCACTCTTTTCCCTCATAACGTGTTGCGTGTGTTTGAATATTTTCAGCAAATAGTCGTTAAGTGTGTGTGCTGTGTGCCTTGCAGTCTTTGAAAGACCTTGAGGCATGTTCAGTTTATTTTTCTGGCAATCTGTATACACTAGTTAAAGGCTCATTGACAGATAACATTATTAGTACATTTCACACTGCCTTGTTCAAAGTTATTGACAATTTCATTTATCTCAGATTTATGAAATGAAAAAATTAATGACTACATAACTGCATACTGGCTCCAGACAGTATGAATGTTTAAAACTATTTTGGTACAATATGATGTCAGAGCAAGTCCAGTTACATGTAACTGAATAGGTAATGACTGACCTCACACAATTAAATAATACATGGTTTGTGGACTCACATGTATACATGTGGTACCAACCATCAAGAATCCACATCATAAAGCTTTTATCACAGCGTGTGTCTACAGTTTTCTCAGAGGTATTTATGTCTAATGTGCATGGCTGCCCTTTCCTTTGTACGTCTCCCTGTCAGTGGGTGTTCTCTCTTCGTTTGTGTCTGTCAAAGTCTTTACCTTGATGTCTTGCTCGCGCTCTTTGTAATCCAATTTATCATTCAATCAGTACGGCAACTTGGACATACATTTATGGTGCTGCAACATGTCTAACTATCCAGAAATGTAGAATTGTTCTCTTTTATAATTTTGTGTCAGTCTCTAGTATTACCCTGTAATTTACTGCCCTACAGTTATCATATCCAGATAATCTGTCTGAAACCAAGCAGCAATTGTTAGTCAAACCACTGAAAGTCAATTCTCAGAGCTCTTTTATTGATCAACTGTCAGTCGTCCTCAACTGTTAAAATGTGAAGCTATTGGAGATGCTGACATGCCATTAAAGGGTAATTTTTTTCAACCTAGACCCTATTTGCCTATGCATTGGTGCCTAATTGACTAATGTGAACAAAAATCTTTGAAATTGGTCCAGTTTCATATAGAGGGAGAACGTGGTAACCGACAACTGCGAACCGGGCTGTAATGTAAATGACCAAATGCGCGCCACCAATTTAAGTCCACTAAAAGTGCCGTTTTTGCCACTGACAGGCTCCCGTTGTTATTCTAAGTGTCTGACAACATTATGGGAAAGGATCCCTACAGAGATGGACCTTTTTGTTAAAAAGTAAGATCACTTTGTATACTTGGTATAGTGGGCGAAGAAAGGTGCTGATTACCCGATGAACTGGATGTCTGGTAAATATGACGTAACTGAAGTATCACAGCGTGCGCTTTCTTTGGGTTGGTCATGGCGCTGATAACGCTACATTCGCAAATGTACGTACTGTAGATCTGGCCCTTAGAATAATAATCTGAGCCTGTCTGTGGCAAATCAGCACTTTTAGTGGATGGAAATTGATGGTGCGCAATTGCCCATTAACGTTACATTGCTGCTTGTTTTGGGTTTAGGGTCCAGGCTGAGACAGAGAGTCTCAGAGGACATCACCTCTGTTTGTTTTTTTACTTGAAAGGTTATAAAAGAGAGAACAGTAAAATCCTTTCAGAAGATTTGATTTAAAAGTGCTTTAGACAATCCATATTTTGTGTGTCACTTTGTTCTTCCACCTTTATCCTCCAAAGTTTGATTTTGCTTCTGCATTCAACTTACTTTCATCATGTGGCGGGTGAAGAAAGAAAGAAAAAAACATTACAAAAAAGTTAGCTGGGTGATAAGATATCTCTAGATATCCGTTGAATGTGGCCACAGGGCCAGATTCTTAGGTTTTGCATGTAATACATATGTATGTGTGTACAGTATATATGTATATATATATATATATATATATATATATATATATATATATATATATATATATATATATATATATATGTGTGTGTGCTTGTGTGTGTGTATATGTAATATCATCATCTGTAACAAGTCCCCCTAAAGTATGTAAACCCTACATGGTAAAAGCCTACATTTTGTTCCATCCCACTCGCTATGGATCTCCACCAGGATGACATGCCCATCCGCAGAGGCCGCCAGAAAACGACCCGCAAACGAGAGGAGGAAGTGGACATTGATTTGGATGACCCCGAAATCAACCACTTCCCTTTCCCCTTCCACGAGCTCATGGTGTGGGCCGTGCTCATGAAACGCCAGAAGATGGCTCTGTTCTTTTGGCAGCATGGCGAAGAGGCCATGGCCAAGGCCTTGGTAGCATGTAAGCTCTGTAAAGCCATGGCACACGAAGCCTCGGAGAACGACATGGTGGATGACATCTCCCAGGAACTAAACCACAACTCCAGGTGCGTGACACGGATTTTGTACGTACACACACAAACACATCCAGCCATCTCTCACGATCAAGGCCACACTGAATCTGAGGATGCAGAATTCTCTACGGTTTTATACGTATTTTAGGCAAATTTAATACAATAAAATGAAACCCTAACACAGAATGTTAACACATCTCCACCCCAAAGAGAAAACAGTCTGATAAATTCTAAAGATTTTCATTCTGGGTCACCACTGACTTATCTCACGAAAACATTCCTTCAATTAGGGCTGAGGATCATTGAAAGCTATTCGAGACAGGTACCGATACCAATACCGTGACTTTGATACCGGTTCCTAAACAGAAAATTTTTTTGATACCAACAAAATGAAATTACAACATTACTCATTACGGCACAAATCTTTTTATGTTTTTTTCAGCTCCTTCTGCAGTGAGCCGTATCTGTGCGTAACCTAGGGTTTTTCCTGCGTGTCTCTGCGACGTGTAACGTTAGCCAGCCAATCACAAACATTTTTAGATCTTGGTAGAAGCATGCTGCATGCTTATTGGCTCACTGACGCTGAGGAGATTTACTCCTTAGGTAGGCATTTTTCAATACTTCAGAAGCAATTCGCTACCCAGCCCTACCTACCATGAATGATTAATGTGTAGTTATGTAGCAAGTCTAGACGCGGACATCTACCTTGACACTCCACCCCGTACAGTATAAGCAGACACACACACAAATACACCAACATGCCTTCTTCCCTGCAAACTAACCTGATTCAGACTACTCCAGGCTCCCAAGGGCAGTAAGTGACATAGAAACAGAAATCTGATAACATTGTTAGTTAAGGATATGCATATGAGATAAAGGTAATCACCTAGAGATTAACATGCCGGATATGGAAATGACTGTTAATTGGGGGGAAATCTTTTAGGTACCACAAATGAAGCACAAATACACTAACCAAAACTCACACACATACATATACTTACACACTTTCATAGATCAGCCTCAGAGCTGGCACATCTTGAGTTTCCTTTCCACAAATAATTTGGCTGGCTTTCTTCAAAGAACTCATTTAACTGTGTGCATTTTATGTCTTCATGTAATCTTTACATAAGCAGTGTTTATGAATGCCTCTTCCTGTGTGTGTGTGTGTGTGTGTGTGTGTGTGTGTGTGTGTGTGTGTGTGTGTGTGTGTGTGTGTGTGTGTGTAAGCACAAGGGATTTGTGTGTGAAATGTAAAATGTTTGGAAGAACATACAGTAATGCCTACAATCTGTAGGGAGTTCTTCCTACTTTCCAAGGCACTTCTAAAGAAACTTTAAATATGGTTAGAATATTCCCCTTTTATATTTCATCACATGTCAATTGAAAAGGGCTTTACAGAAACAGAAAGGTGTTCATCGCTGCTTAACTGTGTCATGTGCTGTGCATCATGATATTATGAGCTCTTGTTGTATTTCAGACACCAGCCATGCTAGTGCCTTGTTGTACTCATTAAACTACACAGAGGAGATTGCTCTCCAGTGTAGTATGACATTAGAAATCGAGGTGAAACTTGATCTGCACTGATTTACGTTTTTATTGAAATGCTGGTGTGTGTGCGGGCCATATTTTGACCTCATTTCATGAATAAATATTTTATAGTAGCGCCGTAGTTCTGTCATCACAACTTTGAAATCTGAACACAGCGTTTCTCATTAAGCATGCTGTATACATACAACAAGTATTTCAAACCCCATCACCCTGAAGAAGATACTGACTTAATTAATGATGAGGCTATATGAAGGCTTTGCTATTTGAATGTGTCTGCATCTACTAAAGAAAGTAGATAGGCTTGCTTGTCATGTATGGCCCGTGTTGAGAGTGTGTGTGTGTGTGTGTGTGTGTGTGGTATGCAAATATAATGTCCTATAGGATTTGGCCAGATGGTCAGTAATTCCTTGACCAGTTCAATTACATTTTTACATGTTTGGACAAAGTGTGTCACTGTCTCTTTTCATGTCGCAGTGTGACCGTATATGTCCTGCATATAATTCCCAGAGAGTTTTGCCAGCTGGCGGTGGAACTCCTAGACCAATCCTATAAACAGGACGAGCAGATGGCAATGAAGCTGCTTACATACGAGCTGAAGAACTGGAGCAACGCCACCTGCCTGCAGCTGGCGGTAGCAGCCAAACACAGAGATTTCATCGCTCACACCTGCAGTCAGATGCTGCTGACCGACATGTGGATGGGACGCCTGCGCATGCGCAAGAACTCCGGCCTGAAGGTAATAACAGTGGGCCAGATGTTTGGAATTGGGTAAAGAAACCTATACTTAGGGGAAACCTCTAGCTCACCCAATAAGAGAGTGTGCCCCATGAGTCCTTCGCAGTGGTCTGGGTTCGAATCCGACCTGCTGCACTTTGCTGCGTGTCGTCCCCCATCTCTCTCCCACCTTTCCTGTCTATCCACTGTCACTATCTAATAAAGGGAAAAATCCCCAAAAAAATCTGTTAAAAAAAAGAAACCCATACTTACATTCAGTGGTGGAATGTAAGTAAGTACATTTACTCAAGCACTGTACTTAAGGACAAATGTGAGGTACTTGTACTTTTTCTTTTCATGTAACTTTCTACTTCTACTCGGCTACATTTAAGAGAGAAATATTGTACTTTTTACTCAACTACATTCATCTTAAATTACTAGTTGCTTTACATATTATGGGCAAATTATGCACCTGTAGTCATCTTTGCTCCCATGTATGTGCTGGTCTTAGTTGATTGACAGAACTGTTTTGATCATTTCCAGTTTCTAAAATGTGAGAATTGTTCTGCATTGAGTACTTCTGCTGTTAGGACTTAAAATACATTTTCCTGATGGTACATACATACTTTTACTTAATTAAGTACCATATTCAATGCAGGACTTAACATGTATCAGAGTGTTTTTACAGTGTGGTATTAGTACTTTTACTTGAGCAAAGAATTTGAATACTTCTTCCACCACTGCTTACATTAAATAAATTGTCTGTGCACAGTGACTTTAGGCTTTAGAAGCAGAGTTGTATCGGAACGCTTGAATCCCCTCAGACTACCTGGGAAAGAAAACTCTCTCACCTCCACCTCTCACAAATTATACCTCGGAACAGCAAGAAGAAGCTTATTAAGGGCATTGAACCATGCTCAAGCCCGATTATCCCCCGTTCCCACTCCCCCTCCGGCCAGCACTCAATCTGCAATAAAACATTCAGAGCCAGAGCACCCAAAATCATTATATTGCGGGACTCGCCACTACAATTCTCATGCATCTGTAAGATAAGAACCAGGCCAGGGCACGTTTAATAGCCCATGTCCTGTCCGGTAGAGTAAAAACTCTACCAAACGTGCTCAGGCACAGTTTATCTGGGCCAAGTGTGAGTACGCCCTAAATCAGATCTTAGACCAAGTTCCACCACAAATGTATCTATAAGCAACAAATAATTCTCTTCAGTCAGAGGACAGAGGACCTGCCCTTAATTATTAACATCCCTTTCAGTTGAGGGGAGAGGTTTCCGTTAAGACTGTCGGATGACTTTTGAGCCATTTCTGCACATGTGGGTTTGTTCAGGCGTCTGGCGGTATGGTAATAGGATGCAGCTGTTTACATCAGAGAGGTTAGAGTTTTTTAGTTGCCATGGGAGTTGCTAAAGGGACGGCTGGGTTCACACTTATTCATATACAGAGGGAAACAGGGTGATGGGTCTGAGTGACTAGCTTCTTGGAGCGGGGCAGACAACAAGTGCTTTAAGTATGGTTTGGCCTTTGCAGGAGGGAGGGAGAGTGCACTGCAAATGCAAGCTCATTGGAGCGGAAAGACAGAGAGGAAACCACAAGTGGAACAAACAAGATTTGGTGCCTCCAGCAGTTCATAATAAACGGCAAATAACAATTTCAAAATGTTGTTGAAATAATATGTGTGCACATTTGTGAGTTGCTATAGTTATAGTCAATGTCTACCATCCAACTTATGTCAGAATATGGTTACTGGAGGTGTTTTTTTCACACATCTGTAAGACTGACAAACTACTGACATCTTTGCTCGCGACCCCTCGACACGACTGTTGACAGGAGAAGCTGAGAAATCAATTTCTCTGCTGTGGTTGAATTGAACTGAATTTCTCACCTGTCACTAACCCCACTCCTTCACCTTGAAACTATCCTTTTCATATATTCAATATTTTTTTCATATGACTGACGGCTTTGTTAATACATTTCTAATTTGTCACATGAAATCATAAACTCATACAAGGTACAATTCCAGTTCAATTTGTGCCTAAATTCATCAAATCATAAAATACGCGTGTGTGTGTGTGTGTGTGAGGGGCGGGGGGTCAATGCAAGGAAAACTGCTAAATTCCACTAGTTAGTTAGAGAGCTGCTTCCAGAGATAAAAAGCAGACACTTGATCACTCTGCTCTCCATCTTCATCCCTCTCATTTGTTTGTTACCTCGTTCTTGCTTTTCTTGTTTGATTGGTAGGTAGCCTAAGTGTTTACAGAACGCCTGCCTCCTTTATCTGCTTTGTGTGTCCCTCTAATCCATCGCACTATCCTCGCTGCCTGACTGGATTAATGCTTTTGTAATTAACGTGTGCAGGCCGGGGTTATGATGGGTAGGTGTTCACAAGGAGACATTTTTATTATGCGAGTTTTATGTGTGTGTCTCAGACCGATTTAAGAAGGTCGGTTTGTTCCCGACTCTGTGTCCTAATTTCTGCAGCACTGCTCATGAAACTGTACACCTTTTTTATTTTATTTTTATCCCATCTGTGATTTGTTGCTTCCAACTCTTCTCCCTAACTTTCCTTCCCCCTCCGCGTCCTGTCCCCATCACCCAGGTCATCTTAGGGCTGCTTCTGCCGCCATCGATCCTGAGTCTGGAGTTCAAGAACAAGGATGAGATGTCCTACATGCCCCAGGATCAGGAGGCCTACCTGCAGGAGAAGGAGGAGGAGGAGCCCGAGAAACCAGTCAAGGAGAAGGAGGAGGAAGACATGGAGTTCACAGTAAGATCTTACTGTGAGGCGCAGTACAACTCCGTGGTGAGAGAACCCACCTCAGCCCCGCATCTCAGACTCTATACACATATTCAAACTTAAAACACCACACAAATGCTTTGTTCAGATTGTTAAAACCCATCATTGAACACATAGCCCAGATCCTGTGTCCTTTGTAAATATCTCTTGTGGACCAGTTTTATGTTGTTTCCCGTCCAAAATGAGATGTCGATACACACACACTTACGCACGCAGTTCTCCACACACACATCCTTGTTTCTCTATTCTGGCCAACTGGACCCCTCCAGCCAAATCGGCCTTTCCTGTTTCTCGTCGTCTCAGCCAAGACATGGTCGTGGAGTTGTAGCGTCTCAGTCTGTCGCTGCTTGTGGGTTCCCTCGTGTATTGTTCCTTCTTCCAGCTATCTCCTTCTCTATTTCTCTCTGCCTTTCCTATGGTCCCTCTTGTTCTCTGCCCAGCTCTCTCTTTGCTCCTTTTCTTTCTTTATTTCTTTTGCTTTTAGCTCCCTCTCTCTATCTCTCTTTCTATCTCTTTCTCTCTAGCTCTTTCTCTCCCTCTCTCTAGCTCAGTTCTGATTGAGGTACAGTACGTTTGCTAGCCGATTGCTACCCCTCACTCTCTCCCATCATGATGATGGCTTGCTGCAGCACACCACTCAGCATGTCGGCTGCTGAGCATGGGAGGCCCAGGCTTTTGCATTATATAACCACATGTCCGCCTGCTGCCGCAGAGCTCACATCATGCAGAGTCTGAGCACCTTCTCCCGGCTCACAGTGGAAGAGTTGGTCCATCTGCATAAACATTGATGTACAGCAGGATTAGGGTTAATCGTTCCATTTCAATCCAATCAATTCTGGACATGATCCAGTTTGTGTGTTAAAAGCCAGGCTGTGATTTCAAAGACAGTTTTAAGACGTAAACTGGATCTAATGTTGTTCCATGTAGTGATTGAACTGAAGTCAAACGCCCCTCAGCACCACTGTACATACTCTCCATCTGCATTGAGCACAGCCAGCAAGCCAGCGCAAATGGGCCACCATACACATGCAATCTTTGAGGCACTGTTGTGATAAAGGCACTGTTGTGTACAAAGAGCCCTGCTGCCAGATTTGCAACGAGCCCCTTCCTATTGCCCTGGCTTTTGACTGTACAAATGCACCTTCAGATACTTATGAATCACACAAAGATTCATACAGATGTACACAGACTGCTACACCACAGAGGGAGATTGTATTGTTTTATCATCAGATGCTTTAAATAAACCACACTTTGATGAATGTCAAAGCTTGTGTCCACTTGCTAATCGGATAATGTGCATGTTCGGTTCAGTAAAGAGCGTGGTGTGATTAACACACTGGCATCTGAATCTGTTCACCCTGAAGGCCCTGTCTGTGTGTGCCTTGGACAAAACATGTATCTGTATATGTATCACATATTTGGGGGAAAAAAAGAGAAATTCCTATGATTCCGTATTGATAGTGATTTCTCCTTTAATTTCTTAGTGGTGGTTTATCACTATCGTACCTATTCAGTGACCTGGCAGCTAAAACCAACTCATCAACCAACTCCCCAACTCATGTATTTCAAATATGTAGACCAGCTTTCAAACGTTTCATCTTTGCCCAGGTCTGCTATACTCCCCTACAAAGGCTGAGTGCTGTAACAGTGAAGTTGAGAAAGGTTTTAATGATTTCAGACTTGACAGCAAAATGTCAAATGGATAAAAAGGTTGTAATTAGGACTAGGTTTACATGTGGAAGGCTATTTTCATAAATAACTTTGTGCACAGCTGTCAGTTTTCAGAAAAGTGTTTGTTTACGCGAACCTGTGTATATATGCCGTCAATGCCGTCAAGAGCACGCCAAACCTGTAGGTGGCAGTGTACCGAGAAGCTCTAGCCCACGTTAGCCAGTCAGAATCCCGAAAATATCAACAAAATGAATCACTTCCTCTCTCTTTTTTTCCTCACTTCCTCGGCTGCCTAAACCTCCGTTTGTCTCAGTTTACATGCAAACGTGCAAACAAAGATTTCCCAAATCTCCATTCTCGCCAGAGTTTTTTGGAAAGACTTGTTTTCAGAGACAAATTCTCAGTTTGCGTGTAAACGAAGGGCACAAACGAAGGGAAATGTCTCTGTTTGGCAAAGTAATCATGTACGTGTAAATGATTCCTAGAGCGCTCAGTTGACTAAAACATTTTATTGCTATTGTTTGCACGATTGCCCTTAGTAAAGTTGTAATGAATTGCAAATTAATCAAACATTTCTTATCTGTTTTAAATCCACTTTATAAGGGATATTTGTAAAGTTTTGAATGGTCAAGTGGTAGTCGAGACTCAACAAACTCCGATGGTAACTCAATTCATATCGACAGCACATGCAAATAACTTTAGTCTTGTCGAGAGAACTATCTGGAAGTGGTTTAAAACTGAACTTGCCAATCAAAAGTGTCTTTTCTTTATCCAATTCTGCCCAAGTAGTAGTTGTTCTGCTAGCCATCCACAACGCTGCATTGCTATCTATCTTACAAGCTAGCTTTAACTTTTCACTTGCAATAACTACACGGTGAAAGATACTGCTAGTTCAAAAAGCTGTTTTCACAGAAATAACACATTTCTATGGCATAATAATTTTTATTTTTTATAGCAGTCAGAAAGGTCTGATACAGGTTCTAACTCAGTTTTCAACAAATATGTAGTTACTGCGCTTTGCCTTTGTAGGGCAGTATACTTATTCACTTACAATACAATTCCATGAATGAACTCCCTCAGAGGTCTGGTGTTGCTTTGACATTTAAGGTCCCATGACATGGTGTTCTTTGGATGCTTTTACATAGACCTTAGTGGTCCCCTAATACAATATCTGAAGTCTCCTTTATATAGACCTTAGTGGTCCCCTAATACCATATCTGAAGTCTCTTTTCCAAAATTCAGCCTTGGTGCAGAATTGCAGTCACTAGAGTCAGTCCCACAATGAGCTTTCCTTAGTATTGGGGGGAGCCTTGACCAACTGCCACTTTGCTCATTTGAAAGCCATGATGTCTCTCTCTCATGGGTGGGCCACATTCTCTGGGCGGGCAAAGCAGAGAAAGGGGAGGTAATCTTGCCCCTTATGATCTCATAAGGGGCAAGATCTGAGCTTTAATTTTCTCAAAGGCAGAGCAGGATACCCAGCTCGGTTTACACCTATGGCCATTTCTGGTCACTGGGGGACCATAGGCAGGCTGGGGGGACTCATATTAATGTTAAAGGGAAATTTTCATGCCATGGGACCTTTAAGACCATGACCCATAAAAACAGTGGGCTCTGAACCCTCTCTCATGGATAAGGAAATGTGTCACAGAGTGAAATGAAATATCTATGTCTTTTCCTTTCTCTGTCTTCTTTCTGTCATTATCTTGTCTCTCTATTGTCTCTCAACTGTTTTGTCTGGGACACAATCCATGAGTGTCTGTGTCTGCGTCATACCGTGTTACCAGCCTTCACCCAACACTCCACCTCAAACACACATCCCACATTTTGGAATGATGACATTGCCTGTGCTTGCTTCTTTGATAATGAATTTTGAAACTGTGTCGTAGACATAATGTAACCCTCTCCCTCTTCTCCTTTTTGTATTTGTTGTTCTACTCTTCCCGTCCCTCCTCCTCTCTTTCACATACTTGTCCCCATCTCCATCCTCTCTCTGCGTCTCCCTCACTCATCATCCTCCGTCTTTCCAACCCATCACACTTCCCACTCTCCGATTCCTTTCATCCCTCACACCTTTCACTCCCTCCTCCCTCGCTCCATTTGGGGTTTGCATTCACCCAGGCAATGCTGGGAAAGGTAACCACAGAAACATCCAGAAAGAAGGATGTCGAGGAAGTTCAGAAACGACACCGCCTCATTCCCTTGGGACGCAAGATATACGAGTTCTACAACGCTCCTATCGTCAAGTTCTGGTTCCATACGGTCAGTGTCGGCTTCGGCAATACCTCCTATTTGCTCAGCTTCCTGTTTGGCATTGTCGGTGATCTTTGTATTCCAGCAACAGCATCTTTTGCTGATTCCCTGCTGTCAGCTTCTACCCCTGCAGTGCCCTCTATTCTTGTCATTAGCCTCCTGTGGCACCCTGTAATTACCCAGCTTTACTGCTGGTGGAAAAGTTTAGTGCGAGAGAGATGGGGAGACTGATGGACGCAACTGGGTGAGAAAAGTACAGGCGAGGGATTGAAGATCAAACATGGAGGTTTTATGTTATTCAAAGATCAATGCATAAAAATGTATATATAAATTCTACTTACCTGTATGGATGTAAAATGATTTCTATCGTTGTTTGACCTGGCTCAGGTAAAACATGCAGATAATGAATGCCAGAGTACTTTCTTTTATTATCTATTATCTAATATCTCATTTTTAAAAACTGCGGGGCTTAATTACTTAGAATCGGATAGGTGCATAGACTCGCATACCCGCCGATACCAATACCAGCCTTTTAGGCAGTATCCGAGTCATTTTCCGATACTGGTATTGGTTTCGGAACCACTCTAATATTAACAATTTAAACACAACTGAAACCGCTGAGTCATGGCATATTGCCACTGGTCTAAGTATTACAAAAAGTAAAGATGGTTTGAGTTGACATTTAGTTTTGTGTTTTCATGCGTCTTTAAATCTTTTTCATTCTCATTGTTCATCTGGATTCTGTAACTGTGGATGTCTTCTGTTATAGCTTGCGTTTTGTACAGTATCTGCCTGGGAGCTTGTAATGTTTGAAATTCGGTGATCTTTTGTCTCCCAGTGAAAACATCGCTTAACATCACCACCAGGAATTGCACTGTGTATTTATGCCTTTTGTTTCATCCCGTTTTCTCTTCTCTGGCTATTTACTCCCCTCCTCTTCTCCCCACCTCTTTTCCCTCCTACCCTTCAGGTTAAAAAATTAATATTCTACTTTGATTTTCATTTCTTCGCTCGTAGAACTGATGCAGGGTTTTCTCAGGGTCAAAGTGTGCTCTTTATCTCATTACCAAATTTGCATTCAAACCTGTCATCCGCTGTAGAGGGCTGCCCTGTTTAAAGTAATATTAGTTAAACTTATCAGACATGCACACTGACTGTGCATTTGGGACTGATTGACAGTCTCTGTCACACATTATTAAAATCATTTTACCTCGGTACTTCACTGGAATACCTGATTTAAGTAGGACTGGATGACACATCCAGTTTGTAGTCACTTTAATCTATTATTTAAATATGTCAAAACATTTTGTTTGTGTTCCAAATTTAAAGGTAGGAACAGTTCTGCACAGCTGTCCATATCCCTGTTGAATACATTCATGAGGATTAAATGGTTTCAGAGGATACAAGATCACCAATCGCTTAATCAAAAACGACAAATATCTGATTGTAATGTCAGGGCCTGTGAATGAGTAAAACACAAAAAAATGGATTTTGAATGCATTTGTGTCAGGTCGTCCAGGCCTAATCTTTAGATGGTTAGCATTGGGATCAGTATGTGCATCTAGTCTGGATTATAATGAGCCACAATGCACATATGAGTGGAGGAAAAATGAACATGTATAGCTGACATGGATTTAAATAGATGCTGTCACAGGAGACACATGATGGACATTTTCAGGCCAAGTGTGGAGGTGCAGCAATCAGATGTTTCATAATCTCTATCATCAGATCTGAAAAAGTGCACGAAAATGAGGTGTAAGGTGAGGATCAGTTCACCAAATAACTACTGTATGTCAATTGAGCAGTTGCACACAAAAGCCTTTCGTTCCAGTTTGCTTGCAGGGAAAGAATTTAGCTTTTATGGATGTAAGTTTGCTATTGCAGGAACAGCACGTCGCCATAAATGTATCCCTGCTGATTTCCCCTTGCTATGTGTTTTACATAGATGGCATACGTGGGCTACCTGATGTTGTTCAACTACATTGTCCTGGTCAAGATGGACCTGTGGCCCTCTACTCAAGAGTGGATCGTCATTGCTTACATCTTCACCAACGGCATCGAGAAGATGAGAGAGGTACAACGCATGCTAGAAGTGGCTACATGCAAATGTGCACCAGCATCCATAGCTAATTTGAACACACGATAATCTATTCTTCACCACGACCCAGTGAACTGAGAGCTTTCAACCATTATGTTGCCATAATGTAGTTACATTCGGAGAGCTCTGTGGTGGAGGGCAGACGCAGAAGAATCATCTCAATATCATCAAAGAGCTCATCATAAATAAGGAAAACTGTGGTGCGACCATTCAAAGGGAAGCAAAAGAAAGAATCAAGAGGAAGAAAGAAAGGAACAGGAGGTTGGAAAAAAAGGCACTAGACAGAAATGGGAAAACAGAATAAATAGAAAATACATGTGGCCATATGAGACTATCGTATCTGCCTCACTCTGTGGCTGTGTGTGTACTGTAAGTGTATGAAATGCATTAATCATTATGGCACATCATTCTCAGCTGCACAACAATTCCTCCTCAGACATCTGCCAGATGCCTGATTGTCTAACTAATACTGCCCTCTAATGGTGGTCATGATGGGTTGCATTTCTTTTCTTCTATTTCAAGCAATTTTGGGCTCAATTTTCCCTTTAACTTCTGTGCTTATGAATACAAATATTTACATTATTCCTGCATTTTGAGTATCTTCATCTTTCCTTTTCCTTTCTCAACTAATTTCCCTCCAACCCTTTGCCCAGATCCTGATGTCAGAGCCGGGGAAGTTGTTACAGAAGGTGAAGGTGTGGCTTCAGGAGTACTGGAACATCACAGACCTCATGGCCATCCTGATATTTTCCGTCGGCATGGTTCTCCGTCTCCAGGAGCCGCCGCTCATGAGCTACGGGCGGGTCATCTATTGCGTCAACATCATCTATTGGTACATCCGGTTGCTGGACATCTTCGGAGTCAACAAGTACCTGGGTCCCTATGTGATGATGATTGGCAAGATGGTGAGAGGAGGCAGGGGTGCTAGTGTGTGTGTGTGTGTGTGTTTTCTATCTACAGCTTCTTTCATATTTCCTCTTCCTCATTATGTATTCTTCATTTATGTCTGACTTTTTCTACCTTCTGACTTCTACCCAGCATGATTCATACTGAGTCCCGTGATTACAACAGTTTAATTTGTACGTGTTGTGCAGGATTGGTCCTGATAGAGATTCTGCGCCTCTTAACCTTGTTGTTTGATCTCAAAGAGCACATGATCAGAGCCCCTGATACATACAGGAAGACACATTTAGAGAAGGGATCAAAGGCACAAATTTGGATATGTGTGATGTTTGGCTGTCTTTGACATGGGCTGTGTACCACTGGACACCATCGCTCTTTGATTTTATGTAAATCAGCAATTAGAGTGTGGGGAGAGAGTGAGCGAGATTTTGATTCAATGACTTAGACAGATAATTTTCATACAGTATATGATGTTGCAGCACCATGAGCAGATTTGAAAAAGGAGGCCATCTTCTTTTTTACAAAGTCTTTATGAACAAACTGAAACGTTATAATTTGCACCGTATCATTTTGACAAAGTGATAATGGTTACAATGACAACTGCAGCACCAATGTGTTTCTTAGATCTGTTTCAGCTCCCTAGAAAGACAATGCATGGCACCCTTTATCGAAAAATACACATCCAATCCAACTTTATTTAAATGAGATATAAGAGAGATCATTGAGGGGCGAACCTCATTCACAATGACATTGAGTCAAATACAAAGACACACACAAAAAAACCATCACAGAGAAGAAGCCTCGTGAAAACAATAGAAAGCTACTAAAACTTTCTGATTTGGAAAATGTATCTGTTAGATGAATTAGGATAATTAAGATGTGAAGGAAAATAGAGTTATGTAAAGAAATAACAGAGACTTATGGAATATAAATTAGAAGTGTAACATCCTTAATCAATCTAGGATAAACATAAATAAAGTGCATTAAAAAAATATATATAGAAGTTTTACCAACCAAAAATCTGAGAGGGATAGTAATAAAAGAATCCCCGTGCAGACCATCATTCATCAAAGTTTTCAAACTGCTCCTCCAGCTGTAACGTTCCCTCCCTGCTCTCTTTTTCCTCATCGCTGCTTTCTTCACTTTATCCAATCCTCCTTTTTTATCACTGCTCCATTCTATAAACATTTTTACCAGCTGCACCCCTTTTCTTTCTCTTCTTAAACCACTCACTCCTTCCCTTCTCTCTTTGACGATCCTCTTCTATCTCCCCTCCCTGTCAGATGATCGACATGATGTATTTTGTGATCATCATGTTGGTGGTGCTGATGAGTTTTGGGGTGGCGCGTCAAGCCATCCTCAACCCTAATGAAGACCCATCTTGGATGCTAGCTAGGAACATCTTCTTCATGCCTTACTGGATGATCTACGGAGAGGTGTTTGCCGACCAGATTGACCGTAAGTTCAGGGCCAGAGTCCCCCACCTCTTAAAAAAACCTAGTTTGGGTGACTCTGAAGAGAGATGAAAGCAATGTGACCCAATACGTGTAATTAAATGTTCAGTCATTCCTCCGCAGGTTAAAAAGTTACTGGACGATTTCCTTTTATAATGCATACAGTAACTGTTAAAACACTACTACAAGACAAATTGCATCACATTCTAACAGGGGAAATTCTTGACAAATTTTGCTTTTACATCACCATTTCTGCCGAATTTTTTTGTCAAGTGACTTAGCTTCTTACATGAGGAAAATTCATCTGAAACTTCCAGTTTGTCCTGATCTTTTTGTGTCCCTCCGTTATTCAATTATTGTAGACAAAGTGACATTTGACTCAATAAAGTGTTCTGTTGTCTTTTTGTATGGTTGTATATATGATGGTGTGTTCAGAATGTGAGGAGTGGCCCAAAGAGAAGAGATCTGAAATAATGTTTTTATTCTTTGTTTCAGATATGCATAGTAGGAAGTTAAAGCACAGGCTGAATGAAAAACTCTGGCTGGGCGCAAATTACTTACGAACTTACGGAACCTGGCGTAGTAGTGGTCCATCCCACTTTCCCCAGTGCAGTGAAAACCCCAGTAAATCAACAGATATAGACCTCAATTTAATCACATCCACCTATCCCACCTCTCCTTCATCATCCTCACATTGCCACCATGTCATGCCCACTCTGACCACTAAAGGCCACTTGAGACAAAAGTGTGCATGCGGCTCCACACGCTCTGAGGTTAAAGTTGCCCTCATGTGTCTGGTATCTTGGGTCAGCTATTGTATCTAAACAGAATTTTTCTTTGAGTACCAGAAGCTTGTTTAAGCTTATTAAAACGGTATGACAGCCTGATTGAATGAGGCTGCCTCTGCTCTCCAAATGTTTTTGATTGACCAACTAGTTGCTTGACCTGAGGTTATATTTTGTAAGCAACTTTACCCTGACTAACTTTGGCACTGGCTGGCAAATGGCACTGTTACGTGGCAGTAGCACTTTTCAAATGTGTTCTGATATATTTATGCTCTTCGTTTGTTCACACATCAAGAGGAAGTATCAAAGTGGAAAAGTTTGATATTCCTTTGATGTTTCTTCCACTCATTTTGTCCCCTGCCTTTGAATTAGTTTCATTTGAAGAAGTGACCCTGCCATGTTAACACCGTCTGTCACATAAACCATATCACCCTCCCGTTTTTATGCCGGCTCAGCTTCTCACTGGAGCAATTGTAACATTGCCGAAAAATACGAATACCAATATAGCAGAACATATAATATAAGTAAGCATTTAAATTGATATGTGAATACCACAACATACAGGAATAAAACACATACATACACACCGGAATATATTTATCAGCCACCTTTCATCATCTGTAATCTGTTTTTTCACGTGGTTCAGTTGTCAGAGTTTTTAAATCCAAATTTTCTTTGAAGGTGGGAATTTGAAAAAATAGAAAAAAATTACTTCAGTTCTCTGTCTTTGGGCTACATTGTGTGAAACAATTGAACATCAAGCAATGATGGGCATGACTATGAATCTCAAAGGCAAACAAACCCAGAACAAATGCTGAATGTTCCCCAGATAAGCCACAGCAACTGAACCATCACAGATGGAAAAAACATACTCTGTATCCTAAATACATTCCAATTGATTCAGAGCACTCAACCATCGCTGAATGAAGCTATGGCACACATATGTGATACAATATATTTTTTAAACATCGACTGCATGTTAAAATATATTGGGAACACAAATTGTGATGAGATGTGATGAATGTATTTTTCTTTGTGTATTTTGTTTTCAGATGTACATTTCTGAACATGAGCCGCTGCCATTCTAGTGTCCACTCTTTCCAGTCCCTTCTTTAAGAAGCATAAAGACAAATTATGCTTCTTGTTTGTTTGCGAAATATGCAGTCATGCATTTTGTTTGGTACTTTCAGGTCTGCTTGTCTCTTTGTTATTGTTGTTATTGTTATAGTTTAATTCCATTTGAAATTTGTGCTTGGTTGTTTTGTTTTCTTTAATCTAATTTGCTTAAACCTTTATTATATACTTTGTCTTCTGTTTCTGTCATGTGTCTGCATGTCTCTCTATTTTGTTGTGCATCTACATATTTCTACTAAAATATTCATGATGGATTCAAGTCTCTATCTACAGTATAGGCATAGTTTACCTTGTATTAACTTGTATGTGTGTGTGTTTGCTCTGTGGCGGTGTGCAGCTCCCTGTGGACAGAACGTCACTACGGACGATGGGGGGGTGGTGGCCCTGCCCCCATGTAAGACGGGCGCCTGGATCGTCCCGGCCATCATGGCCTGCTATCTGCTGGTGGCCAACATACTGCTGGTCAACCTACTCATAGCTGTGTTCAAGTATGTAAACCTTTCCTCCTCTAACAGACCATAGTTATTTTTTTTATTAAGTTATTTTGAACATGTTAAAAAGAAAAAAGATGAATAAGAACATTTACATTTGAGTATTGGCAAGAAAACACACACAAACAAAATCTTTATCAAACATATTGCAAAATTCCAGTTACTGATTAAAATAAGGATTTCCATGTTCAAATAGGAGTTGGAAGAATTTTACTATTTATTTTATTTTACTACTCTCTTTTTCTATTTTTTATACTTTAGTAAAAAATAAATAAATCTTCACTTATATATATATACTGTATATATACACATTAAAACTATAAACAACATACTGCTACAATATTGGGCAGTCAATATTCACCGATTATGTTTAGTTTATTTTAAACATGTTAAAAAAAGATAAATCAGAACATGTAGTATTTTTGAGTACAGGCAAGAAACACAAACAGAATCCTTAGAAAACATATTAAAAAATTCCAGTAACTGATTCAAACTGACTCAAAATCATTTTAAAAAGGAGAGGGAAGAATTTAAAAAAAAAAAAAAAAAAAACTTTTCTGTTCCTTTTCTGGTCCTACCCCATTTTCTATTTTTTATACTTCACTCATACATATGCAGATGTACATACACAGTGTTTCCTCTATGTTGATTTTGAAATCAAAATTTCTGCCGCCACGTAATTACCACCACGTGACATTTATGTCTGACGTCCGTAGTTCAAACCCTTTTTCATGATATAAACCCGAGTCCTCTCAACAGTTCTACGGAGGCTCTGCAGTGCATCAGCATGCTGAGTAAAGAATTCAAGTCATCAATCAACCAACCAACCAATCAATCTGTATACTATCTGACACGGTTGTGATCTTTGTTAGATAATATAATATAAGATAAGATGCATTGTCATTATATTACAACTACAACAAAATTGTGAATGCCCCACCCAGCGGTGCTTGAAAGAAGCTATTTTGCACACATCTGTATAGAACATAAAACCAACAACATTCATCATAAAACAAGGGCAGGTGGGTTGTGATAACAGGGTTTCCCCCAGTGTATTGCATGCCCTGTGGCCCACCAGGCCTAAGCTGCCCCCCACCAGGCCTAAGCTGCCCCCCACCAGGCCTAAGCTGCCCCAAACCAGGCCTAAGCCACTGGGAATTTTTTTTAAGTATTCTTAAGACGTTTTTTAAATTATACTCACAGTGGGGCAATGCAGTTATAAACGTAGATGTAGTTGTAGTTTTAAGTAAGTAAAGTTTATTTTTTTATACCACTTTTATTATACCAAATCTCAAAGTTATCTCAAATCTCACATCTTAAGTTGGCACTGATGTAATGTAGAGCCCAATTCCATCCATGATTCTGTTAGCACAGAAACTGTTGGGCTCTACACGATTGCTGCCCTCAGTCTGTGACTGGCCCCAGCCGCTATGGATGATGGGTGAAGGGAATAATATCATTGCATAACTTTATCTACTCACATGATAGACAAATGTGCCACTGACTGCAAGCTTTAGGGCTCCTGCACACTGCCTGCGTGGCGTGAGCGTGTCAGCTGCGTGGCATGTCCATTTTTATTTTGGCTCCCATGTTAACAGGTTAGAGCTTGCACACTGCCTGCATGACGCGCACGTTTTAGGCAGCGCTGAAAACAGGTGCATGCTAGAAATAGGACCGAAGCCTATTTTTCTCGCGAGATACAAGCATAATGGAAGCGTTTCCAGGCAACATAGAATACAAAAAAGATGTTTATATGCCATTTTGACACAAATATATTTAATAAATTACATTTTGATGTTTGAAAGTCTCTAGGTTTTGACATCAATGCAGATATAAATGTAATTTAAAAAAAGTAATAATAACGACATTTTCTGTAGCCTATTTTGTGCTTGAGTGCGGTACATTTCCACAACTCTCTCCCATATGATCCAAATCATGTGACTGCAGCACTGCATCAGAAATGTTTCTGGTGTGCAGAGACATAGAACACGGCACCCAGCCACCATGCAACTGGCACGCAACAGAAACACCATGCTCACGCCACGCAGGCAGTGTGCAGAAGGCCTTACTAATGATATCAGAAAATCATAAACTGAAAAGAATACTAAAGTTGTCCATGTTCTTGCCACTGGGGTAAACAACTTTCCTGGGGGAAAGCCTGGATAATAATAATAAATATATTGCTGTTATTATTGTTAGTAATATAGTATTGCACAAATCAGTAAAAATGAATGTGTGTAGATCTAGAGTCTGAATGGCCTCGGGAAAGAAACTGTTCAGTTGTCTGCTGGTTCGTGATTACTTGATTCATTTTATTTCAGCTTTCAATGGATGTAATATTTCTTTCTTCGGTCGGTGTGGCATTTCTGTCCGTCATTGTCTGTCATCATAGCAATACATTCTTCGAGGTGAAGTCCATCTCCAACCAGGTCTGGAAGTTCCAGCGCTACCAGCTCATCATGACCTTTCACGAGCGCCCAGTCCTTCCTCCGCCGCTCATCATCTTCAGCCACATCACCATGGTCCTCAAGCATCTGTGTTGCCGCTGGCGCAAGCACGACGACGACGAGCGGGACTATGGCCTGAGTGAGTGGCAGAACAACCTGGACAGTGTGAACACCAACATTCTTAGAGTTGGGATTTAGTCACGTCGCTGGAAATTATTTTCAGTAGTCTGTTGTAGTGCTGTAACAGTGCTGTATATATTTTGGATTTTAAGGCCGCACTATACAAGGAAAATATGCAATAACATTGTTAAATGTCGCGATAACTATATAACTTGCGATAAATAGACAGATATTAAAGTGTATCTCAATTCTGCCTTTCTGCTGCTTTCAGTATTCTGCTAAAATACAAAAAAATGCTTATTAAATTTAAAACAAATAAAAAGAAATCATTTCTCATGTTCTCGTATTGAACAAATTGAACATTGAATTGAACATAAGTTATATTTTCTACTGATATATTCCTTCAACTAACAAGAAATCGCGTTATGTCGCAGCCTTTTCGTGATAGACGATATAAAAAAACGATATATTATGTTACCCTATTGGATTTCAATGTTTGTTATTTTTAAAACTATGGATGTTATGAATGTAATTTTAAATATGACACTGTGGCATTATCACTTTCTCTTTCATCCACAGAACTATTCATCACAGAGGAGGAGCTGAAGAAAGTCCACGACTTCGAGGAGCAATGCATAGAAGAGTACTTCAGAGAGAAAGATGACCGATTCCACTCCTCTAACGATGAGAGGATCAGAGTCACTTCTGAAAGGTTGGACAAACAGCTGCACAGAAAAAACACCTCTGTATGCATTCTACCTAAAATGTTCAGCCCATGGAAAGTTAGTATACAAAGACGCCCCTGGCTCTGTCTACCAGGTAGATAGAGGATGTGACAGGACAGAAACCTAGCCTTCACATGTTACAGTGCACATTTACATTTTACACTCTTTTTGTGATCAAATGTTTATTCTTCTTTAGACCCAACACATGCAGTGGATATGGATGAATACAATGACTAAAAAACAGCAAGAAAAAATAAAAGATAAATGGGGTGAGGGTGGCAGCTGAGGTTACAGCATTTAAATCTATTGACTATAAGTATCAAGGACAGCTATGATATCCATTCATGCCCTTATGGTCTCAGGGTGTGCTCTATTCATCTTAGCTGTTGTTCATTCCAGACTTGCTTTTCTATTAAAGCTCAGGATTCAGTAAGATTGCAAAGAGAGACTCAGAATGTATCACATTTGTAAAATTGTCTGTGCACAAGTTGTCATATAGTGATCAGCAGTAAATAAAGCCTACATGCTGCAATATGCACACAGCACAACAGAACTAAGATACAGAAAGAAAACCACATCTGTAATGTTTCAAGGGAAAACTTTTTTCCTCCACCATTCTTCCCTGCTATTCTCACCTCTCCAGTGCTTTTAATGTTTTTTTCTTTTCCTTTCTTCTCTACCAGGGTGGAGAATATGGCCATGCGTCTGGAGGAAGTCAATGAAAGGGAACACTTCATGAAGGCGTCTCTGCAGACCGTTGACATCCGTCTGGCCCAAATGGAGGAGCTGATTGGACGAATAGCCGTAGCGCTGGAGCGCGTCACAGGTGTCGAGCGGGGTGAGGTCAACAAAGTTCGTTCCAGGACTTCCTCTGACTGCACAGACTCGGCGTACATGATCCGCCAGGGGGAGTGCCCAGATGCGGCATACATCCTCCGTCAGAGCAGCTTCAACAGCACAGAAGGGAATGCCTACCGCCTGCAGGAGGCACTGGAGGGAACAGCTGAGGGCTCCATGTCGCCTCCGTCTCCCACTGGCATGGCTGCACGGACGAGGAGCCACTCGTTTTATGTCGGCCGCGGCGGCGAGCGTGCGAGCGGAGCGGAACGGGCTGAGAGCTTCTTTAAAGAGCGCTCACTCAGTCTCCATCGCGCCAACAGCTCCCAATCAGTGTCCTCAGTTGCCGCCCCCAAGGAGTCTAAGCCCCTCCCCCTGGCAACGCTGTCGGTCTCCCAGCAGCACCGTCCATCATCATGCATTGATATCTATGTCTCCACTTCTGAGGAGGTGGGGCCCGGGGAGGTCTTTCTGGATCATCTCCGAATGGTCCCACCGCTCCAGAGAGAGCGCTCGCTGCAGTCCGATACTATGGAGACGGTGCTGCCGGGAGGGCGGGACTTCAGCAGCACCGCCACTAGCGGTATGGGCGACAGGCACTCGGAGGGCGGAGCGGGCAGCAGTGGAACAGCTGGAGCCATGTTTGACGACAGTGCGGCGGCAGATTTGTCATTGTGCTCAGCCCACCTCCTACCAGACACCACTTTACCTCCTTGGGACTTGGAACCATCCCCGCCTCCCTCAGCGGGGCTGCTCGAGCGCTCTAAGAGCAGCCGCTACCTCTCCACAGCTGGCACGGGTTTCATGGATGAGGCCCCACTGGTCAAGTCCCACAGCCTCATGTTCACACCGAGAGGCTGCTACAGTGGACTGGGGGCTGGAGTCCAGGTAAAAGCTGCCGAGTACACCAGCATCACTGACTGCATCGATACGCGCTGTGTCTCCGCTCCATACACTCCCGCAGAACGCTCGCACTCCCCCGGAGGATCCACCTCATTCCCTTTCGATAAGCCGTCAGACATTGCGTCCTCTCACCCGGAGAGAGAGGCAGAGCTTAGCCACACTGAGTCAGATCCAGAGGACCCTGAGGACCTGATTTCAACCCCTGATACCCCTCGTCTAGGGGGCCTCGGCGGGCCTAGTGGGGCCCCTCTCTGCTCTCCCTACTCCAGGCTGGAGCGAGCAAACAGCTGCTCCTCAGACGACTCCCATCCTTCCCTCACACTGGCCCCTCCGCACCGGAAGAGCCTGTCGGTGAGTGAGAGGATGGAGAGGGACAAAGTCTGGGGGCAGACAGGGGGTCTGGGTCGGGGGACCGGGGTCTGGCAGGCACCAGAAACCCCTTCCTCAGGAGCAAGTCTGGAGCACGGCCTGAAACAGCCAAGACTGACAGCCTCTCCATGAGGAAGCTGGCCACTCCGTCAGCATTCCGCAGCTTTGATAGACAAAACTACACGTGACAAGAACACTGGTCGGCACACTCACACACTGATTGGACCAGGGAGGAACACTGAAAGGGCCGAGTGAAAGCGGGGTGAAGTTGCCCATAGATGCTGATCAGGACCACAGTTTTTCCACTTACATTTTAGGTTAGAAAAAGGTGGTAAAAGTGTATTCATAGTCAGTGCTGGAGGGCAACTTAACCCTGAAGCAGGTGTCAGAGGGAACAGATGGGAGATGTAGGGCTCCTACTGTACACCAGTCAAAAACAAAGAGCTATGAATCTAGAGTAGTTTTTACCTCCTTTTGTAGTTATGTAACTCAATGGGGTGTTATGGCAATGGAAGCAGTATTTGTACTGTATGTCTTCCACCCACCACCACTACGTCAAGTAGACATCTGTCACTGTTTTACGTCACATATCAGTCACGTCAGTCAGAGAAAGTATACTGTTACAAATAGCTGCATTATATGGTAGAAACTGTCAAGTATGAGAGACAAAGAGAGGAGAAGGAAAGAAAAAACAGCCGCCTCATTTGGTCCTTTTGTCTTAGCATTGAGTCATCACTGTCGCAAAACTTTCGCTCAAAATGCATTATCCTCTCTTCATGTAATCCTAACTCCACTCTAGCACTAGCAAACGGAAAGAAGCTAACATTTTGGGCTGTTTCATAAAGACATTAGTGAAGTGTTTTGAACCATCTGGAACTATTTCCTCTCTTGGTTGCACTGGAAAGGATTGCTGTAACATGGCAACAACTTACCTCTAGATACAAAAATACACATTTTCAGATAATCAGTATTCATCTCTTTTTATTATTTCTCAAAGGTATGTCAAATATGCCTTTTGTTGTCTTGCGTTTTGGAGCATCATTTATTTATTTTGTCAGTCCAGCTAGAGAAAGAAAGTGTTTGAACATACGCCAGTCGAAAGGCCATTACTCTATCACAAGCCTCCAGTCATAGCTGTTAAGTGTCGGCAGGAAAAATGAAATGGGTTTAATTATCCATGTGATACGAGAGCAAAAAGTTATCAGGAAAAAATATGTGACATGAAGACTGAGATTAGCAGGTGACAGCATCCAGTGTTTTGAGGCTTGAATCTATAAGAGGAACATGAAGGAAAGGTTCATTTAAGTGCATGTTGACATGTCTGCACACACACACACACACACACACACACACACACACACACACACACATGCACACACTTGCACACACACTCCGAAAATCTTACATAATGCTAGAAAATAAACTTGATTTCAGACCTGATCCCGGAGAGCTTTAAGTGCAATTGCAAAAAGAAAGGGCAACTAGGGGGCGCTGTTAGCCTATTTCAGGAGCAATGCTTGCTGGGAGAACCTGGTGTGAACGTTCTTTGCTTGCACCTGACACCAAAAATCCTTACACTCAATGAATCATCGCTCTCTTGTAGCCCAGACCTCCTCCTTCGGGCATTATGCTGCAAAGGTTTTACATCCACTTACGCCTAATGGATCCGTCCTTCATGTACTGTCATTCATTTTCCTTTATTTTAAGTGCATTCAAAGACAGACACTACAAACGGAGATTTTTAATAGAAAGCATTTGCCCGATGACCAAGCCCATTATAAATCATACACAGGTCAAGAAGAGTTCCTACAGAAAGAGCTAATTTATGAATTTGTCTTAAAAAAAGTTTGAAATAAGCTGTCAAGTATATGCATTTTAGCTGAGAGATACTGTAAAAAAAAAGAACTGCAATTTAAGTGACATGGAGGAAGAAAATATGGGGTTATTTTTTATTAAAAGATGACAGCCAGATCAGTGTTTTAACGGGAAAGGTCCGGGGGAAGGAAGATGCCCTTCTCTGATGACTTTGTAAAGATAAAATAGTTAAAAATTAATAGAATTCTTACTGATTTTTTTATGTTTGTTTTATATTTCCTCACTATTCCAACTCAGTTTAATTATGTGTGCATTTATTTTAAGATTGATTCTATTTATTGACATTTCCTTGCTCATTATCGATGATTACAGTAAATGCCTGTTTGAATTACAAAATCAATATTTATATCTTCTCAGTGATATTTTTGTCAAATTTTAAGTATTTTCTAATTAAGCTTTTAAATTTAATAAAAAAAAGATGACCATCGACATGCACTAAATGCTGATGTATATTATTTATTAACTATAGAATTGTCTGATATACTGTACATTTCAATCACTATATAAAGTATTTAAAGTAGTTTTTATTGTATGTTTTATCAAGCAGCTTATGAGACATTTTCTAATGTAAAGTTGCCACGGCAACACACAGTTGCCAGTATACCAAACTTAGGGTGCCTTTTGGGCATGGGTGGAGTATGTGGGGACTGAAGTGATTCATTAATTTCTCTTTTTGTTTTTGTTCTCCCCATAATCATAGAGCCCAAATATCTGTGATTATGTTTAACATGTGGCTTCTTGGATACACTCACAGTTGTTCTCTTAAACCCATTTGTGTGTGTGTGTGTGTGTGTGTGTGGGGGGGGGGTTTATTGGTAGACTGTATCATAGCTTGTGCGGACATTTAATTCCACCAAAACACAAAGAAAAATCTCATTGAGAATAATAGTTTCATAGCTGAAGCAAAACAAAATCTGTTTGCACACGAAACTGAGACATAAGGGTGAGGCTATAGCATGGATTTGTATAGTTAGACTTCTCTCTGTATCACATCCCAATCTGTTTGATGATCCAAACTGTTCATACGCCTGCCAACCCTAACCCTGAACCTTAAAGGGGTACTCCAGGGATTTACTTCTGCACCCGCTCAAAGCCAGGGGACTTTCTAGAGACAGACTGGTTCCCATGTTGGATTAAAGCATCAAAAACACTGCATCTTACAATTCCCATGGTTCAACTCACTTGGCTCTTTCGATAGACCTTGTCCCTGACTGTTAAATCATCTCATCTTTCAAACCCTCTACGCACAGTGAATAACACCATGTGTCTGTGACATATTTGAAGTCGCGAACCTATAACTGAACATGACATCTGAGTTATTTATCTTAGACTTCAGAAAGCTCCCTCCAGAACTACAAAAGACATACAAGTGTGTACAGTAAACTAACCTTTGTTTGTAAATTTGGTGGAGTACCCCTTTAACCCGGCAATTACACCACCAACACTAACTGCTCAGTGTGGATCACGAGGGTTGGACAGATATAAGACGACACATGGGATGTTGTAGATCATCTTTCCATACAAACGATCAGCAATTTCCTCAACAGATATGTAGTTTACTGTAAAAGAGGAAAGGTTGACCCCAAGTCAATGCTCAGGGACAATGTTAACCCCAATGATGCAAGGTAGTAAGAAAGAAAGAATAAAAAAAGAAAATAGAGAGATTTGGATTTGTCTGCAGCAGAAGGCTTCCGATATATCACTGTGCTTTATGGGTCTAACCCAGAGTCTTTGTGAGATCAGAGGGTCGTCTATATTTTTTCTATCTCATGTCTTCAGAAATAGCAATAGGATATGAAAACATGGGAGTTTAAGATGTTAAAAATCAAAACAAGATGGGCGTATTGTTACAGAGGGCTTTGGTCCCTTCACACGCTGAACCAAACCAAACTGCCAAACCAAATGGAAATGAGCTGAGTCATGCTCTACTGACCCTGTGGCTGGCAGCAAAGTTCATACAGCTCCACTCAGTTATGCATGGCCAAGTATGACAACAGATGACTGTGTCCGACCGAAAGTTTAGGCCCCTCCTATTTGAACGACTGATAGGAAATCCAAAATATTCTTTTTAAATGGACTTATCCTTGCAATAAGGAATATGTGATAACATATGTGTCCATGGAAACCTATGTGTGTACATGATTCTTTAAATGGCGTTGTGGTTTGTTGACATGGCTGGAAGGTTTTGACAGGAGGCGTGCGTATGTGTGTGTACATTGACTGCGTGTGAAGTACACATAGATGACATCACAACACAACCCAACCCAACAGAATCTCAGTGTACAGTATTTTTAAAATATTTTCCTATACTGTATGTCATGAGTTGATAATCAACAGTTCTGCTTCCCTCCTATCACGACCTGTGACTCGTAAACTAAAGAGAGTTCCACGCACGTTTTTTCTGCAATAATTGCTGATGTGCTTCTACAAGTGAAAGGGACTTATCCCTCTCCTGGTCACACTTTATTTAATGTCCTTCAAATGCATGCAGTTCTTCCATTCAGATTGTACAGAGATGTAAAGAACTGTAAAGGTGACTGAGAGAAAGATAGAAAGAGATTATAATATGAAATCAAAGTAGCGAGTATTTGGATGCAAATACAAATCTGTATTCTTCAATGTGAATAGGATCATGTCTGGCATGCATTGTTAAATAAAAAAAATTAAATAGATTGGTATTCCGTGTCTCGCCTGTTTTTACTTCCTCAGCATCTTTAACCAATCAGAAGACGACAAATAGAGCACAGCATAAATTCTTTCTGGACGACTTCTGAACTTAATCACTTTTCTCTCTCTTTAAACTGAACAGCTGTTAGAAGCATTCATTTTTATTTCAACCAATCAGAAGCGGCCATGAATTTCACGAGCCACTCACAGCATGACATCCCTGTTTTAAACCTGTCTCTCTCTACTGCTCAGTTGTCATTTCAGGCTAAGAGCACAACCCTCCTCCCCCCATCCGGTCTTCATCATGCAGGGCTCCTGGGTCTAGTTAGGCCTTAGGTTAGGTCTTCGGGCTCCTCACACCACCATCAGTGTCTAGACTCCATCGGGGGATTATCTTTTGGCTTTAAAAGAATATCATTTCATATCGATGGAGTCTGATCTCCAAAGACATTTCCTGTTACGCATATGTACAATAAATATTTGCATATCTGCAACAAAATCTCTCCTGATTGAAATGCTGATAGTGTTAAAATATAGTTTTATTTTTCAAGCCATACGATAATACAATGCCAAAAAAAATCAAATAATTTGTCAAAAACATGATAGCTGCCAAGGAATAAAATCACCCTGTAGAGCGACATCCTGTTTTGTATCTAACTGTTCTCCAACTGTTCTCTTCATCATTCTGAAACCAGAACACAACACATGTTGAGGATTTTCAGTCCTGCCAAATAAAGCCAAATGTTTCTATTTTTTAACATAGGTAGAGTAGGAATTTGGCGTAAACAGAATTACTAATCTTGAAACCTATATTTATTAGAGTTAAAAATTGAACTGAGGTATTTCCAGTTATAGAGCTTTTGCTCCATTGTTTTGCCGGTCCAGTCGGAGAGACTGAGGGGAAACTATACAAAGTTGAAGTTATTTTAAAACCCCTTACAATCTGGGACTGGAGCCCCCCCGCTCCACTCCTAGGGCAGAGAGCTGTCAACTCTATCGCTGTATAACTCGTTAAACACCAAAAGCACACAGTGTGTCAGCCGTTGAGTAACGAGGCGCATGTGCTGCTGTTCAGTTCAGGCAAGACATTCCCCCCCCCCAAAAAAAAATGCTGCTGAGAGGAGTGGGACAGGTGCTGCTCGGGGCTCTGTCATTTTTAACCCTTGTGTTGTCCTCCCGGGTCAAAAACTGACAAAGATTTGACATTTTTGTCCCTTTTTCAGACTTTGTTTTAGTTTTGACTAACACCACCTTACTAGTTTTACACCATATTTTGGAATTCATGGTCAATAATTCTCATTTATATAGAATTATACCTAATATTTGAGTTAATAAAGAAGAAATTATGAATTATTTTGACTAATAGTTAAGATCAGAGGAACAAACAGATGAGTTTAGTCAGAAATGAAAGTGATCACTTGTATTTGCAATGAGCGTTGTATGGAATCCAATCCATTTTTGTGGTAATTTGGTTAAAAAGAAACCTATATTTCAGATAAAGACATTTTTTAAAGGGGTCAAATTTGACCCAGGACAACAGCAGAGTTAAAACTTGTCCTGATGCCATCAGGCACGAACAGCTTTGAATTATAGGACTCTTATGGGACCAATTCAGCTTTGAATAAGGGCGTTTTAACACTTGGTGTGTTTCGGCCCTTCTAATAAACTCCGATATATTAGTCAGCATCTTTGGCGTATATGTAAACACACCAAAGGGACTCACACACCTTCTTGGGAGGTGGTCTGAGTATGGTTTGCTCAGGGTCTGCATTGCGGTTCTGTTCACCTGTGCTTAGTGACCACAGCATGCTTCAGGTTTGTTTTGCCTGATACCTTTTACCAATGTACTGTATTTTAGCCCTGAGGCCCCATCTGAACTCGTCTCCCAAGTAAACTGACAATGTGAATGCAATAAGAACTGAGGCCCTTTCCTGTTGGTCCACTTTAAGGAGACTGGTTTAGGTTCCATATGTGAAAACACCCTTAACCCCATAAGAGAACAACTTCATGTGATATGTTGTAAAATGTGCATTTTCTATAACTTTTCATTTTTATGTATAGACTGTTTCAGAGACAATTACCACTTCTACTATATCATTTGGAAATGATTGTCTTTACATGTCACATTTCACAACACAGCCCACCTTTCTTGCAGTTTTTATTTTTATTTCTCCATGGTGCTGGCTGGCTGAGTAGCTTTTATAGTCAGGGTTGTTTGTGGTCTGCCTGTCTGTCTGTCTGTCTGTCTGCCTGTCTGTCCGCCCTGGGGGGGGGGTCCATGTAGAACAGGACAGCGCTGGTGTGCGTCGGTTCATTCTCCGCACGTGGAAGTGAAAGGGAACAGTCAGGGAACATTCTGTACTAAGGTGCCCCCCCCTCCCTCCCTCTCACTTCTCTCAGCACGCTCACGCGCACTCAAAAACAACTTCGCTTTTCTGACACAATCACCTCAGCATGTCAACATGACCCAGAAGCGCCGTGCCCTCTTCAACTCTCGCCCTCTTGTGAGCAGGGAAGCGGGACCAGGCGCCTCCTCTTTCCAGGGAATTGTTTACAGCTCTGCGGGAGGAGGAGCTCCTGGAGGCCGGCTGCAGGCTCCACGCGCCCGGCCAAGTTGCCTTTTTTAACCAGATTTTTTTTTTTTTTCCTGGAAATGTGGCTGTTCAGCCAAGGACTCGAGCAAAGTGGAGGCGGAGTTACGTTACGTATCAATCCGGGGGAAGGGCAAAACGTCCCTGCAGTGTGTGTGTGTGTGTGTGTGTGTTGGGGGGTGTTCACAGCCTGCAGCATCTGTTGTGCTTAAATAGGGACTTCATTTGAGCCAATATCATTATGGCAGTCTTGCAAACTTTGCCTCCTGTAGAATACATGTTGTCTCTAATCCCGATTAATGTGCTTTCAGGCAGTGAGTCACTGTTGCAGTGCAGGCTGAAGAACAGGGTCACTTTGCTGTTGAGTAACAAGAGATGTGGGTACCACTCTTCTCTGCCTCTTGTGTGAAATGCTGCTACATTGTGAAAATCCCCATGTTTAAAATGTAGACAATACAGGTCAATACAGGTCAACAGGTCACATCAGGTCAACACCCATCAGGATGTAGCCTACCGTCTTTAAAAAAAACAAAAGTGTCTTTAGAGTGTCTTTAGTCTGTCTGAGTCCAACCTGAGTCCCGTTATTCTCATAAAAACAGCCGTGGTGATCAGCATGTAACCAAATACACTGTCAACACAGTTCATGCCAGGGAAAAATTGTTCAGAGGCAGCATTGCTCAATCCCAGCAACCCCCGAAGATCCCAGTTTTTTTTTTCTAGGAACTTTACCCATGAATGAACCATCCACACAGCACTGGAAGCATCTATTAGTCTTTTTAACATGAGGGTCTGGAATGGCCACATTAGCTTTCACGTCTCTCTCTCTTTCTCTCTTTCTCTCTCTCTCTCCAACAGGGGCATGCCATGATGAAGTCATGTAATATGCATGAGGTGTTGCATTTCTGTGCATGTATTAAATATGAATTGTGTTTGGTTGGAAATGTGAAAAAAGGAGAGAGGACTTGTTGCAAAATGACTCTGGGGCCAAGAGTTGATATGACTCAAGAAACATATATGCTTTGAGTTGCTATGGGAGAATGAATAGGGCAAATGTGCAGTTTATATATAAAATGTTGGTGATGCATACACTTCTCACCAATCTGCAGCTGCTGTAGCCGACTTGATGACTATGCGTTTTTAAATGTAGATATTTCAGCTTTGACAACAAAACAAAGCAGTTTCCAGAATAGATACATTTTTAAGATATCCATATCAAAGTTTTGGTTTTAAAAAATACAAAAAAAAAGTCAATAGTGCTTGCTATGAATCTAGGCTATAACAATGCATTACAACACATGCAACTGCATCATTAGAGAGGATCCACAGTATCTCTTTATATGGACCTATCTTCTATACACGGCCAACAGTTATTATGAGCACATATTTGCTTCTTGTAACCATCTTCAATGACAGTGGGATCATGGCTTGGCACTGTCATGGCAGCACACTGCTTTGAGTCTAGTAAGGATGGTTCCACTAACACAGGGTGGTGCAGACAGAAGCAGGACAGGACCACCAAACCTAACACCAGACTCCACTAAAAGCTGTTAAACCACACATTGAGTATCGATTTTTTTGTTCAACTATTAAATGAATCGGCAACTATTTTAATAATCAATGAATTAACAATTGTCTGAATCCAGCTTCTTAAATGTGAATTTGTTCTAGTCTTTTCACTCCTCTGGGACAGTAAACTGAATATCTTTGAGTTTTGGACAGTGTCGACGTTGGAAGGATAAAGTGTAGCTGACTGTAGAAGAGAACACAGCTAAGCTAATTTTACTTTAATGTTCTCAAATCTGTGTCTCTTGTTGAGTTTGCAAGAAATACATACACTTTATTATACACTAACAGCACAACCTGACCTCATGCACAAATGTCAAATGAGTTTACATGGAATAGTTTAAGTGTATAGCGTAGAGGGAGGTGGAGGACTGCACTGATTAAGGATCAGACCTTGGCTGTGAAACGGGGACACAAAGTGAGAACTGTCCACAGACAGCTATTATGGGCCAGTGGTTAAACACACACACACACACACACACACACACACACACACACACACACACACACACACACACACACACACACATCTCTCCCTATGACACAGATGTGTGTCATCCTCTAAATGCTGATTTGTCAGCTCCGGTTGGATCCCAATGCAGCTACTAATAACTACTAAGTGGATGTTACCCAATCTTAATCTGTTATCACACAGTTCCTCCTTTTCCAAATAGACACCCATTGTCAACTTTTACTTAGTTATTTACAGTATGATAAACTAACACTAAGCCCGAGAAAGTTATGATGAAAAAAACTATACAAATGAAAGAAAAGGTCCCTTTTACGTTGTGGATTACAGGTAACCTTTTACAGTTGCTTAAAGTTCTGCAACGTGAGAATGCGACATGTGGTGAACAAATACATAAATAAAGGCTCTGAGGCCCTGCAGCAGCCTGGAGCTGTGTGGCTGTCGCCTACACGTTAATTCAAGCAATACACAGACTGGAGTAACAGCTGAATTATTATATTCCCCTGCTCAAAAGTGCTTGGTGTGACCTTCCCTGAGTGATAACAGAAGAGCAAATAGTTCTGCAGTTGAAGGCGGGACACCCAACAGCAACAGCAGCAACATGGATGGAGGCCTGTAGGACCCGGGGACCACTGGCTTCTTAAGAAACCTGTCTGCCAAACATCACACTGCAGTCTCGACATACGAGCAACAATAAAAAGTCAGCGTGTCCTGGAAAATGTACATTGTGGCAGCTGCTGCACGACCTGCATTTATGAGTGGACCTGCTTTTTATCAATTCTAAAGTCTGTTTCTTTTTTCTTCTTTTTACAATGCATGTCCATTTCCTGCAAATCAGCGTGATCTTGGATCAACATACATGTAAAGCATGTTGTTTTACTAGTATAACTCCCTCTCTCTCCAGCAGATACATGCCTGGACAAAGTCATGTAATATGCATGTGGTGTTGCATTCAGGTGCATGTCTTAAATATGAATTGTGTTTGGTTGGAAATGTCAAAAGGAGAGATGACTTGTTGCATAATGAGCCTGGTGACGAGTGTATATGAGTAAAGAACTATATATTGTTTGAGTTGCTATGGGAGAATGAATAGGACAAATGTACACAATGTATTTATAAAATTATGATGATGCATAGTTTTCAACATCACACAACAATGTAATTAAAAATGTTATAATAGAAATATACATATGTGTTATATGTGTTTTAGATAGACGTAGGCCATGTTATCATTTCTAAGTTGGCACTACGTAGCTTTTCATTTTAGCTGAGACTTCAGAACCAATTTTGGACAATGGTGTCCAAATTTCCCAGTCAACCCGGAGTATCTGAAAGCCACACCGGTCTGGTCCTGCGCTCTTTTCATCAGTCCCAGCCTGGGATTGGTCCAGCGTACCAATCACTCATTCCTGTGAATGGACAATTCCAAAAAACGACTCGTGTTTCCTCTCAGCCAATCACAGCCCGGTTTTGCGATGACGCCGTGGGATTCCGCGAAATTGTTTCTTGGAGTTGAGAGAAGTGCCGCTCGGCAAAATAGGACAAGTAGACGCATGTGGGAGCGGAGCGCACAGGAAGGCGGAATATACGCAGTAACAATAGCTCAGTCCGCAAAACAGAGTGTTTTATTAACCCGGGATTTAGAAAAATAAGATATATAAAGAGAAGGAGAGAGGAAGAGATTCAAACTGCTCTACTTTCCTGTCGGGGTGTTTCTAGGCTATCTGTCCGCACCCTCAACAAGAAAACGCAGCCTTTGCGGAATAGTCACATTGAAGACGACACGTGCGGATGCGTAACCGCATGTTTCCCGGGAGGACTGCGGTCTGATTTCTTTTTGTAGCCACATTGTTTATTATATATATTTTTTGTATTTCTTTTCTCAACTCGGATGATGTCAGAGGTGGATGTCTCCGCAGACTGTGACCCCAGCAGCCGCCCACCGGGGCGGACAGAGGACATGTTGAAAGAGAACCAGGAGAACAGGACTTTACTGATGGTGGCAATGGTTCTGTTGGACTTAAACAAGTACAACCCTAACGCCATCAGCGCTGGAGACGGCAGATGTCTCGGCGGCAGCGACGCAGGAGCGCAGGAGAAGGTGGAGCGGGGGGGTTGCCGGTTGAATGCCGGCGGGGACAGCCGGGGATCGGGTGCACCCAAACAGTCCCGGAGCAAGAAGGTGGTGGTGGTGAGACAGGAGTCTCCTGAGAAGAGACACTGCTGTCCTTTTACTGGCTGTGGGAAGATGTACGGAAAGTCATCCCACCTTAAAGCCCACCTAAGGGTGCACACCGGTAAGTGGATCGGCTCTGATGGAGACGTACGTGCACGCGCCAACATAAACCAACGGGCTCGATTCTGTCGACAACATTAAAAGCGCTCTGCGTCACTTCTGTCCTCATTATTTATTATTATTAAAGTTTGAGACCCGTGTTGACGCTGAGTGCGGTGTGCAGGAAAAGAGTGACATAACACGTTATGTCATGTTATGTCACTCTGTGTGTGACATCTGGAGTGTAAGTGAAATACCACATGTTCCTGCAAATCATAACACATAATGGGAAAGGTGGTCCCATGAATTTCCGCTGGGGGCGTGACTGACCGGCCCATAACGGGCCAGAGAGGCGAGGAAGGGTGTGGGGGGGTCTTGTGTAATACCCAGGATGCGATCTGGGAACATCGCGTGCCGCCGCCCTTATTTGTGTTGCACG
Source organism: Etheostoma perlongum (assembly GCA_026937815.1). Lineage (NCBI taxonomy): Eukaryota > Metazoa > Chordata > Actinopteri > Perciformes > Percidae > Etheostoma > Etheostoma perlongum. Next base: position 4,907,819 of record CM049375.1, on the reverse strand, counting down.
GTAGCTTGTTCAGGTGTGATAAATCATCACCATGACTCATATGATGTTTATCTAAAAAATGTCCCACTGCGTGTTATCTTCTGTTTTTTCTTTATGTGCATCACGCGCTTTGCAATAAGAGCAAGTATCAACGTAGACTAATGCATGGCGACGCTTAAAGGAGTCACGTGATGAGGGTCACTGCGACACTGTTGCCCCCTCATGTTCTTGTCCAGAGAGAAAAAAAACGAGAAAAAAAACCTCCCTGCACCAGCATTTCCGTATACGTCATCCACCCCCCCCTTTCGTTTGGTTGTAAACAAGGACAGACACGTGGTTCAGTGGAGCACATGGACGCTGGTTGGAGGAGGAGAATGAGGAGGAGGTGGAGGCAGAGGTGGAGGCATATATATATATATATATATATATATATATATATATATATATATATATATATATTTGTGTGTGTGTTATTATGACTCACCATTTCTCAATCAACATGTTTTGTTATTGAAAATTATTATAATGTCCTTGTCTGTGGTGTGTCAGTGGACAGCCTCTTGAAATGGCTGACATGATAGTTTTGAATAAAATATTAATTATGAAGGCTATATATGAGGTGTGTGAACTCATGTATCTTTTCCCCAGGCTATGTTTAACATCTCAACAATCATACTTAACTTTTTGTTTTATCAACTTAATACTTTTGAACTGATGACATGATTTTGAAATTCCGATTTTCAGAAAGAAATGATGCATTACTTTGTTTGGGGGCTCAGAGACCCTGCTCTAAAATATGGTTAAAATACAAATGATTGACGTATAATAGAAGCAATTTGCAATTAATATTTTTATATATTTTTTTACACATAAAACAATGGGGCCTGCAGGTTCCCAAACAATGAGGAAGAAAAGCCAATATCACCAAAACACAGGGTTAAGGTTGGCGCTTATTAAATAAATGCATGACCTTAAACGTGTAGTAATGCAAAATGTGTGTGTGTGTGTGTGTGTGTGTGTGTGTGTGTGTGTGTGTGTGTTTTTCCCAGGTGAGCGCCCCTTCGAGTGCACCTGGCCAGACTGTGGCAAGAAGTTCTCCAGATCAGACGAGCTGACGCGTCACTACCGCACACACACGGGCGAGAAGCGCTTCAACTGTCCAATGTGTGACAAGTGCTTCATCAGGAGCGACCACCTGACTAAACATGCCCGGCGACACGCAGGCTTCCATCCCAGCATGCTCCAGGGCTCCAGTGCGGCCAAGAGACGCCGCATGTCCGTGTCCTCATCTGACTCTGGAGACCGAAGCCCTGTTGGGGTGTGAGACACGCCCGCACTGCTGTACAGTACATACTCGAAGGTACAGGCAGTAGATACAGAGGCACACACAAACACAGACACACCCATATGTGTGGTGCGTGCAACTTTTACACAAATCCTGTCAAATGAATCAACTCAACAAGCATAATATATATTTTTTTTTTATAAGTTCGATGCATGTAACACTGCAACAGCAAACAGAAACAGTTTGGACCTGAGTGTAATCGAACTAGAACTAGACCCTTCTTATTCCCTGAGCTGACTGGTATGTACTCAGGGTTATTCAGGCTACAGCTACATCACTACAGTTTGGTTTAAAAAAAAAAAAAAAAAATAGAACATTTGTTGCTCCGCTTAGGCCTCGCGTCCACAATTCTCCTGCGTTTCCGAGTCCCTTTTTAAACGGAGACACATCCGGGGTCGCTTTGTAGTCTGGACAGTAACACAATAAGAGTTCTTTGGAAACTACGAGTCCTTCTTATTGGTTAGGTAGGCTTTCCAATGAGGTTCCACCTCATTGTCAGTCCAAGCTTAATTAAACCCTGGGCTAACCTATTGGCATTGTTATTCTTTCTCCAAAGTATTTTCTGTATTTTCAACCGCGAGTAACGTAATCTACTTTCTGTTCACACCGGCACGCCGCATGCCCAGTGTATTAGAGCCCGACCGATATATTGATATTATCGGCCGATATTAGGCATTTCCCGATCTATCGTTTCGGCATTTATAATGGCTGATTTAAAAAAAAAAAAAAAAAAGATTTTAATTTCAGAGTCATTTATAATAACAAATAATTCTGATAAATTAATATTTAAAAAAATAAAAACAGACGGTCAACCATGTCATGAGTGTTGGCGTTGCATAGTTTGTCCACCAGAGGGCGCTCTACAACGTCACTGTTGTAGAGCAAGTTTTTTTTATTATTAATGTGTTTTTGTTCAAAGGACTTTAAGTTTCATATCTTAAGTTTGTATTTTTATACATTTCATTTATCAGAACTTTTATAGATTTTGATGTTCCTCTGTTCTGTTGTGACAATAAAATAAATAAGTATCATATTATTTTAGTGTGAACTCATAAATAACTACAAATAACTAATGTTAGGGAAATCTGTTTATGTTTTGTAACGCGTTTCTGGATTTCTTTCTTAAATATATATTGGAATATTGAATTTTTAAATTACCAATTATTTGTATCGGCATCGGCCTTAAAATTCCTTTATCGGTCGGGCTCTACAGTGTATGTGAATTAGGGGTGGGGGGCAAAAATCGATACAGCATAGTACCGTGATGTTTTACTTTGGCAATACTGTATCGATACACAGATGCCAAATATCGATCTATTTTTATATATGTGTTGTCTGCTCGACAATCCCATTTTGCAGCAATACAATCCGAGAAATGTATCTTTTTAGATAAAACAGATGTTGACAAAGTTTTCTTTTTGGGACATCATTTGAAATTGGGAAAAATTAGAAGTTGGAAAAAAGGTAAGAAATTGTAATATATCGCAGTATTATTGCAATAGGTTTAAAATTGCTTCAATATCGTATCGTGATGTTATGGTATCGTGAGTCCCACCCCTAATGTGATTGTTCATGCGATGCGCGCTGTCAGACGTGTTAATATGGACGGAAACGAGTCCTGCTGCGGAGCTAAAACTCATGTGTGGACGGAGATTGTTTTTGTCTCAAAACACCACTTAAAAAACACTTTTTCACTCGCTATTGAAAGTTTTTTTGATGTCAAGACCGTAATGACTCAGGCTAAGTTCTGTTAACCTTAAACAAGGATGACTGCGCCTCCTCGGAGGGTTTTGTAGCAGAGAATCAATTCTACATTTTTTTTTGGAAATACTACCTGAATAAACATGGTCAAATCCTTTATGTCGATATTCAATAATACGTTGAATTGTTGAATATATCCAACATATGTCATAAGAGTGTCCCTTATGCCAACAGTGCCAGTTTCTGTGTGTTGAACTTGTGTTTACTGTGCTGCTGGACTGAATTGTATCAGGGAATAATGTGATTGGGATGCATGGCCACTTCAAGCTGAAGTCCTCCCCCTGGTGGTGACATGGAAGCACAACATTTCTCACAAAAGAATGTCATAGAAAGGGATTAATTTCCACATTTTGACACAGACTCTGTTGATCTGGTTTGATTGTGACTCAATTATTTCCATCATGTAGCATGTTTGTATGTATTTGTTTGGTACAATGTACTTGTTTTATTTGTCTGGTAATCTTTTATAATATTCCTAACGGGGTGAGAGGTTTTATCCGTCCACTTTAAGAGCTAGAAACATTGTTGATGTCATTAGTTTTCTTTTTATACTTGCCACATAATGCATTTAAACGTCCAGATAGAGTTTAAAGTTAGATGTACTTAAGCTCGTAGGGAAACAAACTATATTCATTTATAAAGTGAAATTCTGTTTTTCTTTCCTGTGCATTATGTCAGCTGTGATTATATGTTGGTGCCTTTCAGGTCGAAGCCCTTACTTCTGATGCTACTGTACTGTAATCAGGGACTGTCGTGGCAGACCCCATGTTATCCCAGTTTACACAGCTGTGGAATAATTACTGCTCAAATGTTTTAACATTAAAATAGTTTTTCTTTCTAAACATTTGCTCATTATTTCTGTCCCAAATCACACAACCATATCACACACACTTGTACTTCACACCTTTCATAAGTGAAGCGCTGCACTATTTTAATGCTGATGAAAAAGTGCAAAGAAGGTGCAACAACAAAATCAGTGAGGTAGGACAGGGAGTGCTCCATTAGCTTTGTGTTTATTTATAGTTTTCATACACTGCACATAACAATAACATTGTTAAATACTGTAATGGAAGTGTTTACATACATTACAAGAAAATCATTTTAAAAGAAAAGGATAACCAAAGAAAAACAGTTATCACCTGTGTCTATGTTTAAAAAAAAGCCTAACTCCATAGACAGCAAATGCTTTTCAAACCAAGTCAATGATTCATATGGCAATAAATACACACATCTTTTAAACTTCTCTGTACTTAAGGCATACTCTAATTGCAAATTATCAACTGATTTAAGGGAGTCATAAATGAAGGATATTAGTGCTCCGAGTCAATGATGCTCGATGTTGCCATTACAAAACAATTTCCAACCCATTAGTCAAAAGAGACGAACAGATGCCATCTTTCTCCTCATGTTGGCGTTGTATGTCTGTTTGTATGCATGCATGTGTGTGTGTGCGTGTGACAGATGAGAACGGGTATATCTTTCTGCGGTCTTGAACTGTGTGCTCTCTTGATGATCGGTGGTGGGACGATAGGCATGGCTAGGAAGGAGCTAAGACACAACAGATATAAGACACAACAGTGTGTGCCAAAAAGGTCCCTTTGGCCTTGATAATATGTCAATCATGTGAGCATCATGTGTAAGTGTCAGTGCAATGATATATAATCTTCCCTTTTGACACAGTTCATTTCAGATAAGACACTGTCACTGCTATGCAGGAAAGAGTACACAGATATGGGCCCAACAATAAAACCAATACAAGTCAAGCTATAGTGCCACAACAGTAGCATGTGATTGCACAATAGAAATAGGGCAAAAATCAAATGTGCAACAAGCTATTTCCTTATTTTTTTTCTCCATTCAACTACTCAGTCCAGTGCTCTTCATGCAATTTGTTCCTCAGCCATTCAATTTCATACATTCATCCCATCAACTCTGTGTTGAAACATATCAAGCCAGTAGGGCAAAGGAAGTAAAAGTGTTGAGGGGGGTGTGAACGAGTGCAACGACCTGGCCTGTGCTACATAACAACCCTGTACGGTACAATACATACGGCACCGGATAGCTTCTATTTAGGGATCCCAAGATCACAGTCTTCTGAAATATCTCCACATCAACACATACAATCATACTTATGAAAAAAGTAAGCATTTAAATTCAAATTAACAAACGAAAACAAAACCTAGAAAAATGCTAAAAATGCAACTCGGCGGTTATGATGTTTCTTATTCTTTAGGGAAATGGAATTCACGTTATAGCATCAATTGACCTTCTGTTTTCTGTCCACTAGTACCAGTGTTACGTTACATCATGTTCCCCAGGAGAAGGCTTCTCAAACACGAGTGCATGTCCTACCATAGGAGGAAACCACCGCTTAAGCTCATATTTTAAACACATATTAAATATTTTCAAATGTGTTCCTTCCCCTAGATGTTAACTCTTCCAGTTAATTGGATTACTTTGTCATTGTCATCATCATAGCACTTAACTGTCGTTACAATACTCTACCAATGCTTCACTGTCACCACTTTGGCGGCAAAGTGAACTCACAGCAGATGAAGATTGGGGGTTACATTGTGTGGAGAGGGGGGGGGAGGCAGAAGGTCAGAGGGCGGGGTTACTGTATTTGACAGGTGGTGGAGGATGTTGCCTGGCAGCACATGCAGGTGGGGTTGACGGATTTGGGCGGGATCAGATCCAGGTCCTCGTCGTCAGGGATCTCGTCGAGGCGGTAACCATCTTTCAGCAGCTGGATGTTCAGATCCTGATTGATTTGCTGAAGAAAGGGAAGGATAGATAGAGGATAGACTGTAAAAAACAACTCCTCCTCCTACTGTACACAAGTGAAGCCAGAATATATATTCCACATACAGCGCCGCCATCTTTTAATTTTGGAACCAGAGTCTGCGCAGCAGTGATCAGCGGTGGAGCTGTGGTTAAAGTCACGGCCATACACCTGCCAGACCAGGGGCGTAGTTGTATTCTCAACTTGTATATATTCAAATATTTGTTCTTGTATTTTATCCTATTATTATTTAATGTACAGTAAATTGTATGTATGTATATTGTATGTATGTGTATTGTATCCTAGTATTTCATTTATATTTATATTCTGTGCTGTGTGACTGATTTTGCTGCCGCAACAGTAGTTATTTCCCATTTCAGTGGGATCAATATCTATCTATCTATCTATCTATCTATCTATCTAGCTAGCTGTAATTTCCAAATTGAGGGGGAAAGATTGTTCATGAGGAGGATTTTCATTGAAAATATCCTCTCCTACTTGTCTCACCAAATAGCGGATTCCAAGAAGCCTACATTTCATCTAAGATTTATGAAAACAGACATTTGGGTTTAGTGTAGGGGGATCCGGGGGCATGCCCCCCCTCCCAAAGAAAGTTTTGGCCATATTAGCCCAAATTTGGTAGCGTCCGCACATCCTAATGCCACAATTCCATCATATACACTGATCTTAATTATTGCATTTAAAGAGTTTTCTTCCATATATTTTTATTATATAATTTTATTATATATTAATCTATTATAGCTTGAGTCTATCAATGATTTGACAGAACCTTAGTAACTAGTAACTCTGTATTATTAACGTGAGTAACTCTGGATTATTCAAGTTCAGGCAATATATGCAACTTCTCTCTTTTTTTTTAAGCTCGTGACTTAAACTGGGTAACCATGGCGAACCCTTTCACAGATGGCTGTAAGGATCACTTGGAGCGTTGTCATCACAGTACTGTCCTGCTGTGATTTCTCTTTCAACAATGCTTTGTTTGCATGCAAAACCAAAGCTATGTCTTTATTATAGCAATATCTAAGTTCCAAATTCCCAGGATTTATCCTTTTATGTAATAGTTGTCTAGTCTCCTGTAGATAACCTGCATACTGTACTGTACTGCATCAACAACAACCACAATTCCCTAGTCAGCTACAGACCAATCGTACTGTTGCCACGGTGCAGTGCCTGCTCACAACACACTGTTGTTAGTCAGTACAAAGATAGAGAAGACAATTGGTTGCAAGTGAACATTTACTGTACAATTGCTAACTATATAATAGCTAATTATTTCTACATACAAATAGTCAGAAACAGATAATGGATGTGTAGGTTGAGAGCGAGGATTACTCTGGGAGAAAAATATGATGATGTATCTGTAATTTGCACTTAAATTGGCAGCAGCAGCTCTGACAGACAGGATTTCCAGGAGCAGACACCCAGCGATGACATTTCATTTGATTCCCCGCTTTTTGTCTCATGCACATTTGCGTGCAGGTGTGTCTGCAATGTAACGATGCGCTTGTGGCGAGCACACACGCCTTTTGAAATAACACGGATGAGCAAGATTGATATAAATGGGTTGGCTTAAATAGGCCTGGCTCTTGGTCTTTTGACAATGATGGGAAATGGAGGGAAGAAAGCCAGGGAGGACGTGAACGAGAGCGTAAACGTGAGGCAAAGAAGCAGATATTTATGTTCTCTCACATAGCTCACCTCAGCGGAGGAGTATCCCGACGATGAGTATCTGGACATGTCAAAGTCATCATCACTGAAACAAACAAAAACCATAAGTTAGCTTGTCGTTTCTGTGTTTGTGGTGCTTTTGTGGCAAGAAGTTAATTCATGTGTGTGAGTTCACCTGTCTGTGTCTAGGGCCACCAAGGGCTTCTCATCTGGGCTCTGGTCTAAAGAGGAATAGCCTTTATTGGGCACAACCAACCTGCAGGGAGAGGACAGATAGAGAGAGAGAGAGAGAGAGAGAGAGAGAGAGAGAGAGAAGGGAATGATCAGATGAGCATATAGGGCGTAACAGAATATGACAGGAATAGGCGGAGGAGGGGAAATAGATTCACAAACAGGAAGCAGTTGGCAGAGATGCTTAAAGTAAAGGAAGGGGGGGGCAGGAGGTGACATCACAGCTGAACGACAGTGACAACAGAAGCATAAAAGAGGTCTAATTTGTAACTCGGACGTCTTACACGCCCAAAATCAATCCAACTATTCTCTTCCTGCCTCACTGACAGACAGAGATAATGGACATAGATAATAACAGATAATGCCAAGCCCATGAAAACACGTTTCTGATCTTAAACATAGAATCTGCATACAGTACACTATGACATAAACCAAACAGAATTAGTAGAAACTTTCTTAAACAAGGGCATTTCCCCAGTGTGGGAAAAATAAAGTTATTATTTTATTTATACAGTACATCATTACATACTATGCAGTAGGCCTTTGTGTACACTAACAACTAGTACAGTACAACTACTTCATTTTGATCTTATTTTAGTAAATTAGCCTGTATGTGATTTGCTGCCAGTATATAAACAAAACCTGAATGAGGACCTTAAGGTCCCATATTGTAAAAAATGAAATTTCCATGTCTTTTTTTTATTATAATGCAAGTGGTGGTGCTATATAAATACTGTGACAGTATCAAAACGCTCAATCCACAGAAAATGCACACAGGTTGTATTCAGAAAACGTGCTTCAAATTAGCAGTCAGGACTTCCGACTATACTATATATATATATGAATATATATATATATGAAAATAATGTGCTTTTGAACATTAAAGCATGTTAACATGTTCCAGTAGGAACCTAGAACTGAACTTGGAAATGAGTTTATCCCTAAAACAAAAGACGTTTTATTTACTGTAATCGCTCAGAATAGATTTTCTTTAGGTTTCAACAAATTCAAATTAAAGACTTTTTAAGACCTTTATGAATGAAATTAAAGACCAACAACGAAACACAGAGTCACAAAAGTACTTGCAAAGTAAGTAAAATTATAAACATTGCATAAAATGAGAAATAATGATCTGTACATACACAGCAAATTATATTTAGACTAGCAAAAGAAAGAACTACAACACCACAGAATTAAAAAAATACATTTCAGTGATCATTAGAGGCAGCATTACGGAGACATGGTGAAATTAAGACGGGTTTAAAAGGATTTATGACCTAGAACACAGACTTTTTGAAGCCTAGAATTTGGATTTAGAAATGTTAAACTTTTTTAGACTTCTTAAAACCCACGGAAACCCTGCAGAAAGACACTGGCCACCATCTCATTGTATTCACCAAACCTCACTTCTTACCGCGTTCTGGCCATGACGTTGTTCTTCTTGGGCTGCTGGTTGACTGGACTACCTACAGCATTGCCGTTCTTCAATGAGCCCTTCCTAGCCAGCCCTCTCTGTTTCTCTGCACGCACACACACATACACACACAAACACACACAAACACAAGGTTAGCTCCAAATAACACACTGCATAAACAGCCCAAAAGGTTAAAGTTTAACTAATGTCAGTGTCATCTACAATTAAATGTTGCAATTTGCTTGTTATAATATTCCCAAATAAACCAAGGCGTTGCTGACAGAAAATACATACCTTCTTAACTTTCTGCTGCATTTTTACTGCAAACTTTATAGAAGTCTTCTTGGGTTATCAAATGTACTTTAAAGAAGAAATGAGTCAGGAAGAGTGGGGATCAAGCAAAGGAATGCGGCCAATTTCTACTTGACTGTGTTTTCTGAACATGATGACAAACTCTAAGCTTTGCAGCACAGTACAAGATGGGATATCTGATCATTTTCTGTTTACTGACCAGGAAGTGATGACCACTGCTGAGGGGTTGAGGGGGTGGTTTCATTATGTAATACGATATAATACAAAAGCCACAAAGCATTGCAAAATGCATTCAGAAACAGCAGGCCCTTTCCTCCTTTTTTCTGATCCTTGTTACTTATCATGGGACGGTATCATGTGGCTGAGTACTAGAGTGGTCACCTGCCAATTGGAAGGTTGGTGGTTCAATCCCTGTCCCATGCCGAAGTAGGACTGAAGCCTGAAGCTGACCCATCGGTGAGTAAATGGGTGTGAGTGTTGATCTGATGAGCAGGTGGTACCTTGTACGGCAACCTCAGCCAAATTTGTGTGAATGGTTCTTGTACTATGTAAAAGCACCTTGAATAGTTGCTATATAAGAACAGTACATTTACATCATCTGATGAAAAACAACTAGCATTACTCTACTCTGAGCCAGCGGTATAATAAAGTAATGGCATTACACTTATAATCCAGACTCTAGATTCTTTTCCATCTCAAGAACACAAAGGCAAAGTGACGTGCATTAATACGGGAGTATCCTCAGATTGAGGATGATGATGATGACAGTGATTACATGTCATAAAAAGGCTGAACAACAACGGAGATTAACATGAAAATACAACTGTGGTCATTGTTGCGGTCTCACTTTCAACATGCAGGATAGATGTAGAATGAAATGAACTTATACAGCGGCTGCTGTATACTGCACATATGGATACCAGAGTTACACTTAAAAAAACTACTACCTTTTCATGTGTTTCTGTCATTGAGTAGTTTACTCCTTCTAAATATTCTTGGTTCTTTAAGACTTTGGCTAACAAAGTATTACAGTAGGAGTAAAAGAAGAAAGAGGCATTGTTGCTCACCACTTGACTCTGTCCAAGGTGCTGAAATGGACCTTTAACTCCAGAGACTCAAATTCCCAAACATAAAACATGCCTCATGTTTTTTGCTGTAGATGTCAACTCATAAATGTAACAGTAAAAATGGATTAGAGCCAAAACACTTGGAAAATAACAATTGATTAGATGATTAAAAAGTAACTGAGAGCTGCAAAGTTTGATCGATTAGTTGTCAATTATTAAATTATAAACTATTTTGATAATCAATTAATCGGTTTTAAGATACTGTGGGTTTTCATGTTTTGCTGTATTGTTGTGCGTCTGTCCTTTAATCCGTCTTACCCCTCTTAGCCTACACATACTCTCGCTCTTACTCACCTATTTTCATCTGCAGAGGGGAGGGCTTGTAGTTGATCGTGACAGGTTCCCCCTCTCTGGTGTCGGAGTCCGCCTCTGAGGCTGTGGACGAGGCTGGGTCCTGGAGACAAACAGGAGGACGGTGTGGACAGATGAGCAAAAATGTGCTTTACTGAGGCATTAATTAATAATTCATGTCTTCTTGCAATGCATAACACACACACACACGTCTATGCATAGGCAATGTGAATAAAACATAAAATAAAATAAAATAAAGACCATGTCTACAGAACAGGACATGTTTTAATGGTTGGACAGTACCAAATAAATAAATAAATAAATAAAGAGAACAGGACACAACTTTCCTTTTCTCTTCTCTGATTCCTTCCGTTTTGTTGCCTCTATTTCTTCACTTACACTGTCACTCTGTTGAAATATGCACACATGTGGTAAGCTCCATAGGATTTGTCACGTAGTGGACCCCCCCCCTGCAATGACGTGCACCAACATGTGCACGTGGCATGGTAACTGGCCAATGAAACATGATCATAATAGCGTTTCAAGTGGGCTCTAAATCAAACACAACCAAGCAACACAGCCAACGGAGGAGGCGCAGCGCTCCACAAAATAAACTAAATATTGCATACTTATACTATACTATACTTTCGATATATTGTTTTAAACGATATCGATTCAATATATCTTGCACCCCTACTTACTTACTATCTATCTATCTATCTATCTATCTATCTATCTATCTATCTATCATAAGTGAATGCATGTTATTGAACTTATAGTGATCCATGATTTGTTCAGGTTGCTCTAGGACCATTTGGGGGATGCCTGGAAGTCCCTGGATCCCAGTTTGGGGAAACATCCTTATACATTTACATCTTATATCCACAGGGCAAAGGTAAGGAGAAACAAAGTGGTCCCATGACGCACGGGGATGAATGAAGGCATGGGGACGCCTGGAGACAACAGGTCAGACTGCTTTGGGTCTAATGTGGCTCTCTGTGGGCAGAAGAGGCCGCCCTGCAGGCTGCAGTAACCCAGGGCCCCGCTACAGGCCACGGAGCGCATCATTTACGCAGATTTTTTTATTTGATTTGATCAAAAGGTCGTGCTTTAACGGTACATAGCCTACGAGTACATATTTGCGACTAGAGACCGTTCACTAATCACGTCAAAGCGACACAAGTGGCGTTTAGCCGGAGCAACATGCTGAGGATGATCAGCAGCAGCAGCGTTGGGATGGGATGCTTGTTTTCGCCAGACATGACGGATGCTGCTCACTACGCAGCAGACCGGACGCTGCTTGCATTACACAGTTAACCCAAAACCTCCATCAATGAGTAAATAAATTATCCTTTGACACCTTACACTGTCAGTTTGCCAATTTACTGTTGTCAGAAAAAAACTTGCCGAAAAGACTAAACGGATGAGCCGATATTACGCATGACAGGTGATGATGTGTCGGGATCCCAGAGAATAACATTATGAATTGAAGGCCTCGTACACTAAACACCATGGAATAACAATGGCATAAAAAAAAAAAAAAAAAGCAAGACCAAAAAACTGATCGATTATCTATCGGACTTACCAGCGGCTGCATCTCAGCCTGCATCTCCGCCTCCTGCACGGCACTCGGCACTTGGAATCTGTCTATTTCTTCCATCATTTTGGCTGCGCGCCTCTTTTTCTCCCTTCTCCTTGAAACTAATAAATCGGTAACCGGTCGTTTCGACGAGTTCTCGCCGAAAAGTTGGGAGTGATCTCAGATTTGTAACAATCTCTGTAGTTCTCCGGTGGCGAGCTTCATCCCAGCAGGCAGTATGTCGACGGTGGTGTGACCAGTTGGGTGACGGTGACTCCACCGCCCACTTCCGGGTAGGGTATCCCAAGCTATGGTCCGGGGACACAGAAGGGGTCTTTTAAAATGGATCCCAGCAAAGTTGAGTAATAAGTCAGCATGGGAGATTTTAAAAACAGGATTAAGGAATATTTGACGCATGTCCTGTTACCGAACACTGATCATTCATTGTGTCATGCAATTTGATGTTTGTTTGAAGTTTTTTTTTTAAGTATGTTTTTTTTATTTATACACACTACCAGTCAAAAGTTCGGGGGTCACATAGGAATTTCCATTGCACTCCATTATAGACAGAATAATCATTATCTCCGCTTTTACCAGCTTTGTCGTTAAAATTATGTACATTAGATTTGATTAGATAGATTAGATTATACTTTATTCATCCCACAACGGGGACATTTTGTTGTTTTGTTGTTACAGCAGCAGCATTTTTTTCCAATAACAGCAAAAAAACAAAAACAAAAACACACAACAAGTAAGCACACAAGAAATACAGGCAAACAATAGACAATGATTATATGGTAGACTGAGTAAGCAAAAAGGCGTCATTATATACGCATCAATAATTATAATCCTATAATATAAATTATTTTGAAATAGACAACTATGCATAATGAGGACTTATACTTTTAGTACATGCCTTTTACTTCTAACAGAGTTTTACCCTGTGGTATTGTTGCTTTTACTCAAGCAAAAAGTTGTACTTCTTCCTCCACTGGCAACAGATTATTGTCAGTGTAATTTGTAATGTGAGGAAATCGCTATAATATGGTACGACTATGTATGTGAGGCAACTTGTCGTTTTAGTTTTATCCTCTTTGTTTCGTCTTTTCATTCCCTTTTTCCCCTCTGGAGTAACAGATAAGTCTCAAACTAAAGTTGAGTGAATAACTGAAGTCAGAGGATCAGATGATTAACTATCTCCATTGTCTTTCCAGGTGGTCTTGGCAGGAAATGGAGCGCCCAATGTGTAAACTCCAGTTGAAACCTTGCGGACCAGTAAACACACAAGACAGTCTTTCATTAAAAAAAATACTAGACAGATCAGAAGAAGACTGCTTAACTACCCATCATTCAGAAAGTCAATTAACCATCGTCTTTATCCAGGAATTTTAATTAAAACTGAATAAATTACTTAATCAAATGAGCAGCCTAAATCAATTCATTATAAAGCCAGGAATTTGTTGGGCAGGGACAAAACACACAAATCGCTGACACACCAACCCGATTATCGGCCGTCGGACAGCCTGGCGAGGTCAGTGACTCGAGTCTGTTTGGTGTGTTCCGTGCTGTTGACAGTCGGAAGAGCCGCCAGCCTTCATTTGACATGTTGAATCGGAAGGCGGGCAGTTGGACTAAGTGACCAATCTGATTGGTGGAGTGCTAACCTGGAAATGACGAGTGGCATGAGCGTGACGAACACCTCTCAAAATTGGACGAAAATCTTTTAAACTGACCTTTATCAATCTGGAATCAAGACAGATTTAGCAAATGTATGGCCTAAACCCGTTTTGGTATAGTATTTTTTGTAAAATACGAGATTGTATTCCAAATGAGCCGCCATTATGGGCTGGCTTTGAAATTCCGGAGAAGCCAGACCCATAGGCATATAAAAATCTTTAATATGTCTATGGCCAGACCAATGACGCGTTCGTCCAATAATATGCCGGTTTTCATTTTTTGGGCGACAATACAGATTACCGCCGCCTGTTGTTATGGAGACGTGTTACGCCTTGCGCACACGCAAAACGTACGCTCCAGTCGTCGTCGCTTTGGTGTGTTCCGAGGTCCGATACCCTTCTTTGAGACAGACGGTCCGACTGCCTTTTCTGCCGAAGGTCGGCCGCCGGGTTGGTGTATCAGAGCCTTTACCAAAAACATCAGTAATATTTGTAATGGGAAATTGATTTCTAACATGCGGTCAGTGATGTCCATGAGTGCATGTAGGTCGAATTATAATCCAGTGTCTTTATTTTAAATTACAGTATATCATTTAGTTTTCAGATCAACCTCAGTCCATTCAAGGAACTGCAGTACAGCCGTGACAGTTTCCTGCCTCATCACTCAGCAACCGGTTTCCCATGAACAGCCGTCACCGAAATTATTCACTCGAGCTAATTTTCTACAATTAAGTGCAATTTCTAGGTACTTATACTTTACTTAAGTATACTTTACACTTCACTACATTTCAGAGGCAAATTTTGTAAATTTCTAGATACACTTTACACTTCTACTGCATTTTTCTCACATCAATATACTTTAATATACTTTTACAGATTGCAATTTCACTTAAAACCCTATTATCAGCTGCTGTAATAAAAAAAACGATTTGCTGTTTTAGACTAACATTCTGCCTCCACGTTCACCAATAATAATATTCCAATAATATCATATGTATACCACTCTGAAACAGTTCATTGTGCATTATGAGAAGCCTACTTTTACATTTTTAAGTACAATTAGATGTTAATACATTTGTATTTGTACTACTGTAGTTTTGAATGTAGGACCAGTGGAGTAAAAGGTACAAAAGTTGCCTCTGCAACAATATTTTTTTTTACATTATGGTATTTCACTTTTGTAGAGTCTGAGTCTTAATCCACCACCGGCTGTGAATATGAACAAGGCACAAGACTTTTGCTGGGACGTTTAAGTGGGTTTAAGAAACAATAAATACATAAATTAACACAGAGAAAACCTAGAGGTACAGTAGGCATGTTTAAATCCACATTTGTCACCTTGTAATTGATACCTTTAAATGATGGATATTGATACAAAATCATTAAAAGTAACACAATACAAATAACTAGTACATTTACTCAAGTACTGAACCAAGTACAGTTTTGAGGTAACATACTTCACTTGAGTACTTCCATTTTAAGCTGCTTTTACTCCATTACATTTCAGTGGGAAATACATTGTATGCCCCTACATTTATTCAACAGGTTGTTACCATTATAGATTTAGAATGTGTGTTTAAAAAATAAAGAAAAGAAAAAAAGATATGACCAGCTTATGAAGCATTGTTTTAGAATACACTAGTCAGCTGTTTACAAAGAAGTTTGAATTAGCATCATCTCGACCCACTGCAACATTAACGTAAATGCTTCTTATACAATTATGCATGAGGAAAAGGCCTAGTTATCAAATGACATATTATCATAACTAAAATCATACTGACAGAGGTAATGTTGCTACAGTCATTGGCGTAAATCTAATCTAACTGTGACTGGGACCATAAACATGAAATCTCTCAAGAGCAATTTCGAAGCGGACACAAACAAATACAGCCAAAATTATTCAGTTTTGGAACTCATGCAAGTAGGCTGACATGGCTTTTTTATCCACTTTTCAGTGATACGGATGATGCTGAACTGAGAACTGAACCCCCAAGCAAAGAAGCTAGCTAACTAGCCAGCCGCCTCACTTTCTGTAACCAGTGAAAGTGTGTTGGGTGGAATTAGCAAGTTAGCTAACTAACTATCCAGCAAGCTATCAAACAAGCTAACAAACAAGCTAGGTAACGTGATAGTCGCTAACAGAGGATTCATGGAAACAAATCATTGTTTTTTTTGTAAAGACTACTTTATAATGAATTCCAATGACACAGTATCATCTGTATTAGAGAAAATGATTACTACATCCGATGTTCAAAGTGAATAAAGTAACCATTTCTACTTTACTGGAGTCCCACAACTAACTTCCGGAGTGATTCAAATGTAGTTTTGTCCCACCCAGCGCTCTCTCTCTTAACAGCGTTGCTCCCCCGATGTAAGTCGAGTGTAGATTTGAGTCGCTACCGTTAGCAATCAAACAATCATAGAGAGCTAAAACAGTTTTGAAATGACTGCTAGCTTAGCTACAACGCTCAGATGGCCCCCCCGCGATTACCGCCTATGGTAAGGTGACCAGATGTCTCAGACAAAATCCGGGGACATTTTCACCTCAGAAGCGTATATACCTCCAAAACACGTCATGTTTTTAATTTTTGTAAAACTTAAAACGGGGACATTAGACCTAGAGCTGAGTATCGGGGACAATATAAACTATTGAGGGAAGATTTTCCTTTGACATTGATGCAGTATGAAACGAGATCGCTGCAGTCGGCAGCAGAGAAACAAGCTACAATGTAAGTTAATAAAATAATTGTCCAGCTTGTATTTACGTTCATAAAGTGCTCGTTTTGCCGCTGACAGACTCAGATTAATATTCTAAGGTCTGATAACATTATGGATAGGATTTCTAAGGAGGCTGACCTTTCTGTAAAAGATTAAGATCATTTTTTAAAACATAACATCCGCGAAATTGTGTTCGCTAAACCCACCAGACTCCATGTAAATAATCAATGATTTTAGCATGATAAAATACGGCTTTCTAAAACATCTCTGAGCTCTGAGCAGCGCTGCTCGATCGGCTCCATTTGGTCAGAGTTTTCTTTCTTTCATTCCAATTTTGGGTCTGTCAGTCACAGTGAAAACCGGGGACATTTGGTCACCCTAGCCTAGCCTATGGCTGCAGTACTTCTTCCTTACATTTGTACTCATATACGATTCTGAATGCAGGACTTTGAGTTTTGATAGGGAGTATTTTCACACTCTAGCAGTACTTCTATTAAATGAGTTTCTTCCACGACTCAACCACAGCTAGTACTGCCTGGTTGATTCGGCCCCTCTCTGGAGGTATCAACAAAACATAAACCCGTTTATCCACCCAATTTACAAAAATAGAATTGATTGCAGGATTATCACATTATTTTGTATACCACTGTCGGGTTAATAAAGCACTGAACGGGTTCTTTCTTCTGCTGCACTATGAAGCGCCCAGACCTCTCAGGTTGTCTGGGTCAGGTCTGCTTTCGGTCCCCAGAGTCAGAACTAAACATGGAGAAGCAGTTTTTATGCATGACATATCTGACAAACTCCCAGATAACTGCAGGTCTGCTGCTACTCTCAGTTCTTTTAAATCAAGGCGGAAGACTTTTCTTTTATAAGTGCTGCCATTTCTTACACTGTAACTTGTATTCTTGTATTTCATGCATGTCTCATTCAATGTTAGCTGTTCTTATTGATAATTGATTTTTATATTCTCTTTAACAATAATTGCTCTTTTGTGTTTTATGTAAAGGCAAAGGTGCGTTAATGTCTCATACACATACACGTAGCGAAATTCATTCTCCGCATTTACCCTCAAGGGAGCAGTGGGCGGCCATTAACAGCGCCCGGGGACCAACTCCAGATCTGAGCCAGTGATCAAGTCCACTGACTGGAGAACCTAGTACATGTTTTTGATGGTGGGGGAATTTTGAAAATGGGTCAAATTTGACCCGAGGACAACAGGAGGGTTAAAGAAACATGGAATAAAACAATCAAATGGAGCACATTAATTATACATTCTGAGGAAAATAACATGACCTTTGGCTAATGACGGCCTTCCAGAATATCCATGACATTTTCCTTACCTGGAAATACCAGCAGAGAGCAGCAATAGCATGCTCTCCTGCACAGTAATGGAGAAGGTTCTTGGCAGCCATCAGCCACTGCTACAGCCAACGTCAGGTGGTTTTAACCCAAGTTGGAAGTTTGAGCAGCAGGTGGCAGTCTAACTCTGCAGGAGAGGAGGTAACACAGGATGGAGGGTGAATGACAATGAGGCGAGTGCAGGGTCAAGTAGGTCAGAGTCTTTAGTCTGCTAAATGCAAACAGTTTGAGGTCCATATCTTCTGGTCATGCATATGAATAAGATTTGACTATGGCGGTGTTTCTGCAGGTCAGCTTTTTATACCTTGGGCAATGTGAGACGCTGGTCTTTTTGTGAGGCACTGCAAGTTTGTGTGAAAAAAATAAACCAAATACAAATTAATGTTTGTTAATTTTCTCACTCCGCAGATTCGTATACATCTCGCACGCACGTTTCCTTGTTTATTATTCTGCAGTGTCATGCATACTGATGCTTTTCCCATCACGGCCATTTTTCTTGTCTCATGCAATAATTAGACCTCTGTCGACCGAATAAACATTTATACTGACTAAATTATACTGAATTATAATGATTTCAACATCAGAGCTGCTCCAATTAATTGTGTGTGCGTGTAATTTTGATGACTCTATAGTGGTTCTGTTATGAAGATCTGAATAAAAATGAAATTTATATTTGCAATTTTATACACAAGGACATTAGGATACATGTATCCATCCCTGCACATCTCTGCATTACTTTCGAGCAAAGATACCTGCACACACAGGACTCACTATACTGCATAAATACTTAACCACAGACTCTAGCGCTCTATTTTTGCACGCACGCACGCACACATACACAAAATGTTTTATTTGGAGCCACTAGATTAAATTATAGATGTTAAAAGATTCAAATTGTGGAAAAATCATTAGATCCCTTGGCAATTGTGTTACAAGACTGAATGTGCCACACACACACACACACACACACAGTCTGGACTGATGTGGGTTATGTAACCTCTCCAGCCGTGCAGATTGAGCTACAAATGACTGGACCCTCACATATTAGTAATCTCTCGGCCTGTAATATTTGTCCTGTCATTATATAACACCATATTGAGTTCAGTGACACTTTTCCATCTCAACCATCATTGGAAGATCTGCAGAATGGCTTTGTCGCTTTGTGGCAGTTGCCACTCCAACCTGAGATTGATGTGATGGGAGGAGAAGAGACGGATAAGATGGATTTAATGTTTTCTTTCATTAGAATCACAGGTTCGATTTATAGCTGCAAAGATGAATTAATTACGTTGCCAACTTTTTGGTATGGGTCAGTATTTATGATGTTACTTTAATAATTCTCAGATTCCAGCTCCTTAAATGTGAATATTTTCTACTTTCGTCACATCTCTGTGACAGTAAACTGAATGTTTTTGAGTTGAGGACAAAACAAGACATTTAAGGACGTCATCTTGGGCTTTGGGAGAGAACTCGACATGTTTTACTATCTTCGGACATTTTATTGACCAAACAACTAATCGATTAGTCAAGAAAATAAGACAGATTAATCAACAATAAAAATAATTGGTAGTTGCAGCTCAGCCTCAGATTCATTCATGGACTGCTTTGTAGAATAGAAGATCTGATTTGAAAAAGAGGATAGTGCAGTGCAGTGGTTGACAAACAGTGTGAGTCAGAACACACTGACCTTCACATGCAGCTCACTGTGGAGTAGATCGCTGGATGGGCGCTGGGCAGCTTGCCTGCGTCTGGCAAAGCTCTGGAAACAAATGAGAGGAAGACAGCCAAAGAGTGAGGGAGAGGAACTGGCAGGCAGATGAATGGAAGGGAAGCAGATAAACACTAGACAGATGTAGAGCCGCCTTTCTGATGATCACTTTCAAATCAAAGGCCCACTAAAGGCCCCGGCCAGCTGTCTCATATGTGCTGTAAACCCGTTTCACACAGACATGCATATTTTATATTTGAAACTAATAACTTTCAATTTCACTGCATTATCTCATCTCATAAGGTATTAGAGTTTGTTAGTTTACCGCTATATGGGACCCTAAAATAAATTGAATCAGTTAGATGGTGATGGCCAAATAAAGCTTCCATTTCCTCTTTTTTTCTGAGCATACCAGATGGGGCTCTCTCTTCAACAAAGGGTTGAAAACACACTAAATTGTCATTCCTAAAAACTTTTTCTTTCATAAACTATATATTAATGGACAGTGCAGGTGTGCCGTCACCCATTGGTTTGTAGCAACCTCTTCTCATTCCGAAACACAGACGTTTGGACAGTGGCTGTCAGCATCTGATAGGACAAACAAAAAAACAAAAACACCCTTCAACGTGTGTGTAGAACGTACTGGGGAGAGCGTCTAGATGGGGTTTAACGAGTAGTGTGTTGGTCTGGGGGGGTGGATGGGTCAAATACAGGACCTTTACCCAGGAGAGTGGGGGTTCGTTTCCCACGTGTGTCCTTAACCTTATTCCTGCGTGTCACATAACTGTCAGCCCACCCACAAGCTTTTCTTTAACCTAACAGCGTCAAAAGGGACGCCAATAGTCCCGACCAAGCACGTTTAGGTAAAGCGTGTTATATGACGCTAAAGGAGACTTTTAGCATCAATAACAACGACAAAGGCACCTGACCAAGCGTCCGTATTTTACAAAATGGGAGTGAGAATATGTTTGAGGAGATCTGGTATCCGTCGTTGAGTTTGCTGTTACGGTGCAGCCCTCCTGGTTAGTGACGATTTTAGACGTTACACACTTTTACTGGCAATCACATCATAGCCACGACCTAAAACTCCCCCTGCTTTACCCCCGAGTTTCAAATCAACAAGACCAAGAGAAGATAAGAGAAGATCATTTAAAAAATGGACAACATTCTGTATTGCAGGAGACTTAAAACTAACAATTGAGACCATAAACTCAATATGAAAATGTTGACTGAGGTAATATATCAAGTGAGAAGTGGGTCACTTGATCAGACATCTACAGAAACCAAGCTCCTTTTTAAACTGCATGCATCACTCTCAGCTGGAATTCAGATAGAATGAAGATTTAAGGCGCTTCTGCATTTGCAGCACTTTGCTGAACCGGATGCTTTGTCCATTGATGTTTACAGTCTATATGTTTTCTTTGAACAGAGAGCGCCACCTATTGAGCTCACCTTCTAACACTGTTTTGGTCCAAAATGGCCGATTTACACATTCCCTGTAACATAAATACGGCATTTTTCATCAGTTTCCCTCAAGACCTTATGATATCCTTCACAAAAGGCATTTGAACACATACAATGCGTTGTGACTATTTTCTTTGCATTTTGAGTGATTTATTCAACTTGGTCACACTTTTTGTTTTTGCCATAAGAAATGAATAGGAAAGACACACACACACACACACAATTCATGTTGCCATGTTTCCACTTGTGCATGTGAACCGCCAAGGTTCTCTCTCTCTCTCTCTCACACACACACACACACACACACACACACACACACACACACACACACACACACAGTGTGTCTCACTATCTTTGTGGGGACCAGTCATTGACATAATGCATTCCCTAGCCCCTTACCCTAACCTTAACCATCAAACCTAAATGCCTAACCTTAACCCTTACCCTCCCCCTAATCATAACCTAATTCTAACCCTGATCCTAAAACCAAGTCTTATTCCTCAAACAGCCCTTTAAAGTTGTGGGGACCAGCATTTTGTCCCCACAAAGCTGTCAGGACCCCATAAGTATACTGTATTCCCAGTTTTTGGTCCCCACAAATGTAGTAAAACATGGTTCACACACACACACACACACACTTAAGGAAATGCACTTAGTTACATTCCAGCAATGTTTTTATTTAAAAATAAAAACAAAACAGCAGAACTACATTCCATCAATGTTTTCATTTAAAATCATAACCAAACAACAGAAGTGACAGCAGAACTAGAACATTGACAGAGTTCCAGTACATTTCCATACAACCCTTTGGAAAGGTAAGTCACACTTTACAGCAGAGCTAATACTACTTTTTTCTTGAACTTTTTCTGATTATTAGAGCTGTTATTGTGATGGGGAAGGAGTACATTCACGTCCCTCACATTGTTCTGTCAAATAAATAACTTTTTATCAGTTATGTTCCAACTATCAGTACAGAAAGATGTGCTGTGATCAGGAGATGCAAATGCACTTTTTCTCTTGCACAAAACTATTTTACTGTAAATAGGCCTGGTAAATGTTGCGTAGCATGTTGCCTAAATTGCATGTGCACAAGATTGACTGCATGTGTAGTGTTTCCTTGCACTCGAGGAACTTTTAAATTGACCAAGAGGTTTACAGTCACTGCACTTGTAATATTCTGCAGCTTCTATCAAAGGATTACATGTGAATTAATGATTTATCACAAACATTTGACTAAATATGTCCCCTAAGTCCCGTGGGTTATTGATCTGAAAAGAAAAATGTATTTCTAATTTTCTTTTTTTCTGAATTATTACCAGAGATGGCAAAAGTACTCACTTCCTGTATAGTAGAAGTACAGATAATTGTGTTAAAAAATACTCTGGTAAAAGTAGAAGTACTGATTTAACTTCTTTACTCAAGTAAAAGTAACAAAGTAGATGCTTGGAAATTTACTAAAAGTATAAAAGTAAAAGTAGCCTAGCTTCCCATCTCTGATTATTACTAATAGTAGAACTATTGTTATTATCATCATAACTGTACTAGTTGCATCTTTACTATGTCACTGGATATGTACTGTATATGTGTCTAACCTACAATAATACTTGATTGATTTATCCAAAAGTACATTATACTGTAGTCTGAAGTCTTGAGATTTGAAGTGATATTTGTTGCAGAACTTTTATATTTTTGTTCATCAAGCACAGTGCAATAATGAGTGACCAGAGAAATATGTGCACAATAAATTTAAGTTAAATTTGAAAGTTTAGTTAAGTAAGAATTAACTTGCTAGATGTTCTGAATGAAACAATAATGTGATGATTAGTGAAGTAATTATTGTTTGTGTGTGTGTTTGTACTTGCAGTTTTCACAACGTTGTAATCAGTACACGGAGAAGTTATTGAAAAAATGTTTAAGTTCCTTTTTGGACTTCGGTCTTCTTCTTCAAAGAAGACCAAACAAAGGAGTGAGAGACTTTCGTCTCTTGAAGACTCCTACCCTCGCAGGCAAAGGGGTGAGAGCCCAATGCCTTGTGCAAAAAACAAGCCCTCTACCACCGGGCAGCCAGAACGAAAGGATGTGAGTGATCTGTTCTTCGTTGGCAACAACCCTTCAACCATCACGAAGGAGCACAGGCAAAGGGGTGAGAGCCCTTTGTCTTGTGCAGAAAACAAGCCCTCTACCACCAGGCAACAAGAACAAAGGGATGTGAGCTCTCTGTTCTTTGTAGGAACCAAACCTACCATCGCAAAGGAGCACAGGCAAAGGGGTGAGGGCCCTTCGTCTTCATTCTCTGAAGACAACCAGCTTTTTTCTCCAACATGGCAGCGAAAAAGAACGGCTAAGAGCCCTTCTTCTTCGGACGACGACAAGCCTTCTACCACATGTAGGCAGCAAAAAAGAAGGGAAGAGAGCCCTTCATCTTCTGAAGATGACGAGCTTTCTACCACAAGGAGGCAGCAAGAAAACAGGGGTGAGAGCGCTTCATCCTCATCTTCTGAAGACGATGAGCCTTCTACAACCTTTGGGCAGGATGGAGGAAAGGGTGAGAACCATTTGCCCCGCGTTGAAATCAACCGTCCAACATCTACCAACTTAAGGCAGGACGGACAAAGTGGTGGGAGCCCTTCATCTTCTGATGACGAAGAGCCTTCTACCACAAGCAGGCAGGAAGAACAAAGGGGTTTGAGGCCTTTGTCTTTTGCAGATCTACGCCTTGCTACCACCTTGAGGCTTGACAGAGGAATATATGAGCCCCTTTTTCCCTGCGTCACCAGCGGCCTTCCAACCAAGTTGATGCAGGACGGACAAAGCGGTGACCGCCCTTCCTCTTCATCTGGAGATGACGAGCCTTCTGCTAGAAGGAGGCGGCAAGAAAAAAGGGGAGAGGGCCCTTCTTCTTCTTCTTCTTCTTCTTCTTCATTTGAAGACGATGAGCCTTCTACCACTAGGAGGCAGCGAAAAAGACTGATTGAGAGCCCTTCGTCATCCTCTTCTGAAGACGAAGAGCCTTCTACCATTAGCAGGCAGCAAGAAGAAAGGGGTTTGAGGCCTTTGTCTTTTGCAGACATACGCCTTTCTACCATCTCGAGGCTTGACAGAGAGATATTTGAGCCCCTTTTTCCCTGCGTTACCAGAGAACTTCCTTCTAAGTTGATGCGGGACAGACAAAGCGGTAACAACCCTTCCTCATCATCTGGAGACGACGAGCCTTCTACTACAAGGAGGCAGCAAGAAAAAAGGGGGGAGAGGGCCCTTCTTCTTCTTCTTCTGTAGACAGCAAGCCTTCTACTACAAGAAGGGCTAGAAGAAGGGCTAAGAGGGTTGAGAGACCTTCGTCATCCTCTTCTGGAGACGAAGAGCCTTCTCCCCCAAGGACGCAGCAAGACAGAGGGTCTTATAGAATTATCCTACCTAAACCCATCTATCTGAGCGAGGAAAAAATACGGGAGTATGGAGAGCAATATAGACAGATGTGTGCGAGAGAGGGAAGCGAGTTGAAAGGGAAAGGGAGGAGACAGAAAGACAGGAGCAGGAGAAAAGAGAGAGGAAGGAGAGGGAGAAAACTGAAAGAGAAAAGCAGCGTTTGGAGGAGGAGAGTATAAAAAGAGAAAAGGAGAAGTGTGAAAAGATGGAGAGGAAAACCTTCGGTCTGCTTTCAAGAATATATCTTTGGTGGCTCAATGGCGAGATAAAAAGCTTAGACAGAGGAATCACATCAACCATTATGAATGAGCGCGACCTCCTGCGTCATGGTAAGAAAGTAAACTTACATTTTGTCACATAAAATGTCATAAAGGTATATGTATAGCCTCCTTTTAGATAAACAGTACTAGTAAACCAGTGGTGGAACAAGTATTCAATTTCTTCTCTAATTAAATTTCCAACACCACTATGTAAGCATTTAAAGGATTTAAAACTCACAAAGTTGCCTTGTGTTGTCCTGTTCTGCAGGGAAGGACTAAGCATGTAAGATCAGTTTACACTGTCAGAAATTAATTGTTATCTTACAGTGGGTACATATTCCTTTCATGACTGATTTAATCATCATGGAGAACAAAGGAAACATACTCAGTCGCTAAGATAGCAAACCAACACACTGATCTCCCTTATGGCGCCAGGCCAACATGTATTTTTTAACAACTTGTAACATAACAAAGTGTACAACTGGACTCCAGACTTAACCTTTCATATGCTGTTGGTTACAGGTCCCCTGAGAAATCCAGGGAAGATGGCAGAATTAAAAAGGCTGCGTGACCGAAGGAGGGAGCTGGTCATGTCTAAACGCAGAGCAGAATATAAGGTGGAGAGAGAAGTGAGGAAGCAAAGACTGAAGAGAGAAGGGAAGGAAAACAACGTGAAGAAGATGGGTAATCTCTCTGAGGGATGCCACATCTCAGAACGCCCTGTTTTTCGCCCCAGGCCAATACCCGCCAGGTCAAGCAACCTTGGACTTGGTAGCTATATCACGCTTATGCACCAATACAATTTGCGCTGCAGAGCTCAAGCACCCACAGAATAATAACGTTCATCTCCTCTCATAAAAATAAAATTAAAATTAAAATTACAAAAATAATTAAAAAAAAAAAATATTAAAAAAATTTAAATAAATAAATAAAAGTAAAAAATTTAAAATAATCAATCTCTCAATCCATAAGCAAGAGATATATTTTTAGTCTGTTTTTAAAGTCTTGCTGATCCCTCAATGTAAACTATTCAACAATTGGCTACTTTTCTCTCTCAAAAAATATAAACGAAAACAATTCAAATATGACCAATTACCAATGTATGTGCGCATGCTGAGGGTTGCTATGTAAGTATGGGTTGCCTCTCCACTGTGCAATACCTCAGTGACCGGTAAGTATTCCTGCAGCCGAGGTCAGCCTGGACAAAGCCCAGCTGTTTGTGGAAATCCTCCCACACAGCAGCTGTTTGTGTGTTTGGTGTGTTTTTGTTTTTTGTCTGTCTGTCTGTGTTTCTGTTCCCGCCTGCATGTCCCCCCCCACCCCCCATTGATTCTCCCTACAATGGCACCAATTCCAGTCAGCGCACCTATTAATGGAGCTCAGCGTAAGTTCAAGACTTTAATAACATTTTTTACTTCACTCCTACTCCTAGCATTCACTTTTCAGTTAAACCAATCAGATTCAGGATGTATTTTACAACCCGATCACAGCATGACATCCCTGTTTTAAATCTGGTCTCTCCTCTGCGGTTGTCAGTTGTCATTTCAGGAACGGTTACCTTCACTTCCTTTTCTGGGCCCGTGTCTCACGGTGGTAGCAGCTGTTGTCGATCTCAGAGGAAAATGCTCTTTTCTCATGACTGTTTTGACCGCATCAAATCCTACTCACCTATATGCATGTATATGTGTTGATGGTTGTTGGTGGAGCTAATGGACACATGATTCTTGCACGTTCATTAGAAGAGATTGTGATTAATGACTTTTCATCAACGCAACAACGACTACTGAGTCTTTGAATTCACCAGTAGGTTACAGACGGTGTATGGTATAAGAGGGCTTCGGCTTGTCTGTGTTTTAGTCCGTTCAGCAGCCCCTCAGCGGCCAATTTAAGAATATTCTCAGTAATTCTTGGCTTTATTGTGTACATGATGTCTTGTCATCGTTGCTGACTATCTACAATTTGAAGTGATAGCTAATTGGCTTATCTAACAGCCTGCAGTTGCTTTATCACACATCACATCCCTGGGAAGGCAACTGTTGTTGTGGCCTGTTTTATCAGTTGCACCGAATACGTAGTACTATATCAGTGCAGCGTCTGCAATCACAGATGTCTGGCTAAGCATGGAACCTGTGGTAGGTCTTGTTTCATAATCACTGCGGTGTTTTTTCACCTTTTTGGTCATGGCTGTCTTCGGCAGTTGGTTGTACGTCATTCACCTTGAGTAGACTCCCTCATTTTGTTGCCGCGCAGGCACACTTTGTTCTTTTTAAATCTCTGATACTAGTCTACTTACAGTATGACTTATGGCATCATATAGTCTTGCCTATGGTGTAACGTCATTGCAAACCCGAGACCCTGGAACCATAACATTTTGGTAAGTATGCATATAACTGGTGGTGGTGTGGTATGGTCGCTATGATGTTTCTCACTTTTACAGTTTTCATTTGCACCGACTTCATTGCCGAGATCTAATTTGAACCGGCCGTTGGCTGTGTTTTATTTTTCATTGGGCGTTGGGCCAGAATGTTTTCTGTTTGTGTAAACTATTACTATTACTTTTAATAACTACACCTTCTCATTAACTTCATAGATCCACGGGGCCCATTGAGGTATGTACAGTATGTGCCTGACTCGTCTTCCATCACTAAGTCTCGTCATTTTTGGGGCATATGTCTGGGTTTCGCTACCCCTTTTAAAACATATTGTTACGATGGAGTCTAATCTCCAAATACTTTGTACATTTCATATTTTGGTTATGTGATTAAAATAACAAATCTTTTCATAATTGCAAGGAAGTCTATTCCGATTGCGTCAGCGTAAGTTCAAGACTTTAATAACATTTTTACATCACTCCAAGTTGATCAGCTGTTTCTATGCATTTACTTTTTAGTAACCAATCAGATTCAGACATGCATTCACTTTTCAGTTAAACCAATCAGATTAAGCATGTATTTCACAACCCAATCACAGAATGACATCATTGTTTTAAATCTGGTCTCTCCTCTGTGGTTGTCAGTTGTCATTTCAGGACTAGAGTGTAACCCTCCTCTTCCCCTTCAACCACCGGTTGTCTCACCCATGATACCTTGGGTCTTAATCAGCTGACTGCTCCTGATTGAACTCATCCTGCTCCATCACCTGCCTTCAGATGCCAGTCTGACTTTCTTCTCCCTGCCGGATTGTTGCTTACCACTGAGTATGCTTATTCACCAGCCTTCAAGATTTGTATTAAGTCTAGTTTCTTGTCTTTGTACTTACCCGTCTGCTACGTTCCCTGATGTTACTAACTGGAAGATCTCTGTTCTCAGAAGTAACCCACCTTCGGAATCCTCTCCTGCCAATAGCCACGCAACGGCCTGAAACATAAAGTCTGCAGCCACTTTGAGGAACACAACCCACACCCCCTTTGCCAGTCCAGCCATCTTCGGACCCAGCACCCCCTCTGCCAGTCCAGCCATCTTCGGACCCAGCACCCCCTCTGCCAGTCCAGCCATCTTTGGACCCAGCACCTCCTCTGCCAGTCCAGCCATCTTTGACCCAGCACCCCCTCTGCCAGTCCAACCATCTTCGGACCCAGCACCCCCTCTGCCAGTCCAGCCATCTTCGGACATAGAACCCCCTCAGCCAGTTCCTGCCATCTTCGGACCAAGCACCCCCTCTGCCAATCCAGCCATCTTCGGACCCAGCACCCCCTCTACCAATCCAGCCATCTTCGGACCCAGTGCCCCCTCTGCCAGTCCAGCCATCTTCGGACCAAGCACCCCTTCTGCCAATCCAGCCATCTTCGGACCCAGCACCCCCTCTGCCAATCCAGCCATCTTCGGACCCAGCACCCCCTCTGCCAATCCAGCCATCTTCGGGCCCAGCACCCCCTCTGCCAGTCCAGCCCTCTTCGGACCCAGCACCCCCTTTACCAATCCAGCCATCTTCGGACCCAGCACCCCCTCTGCCAGCCCAGCCATCTTCGGACCCAGCACCCCCTCTGCCAGTCCAGCCATCTTCGGACCAAGCACCCCTTCTGCCAGTCCAGCCATCTTCGGACCCAGCACGCCCACTGCCAGCCCACACTCACAGCTTCCCTCTCTGCCAGTCCAGCCATCTTCGGACCCAGCACCCCCTCAGCCAGTTCCTGCCATCTTCGGACCCAGCACCCCCTCTGCCAGTCCAGCCATCTTTGGACCAAGCACCCCTTCTGCCAGTCCAGCCATCTTCAGACCCAGCACGCCCACTGCCAGCCCACACTCACAGCTTCCCCCTCTGCCAGTCCAGCCATCTTCGGAACCAGCAACCCCTCAGCCAGTTCCTGCCATCTTCGGACCCAGCACCCCCTCTGCCAGCCCAGCCATCTTCGGACCCAGCACCCCGTCTGCCAGTCCAGCCATCTTCGGACCCAGCACCCCCTCTGCCAGTCCAGCCCTCTTTGGACCCAGCACTCCCTCTGCCAGTCCAGCCATCTTCGGACCCAGCACCCCGTCTGCCAGTCCAGCCATCTTCGGACCCAGCACCCCCTCAGTCAGTTCCTGCCATCTCCAGACCCAGAACCCCCTCTGCCAGTCCAGCCATCTTCGGACCCAGCACCCCTTCTACCAGTCCAGCCATCTTCGGACCCAGCACCCCCTCTGCCAGTCCAGCCATCTTCTGACCCACCACTCCCACTGCCAGCCCACACTCACAGCTTCCCCCTCTGCCAGTCCAGCCATCTTCGGGCCCAGCACCCCCTCAACCAGTTCCTGCCATCTTCAGATCCAGCACCCCCTCTGCCAGTCCAGCCATCTTCGGACCCAGCACGCCCACTGCCAGCCCACACTCACAGCTTCCCCCTCTGCCAGTCCAGCCATCTTCGGACCCAGCACCCCCTACGCCAGTTCCTGCCATCTTTGGACCCAGCACCCCCTCTGCCAGTCCAGCCGTCTTCGGACCCAGCACTCCCACTGCCAGCCCACACTCACACCTTCCCCCTTTGCCAGTCCAGCAATCTTCGGACCCAGCACCCCCTCTGCCAGTCCAGCCCTCTTCGGACCCAGCACCCCCTCTGCCAGTCCAGCCATCTTCAGACCCACCAATCCCACTGCCAGCCCACACTCACAGCTTCAATAAAATAAGGTTCTTTACCACCTATTCCAGTCTGCGCCTGAGTTCTGTCTCTTAATCCAGACCGCCTCTACCTCCTTAATCCTCTGACGGTTTCCCAGAACCTCCTCACGGCCTCTTCAAGCTCCTCTCACATCATCAATTATCCTCTAGGAAAATCTCTCTAAGAAAGAGAAAAAAAATGTTATGTGCTCAACCTCCATCAGGTTTCAACTAAATATGTCTCCACTACATCAAAACCCTGATTAACTGCTCTTTGCCATGTGCAGTGTTACAGTGCAGATCCACCTGGCCGTGCTACGGTCCACTCTATTCCTATAGGTGACATCAAGCAACCCACAAAGCATGCTGGGAAGCTGGGGCTGCATTTGAAAAAATGCTGTCAAAAAATCTTTTAAACTGACCTTTGTTGAAATAAAGACAGATTCAGCAACTATAAGTCCTATTAATGTTAGGGGGAAGATAGATGCTGTGGACAATAGTTTTCTTAATTATTCTATAGAACTTATTTTACATCTTCAAAGTCTCTGCTGATCTTGTATATACTCTTTATAGTGTGGTAATGAGAAAGATTGATTGTACCTCAATGCTTTCATTATTTGACCCCCTAAGAATACCTTAAAAGAGCTCTATGACATTTTCTTAATTGTATGCCCACAGCAGTGCGGATTTAGAGTGTGGACACAGACAGAATCAGGAATTGAGGACAAACAGACAGTAAATGAGGAGAAAAATATACAGTTTTGATATGGTCCCCAACAGGAGGCTTCTCCTGTGAAGCTTTGAGCTGTACCGGGGGTTGCCTTTTTTTCTTAGATTAGAGCAATAGCCTCTCCAACTGTCTGTGCCTGTCCCTTGTCCTCGTTTAGTATGTCTCAAAAAGGGATGGAAAAAGTCATACTATAGTATGTTGAAAAAAGGGATAAAGAGGTAAGGGTATAGTATGTCAAAAAGATATCACAAAAAAATGTCAAATAGTATGCCAGAGAAAATCTGGAAAAACATGCAAACGCCACATAAAAGGCCCATCCCAGACGGGGAATCAAACCTACATCAGGGTCTGCTGTGCCTACATGCTGGTGCTAATTGAAGAAGTGCAAACCAGTGAGCCACCATCCATCCATTCATCTTCATCCACTTATCCGGTATCGGGTCGCGGGGGCAGCAGCTCCAGTAGGGGACCCCAAACTTCCCTTTCCCGAGCCACATCAACCAGCTCCGACTGGGGGATCCTGAGGCGTTCCCAGGCCAGGTTGGAGATATAATCCCTCCACCTAGTCCTGGGTCTTCTCTGAGGCCTCCTCCCAGGGAACCACTGTGCCACCAAATAGATTTAGCTGAAAACAGTCATAGTATAGTATGTTGAAAAAAGGTCATAATATAGTATTTTGGAAAAAAAGTCATAGTATAGTATGTCAAAGAAAGTCTGGAAGAACATGCAAACTCCACAAAAGAAGGCGAACATGGGTCAGACTCTGCAGTGTGTGATTGCTAATGCTAATTGGAGCAGTGCAAACCACTGAGCCACTGTGCATCCAAATAGTGTATGTTAAAAACAGTCATAGAATAGTATGTCGAAAAAGGCAGATTAAAGTATGTAACCAAAAGGGATAAAAAGTATTAGTATAGTGTGTAAAAAAGGCATAGTATAGTATGTTGAAAAAGCTGAATCAGCTTTCACACAATAACTAAAGTTATCATACATTTTCTAAAATGTAATAGAGTAGAATTACAAAGTATAGCATGAAATGGAAATTGTCAAGTACAAGTATCTAAAAATGTTGCACTAATTGTAGTCTCCACCACTTCCTCTTATGTTTTAGAGGGATGAATCAATTAAACTCTGATGAAATAACATGTTGGTTGTCACACAAATACCAGCAGCAGATAACACCCTGGATCGTTGGTTCCAGATAAGGATTATAAGGTTGTAGTTAACTAACAACAGGATGTGGGTCGCTGCTGAGGTCAATATGTTCCTCATTGATTATTTCAGTGCAGGAAGCAGACGTCAATTCTTTTTTTTATCCAAGCGCTCGTGTTTAAAGGGCCTTTAATGCGAATACACACAAAAGGAGCATGGACACATTGAATGTGGTAATTTTATTGTCAATCAAAAACAAATTGTCATCAGTACCAAAAGGCATTGAAGCACAATCACAACCACAGTGAAGAAATTACAATTTTCAGGAGCAGTTAGTCTTTTGATTTGTCATTTAATCCTTAAAGACACAAAACAAATACACCAACAAATGACCGCTGCAAGTTGCCAACGTCCCAAGTAGCGTCTTCGAAATTCTATTTTTTGTCAGAGTTATTCATTGAAATCAAAAAGGAAAAGCTCACGCAAGAAACTGGA
This sequence comes from Etheostoma perlongum, assembly GCA_026937815.1. Lineage (NCBI taxonomy): Eukaryota > Metazoa > Chordata > Actinopteri > Perciformes > Percidae > Etheostoma > Etheostoma perlongum. The sequence continues at coordinate 4,875,248 of CM049375.1, read as the reverse complement.
ACTTAATTGTGGATGAAATGATTAATAAAATACCAAACAATGAGTCATTTCAGCACAAATGACTGTTACATGTTGACAAAAGTATCGTGTAAATTAAGTAGAAGTGCTGCACAGAAAATCAAATCGGCATATTCTTACTATAGAAAGTTGCCTCATACCTGAGATTAGATTTGTTTCTCAAACACAAATTAAAACCACAACATTTCTGTTAAGAGCCCTTTCATTAAAAAACATTGTATCTACTATACAAGTCAAAAATCTATAGAGGCATTGGCACTTTCTTATTCTAATGTAATACACTTTATGATTGTGTCTCTTCTATCCTTTAGATCAGGGGTCTTCAACGTTTTTTAAGCCAAGGACCTCTTAAATGAAAGAGAGAAAGAGCAGGGACCCCTACTACAAATATGGTATAAAATTAAATTGCATATTAAACTGGGCCTACAATAACGTGTAGGGCGGCCTAAAACCTTTATACTATTTTAGTGCAAGAAATACTAAGCTATATATACATGATTTTGTATAAATGTGAATGTCAGAGTGAATCCTCTGGATTAACTGTAATCTGTGGGCCGCCCTTCACGTTATTGTCTTTCTAGTTAAAGATGCAACTTCATTTTATGCAGTATATGCAGTAGGGGGTCCCTGCTCTATCTCTCTTTCAGTTAAAGGGTCCTTGGCTGAAAAATACCTCTGCTTAAGACTAGATATCATAGTGTGTTAGCTGCTGTACATTCACTCCAATGAATTCAATCTGCACTTGTCACTGTCCATCATGTCCGATAAAGGCTCTGTCTATAAACATCATATTCAGACTTTAGAGGAGCTCACGAAATGAAAGAGAGGCACACTGAGACACAAGTAACATTTTTTTTTGCAACTGCTTTTAATCTCAGGGATCGGTGAAAGCTTGTGTGTCAAATAAGGAGACTGTCAAACGGGAGCCTCGGGCCCCCTCTTCTATAAACAACACATCAAAGCATCCCTTGTTCCATTCTTCCCCTGCTCTTTATCATCCCCTCCAAATATCTGTCCTTTATCCCCGTCTGTCTCCCTCTCCCCACCCCTCCCAGCAGCCTCTCTCCCTCCTTCCTGACTCTTTCGGGCTTTTTGTTTTGGCAGCTCTGTCGCTGCCGCCATAAGCGCTGTAGCTGACAAACACCAAGTCGTTTGTCAGCTACTTTTTCTCTTTAACTCTAAAATGTTCCTGTAACTCTCAACCAACAGCATCAGCCCAAACTCTCCCGTGACAATCCATTCTGTCATTGCAGTTTCTCCTCCGCGTCCTCTCAGTTGTGTCATACAGAGGGACGAAAAAGGTTGTGGTACGGGAGGAGATCAATGATCTACGTGTGTAGAGCATAGCAAACAGGCTGACAGATGGACAGTCCCAGCGACGCACAGCACAGATAAGAGGATTGGGCCCACTTGTTGTTGCTTGTCTTAATGCAGCTAGCTCACATTAAGCTCCACTGCATGGCGTAGATGAGGAGCTGAGGGTGGAGAAATGTGTATATGTATGTTCATATAAGACAGGATAATAACAGGAGTTACTGAATAACTTGTGGAGGAAATTAAATATAGAAAATCGCTCAGAGTTCAGAGTGCAGCTTGTTCTCTAACACTCTGTAGCTCAACTTGTGGACTCTAAATTTGAATTATGTTTACATCTCAAGTCCTGTATTATCAGCAGACCCAAACATAATCTTCGGATTGTTTTTTTTTTGTTTTCAGCAGTGATCCAGAATGAATTGTATTTTAAAAAATTGTTTAAAATCTGCATACAATCTGCACAAAATCTGCAGAAAATTCGTCAGATTCCGTGTGGCCCTGACGATCAGGCTGCAGTCAGCAGGTACTTCTGTTCAGCCTTCTTCTTCTCCGGCATTGCTGTGAAAACTGGCACTTTCTCTTGGTGTGATGGCACCTTGCAGGCCTTGTAGAGGATGACAAACAGGATGAGGATGAGGACGCCCACCGCAGAGTTACATGCGATGGCCATAATTGCCCACACAGACATGCCCATCTTCAGTTCATGCTCCATGGTGCTGGACTGGACTGAAGCCTCCAGTGTCATTATTATTATTATTATTACTGTAACGCATCACATCACACCTCGGAGGTGGGTCTGAGGTCTGCAACTGATTCCACTCTACAGATTCTCCCTGAAAAGAAACAGAGTGCATCACATGAGCTTATTATCCCACACACACACAAACACACACTCACGCACTCAGTAAAGATTATCCCTAGACCAAGGTGGAGCTACATATGGAACAATGTCCATTATAGAGATGCAATGAATCCTCGGAGGGGGTCAAGGTGGGTGGGTCTTGAAACACTGGGCATTCAGGTGGGGTAGCGGAGTTTGTGTCCCAGGGGAAAAACACAAGACTTTCACACAGGAAATGTGTTTGTGTACCTGTGTTTTGATGCCTAACGTTATTGAAACAACACCTCACAGTGCTCTGTACCAGGCTTAGTCACCTTTTTGTCCTTGCAATCTGTCATGTGATCGGTCATTACGTGACCCTTCATTTTGTGGATCCTTTTCATACAACAGCATACAAACTTGTTGATGAGAATGTGTTGACTCATTACATAATTGGCAACTATTTTGATCATCGATTTAAAATGATGTTTCCAGGTTCTTACATGTGAATATTTTCTGTTTCTTCACTCCTCTGTGACAGTAAACTGAATATCTTTGAGTTTTGGCCAAAATAAGACATTTGAGGACATCATCTTAGACTTTGGGAAACAATAATCAACATTTTTTACCGTTTTCTCTCTTTTTATAAGTCAAACAACAATAATCGACAATGAAAATAATTAGTTATTAGCTCTTTTCTGGTATCTACATGAGGTTTTTAAATTCTTCGGATATGTTTTGAGAAGCACTAAGAGCATTACAAGGAATTCTAATAAAGCTACACAATGGAGTGTAATTATATTATCTCGGTAATTCACAAGAAAAGTGTCAGACAGGTGCAGAGAAAAAAAAGCCATTCTAGGGACTTTGTTATGTATATGAATCTGTGGATGATAGGAGAGTATTACAGGAGAAGAAAGTGCCTTTCGGCTGCAGAGCTGTGTAGAAACATCCTTTTTTAGACTTGTTTCTTTTTTCACAGGCAGAGAACGGTGAAGGTATTAAACTGATAAAGAAGGTGCCGGGAAGCACTTTTTCTGGCTGAATTATTTTGAATGAGCTTCAGCATTAATGCGTTTGTCAGGAGGAGCGTGTGGGAATAGAGTTGCCAGTTTTGTTGCTGATATTGAATGGGTCACTGAGGTGTACTGGCGTGTGTATGTGTGTGATAGAGACTGACAGAGAGGAGGAGAAGTCAGTTCAAGCACTAGTTGGAGAGTGTGAATATTTCCACTCTCTAAGTTGAACAGATAAATACTCAAGCTCCATCTCCTTGCTTCTCCCTTCCCTCTAATGCATTTCTAATGAGAAAACACATTTTCTCCTCTCTCCAACTGAGGGCAATACTGCAGCAGTCCAAGCTTGCTTTTGAGAACTTATTTCAAACTTATCCCTCCCTTTATAGGCATTTTACGACCAAGCCAAATAAAGATGGATAGCTTCAAGTCAGAGTAGTTGGCAGTGATGCATTTGATGTGCTCTCCAATGCATGAAGTTGCTTTCTATTTTGTTACCAGATGGATTCCTCTCGGGCTGGCGGTGGCATCACTGTAGGGAATTAACCTTCATATTCTCAAACTGTGATTACTGTCAATAAAACCGCCCTAACTGCTATTGCAAAAGATTTCCCAAACATCAGGAGGAACTTTTTTTTTGCAGAAGTCAAGTGACACCAAATGTGGCATCTCCAGTTTATGATTTTAATTAGAGCAAAAGTGAGGAATGTGAAGGCTGACAGGGAGGAGGCTGCATGTCTGTGTGTGTGTGTGTGTGTGTGTGTGTGTGTGTGTGTGTGTGTGTGTGAGAGAGATACAAAGTGTGAGCAATGTGTTGGAACATAGGGCCAAAACATAGTTTTGCATATACTATACTAGACTATAATATTGATTTCAAACAATTAGTAGTGCACGTAACAAGAAAACACACAGCAGTCGCACCGGTTGTTCATTATCACCAATTATATCACATTTTCATAACCCCTACTTCAGAAAGTAGATGATCGTGGTTCATGTTTTACTAATTACAAGGATAATCTGTTCTAATTTGCAACATAAATACCTTTCTCTGGTGACCACAATGGAGATAAGCAATATTAGGAGAAAAGAAGAAGAGGCCCAATCACAAAACAAAGCATTTGCAAAATAATGTGTCAGTAAGTCAGGTGACTTTTCTGAAGCTTGAGTGCTAAAGCTTAAAAGTATGTTATGACGGGTTCTAAGGTCAGAAGAGCACTCAACTGACACAAACGTACACAAACACACACACTTCCTGAGGCCACTGTTATTGCACAGATAACAGGCTGTTGTGTAATGGCTCTGTGGCTGTAGCACAAACTGGTTATGTGATCCTTTGCTACTGGTGTCATGCAACAGAAAAATACTTGTGCTTGTGCTTGTGAATGGGGCCATAATGACATAATGCATAATGGCCTTTTGTGCAAACAATCTAATGTAAATACATGCAAACATGCGCCAAAGTGTGTATGTCTGATCACTGTCTTTCATGTTAATAAAGACACTCCTGCACCTGTTAAGGTGTGTGTCTTTGTGAGATTCTGATTTGTTTTTAAAAAAGGGGAGAGGAAAGATGCAAATATGCACCAAAGACTGCGTGCTACGTGAGCAGCCAAGTGGGCTCTGCATGCAGAGATACAACCACATTCTGTGGACGTGTGCCTGCAGTGACCACATGGAAAACTAGCTTGTGCATAATGCATCACCTCACAGTGGACTCTCAGAATGAGTGACCTCCATCTCATGTGACTGAACAGCCTCCCTTCTTCCCCGAGAACACAAACTGCATGGCCAACAACTCATTACGATGCATAGAGCTGACACTAATTATAATATAGTTGAGCATAGCCAAATAGTTGGTGATTTACATCAGACATTTAGTCATCGGTTGTCCCTAAAGGGGAAAGCTAGGGATCTGTAACTTAGTGGATATTTTACTAAATTGTTAGAAGCTATACTGCAAACAATTTAGAAACACACTGACTGACTTTTAAATGGTCCATCTTACAAAGACAATCGATAAACATGTGATGTCTATAATAGAAAACATGTCATATGCGACTATTGTCCAGTGTGACTTATATATGTTTTAAAATGCGGTACTTTATCATTCCAATATGCATCGTGCACACTATATTTGCATTATTATGTGTCTATATTGCCAATAAAACTTATTCTGATTCTTGTATCTATATATACATATTTTTGTAATTTTTTATATTGTCTATTAAAGTTTTAAATCCCATCAAGTTTGCCTGTTCATAAATTCCTGCTAATATATAATAATTCCCTCCTGCTCATGCACAGACAGTTTAAAATAATAATAAAATTGGTGTCATGGTTGTTGTTAAAGGTTAGGGGAACGTTTTCTAAAGGTTCCCACAACCAAAAAAATAAACTTTCCCAGAACGTTCCCAGAAAAATTGTTAGCTGGGAATAAGGTAATTTTCAAAAAAAAAAGAATATCTTGCAAAAATACTTTTGACCTTAGATAAGGTGAGGGAAAACTCCCAACATGCAATTTTTGTTTACATTTCAACACGTCGCTTGCTGTTTGTACTTGCAGCATCACTTCAAGCACAGCAACGTCACAATGTCACACACCAGCCTACCTAGAGTTCTCCCCTGCGTGTCCGCTGTCCACGCGTTTGCGGACCACTGTTGTGTCCTCTCCTCCTCTCCTCCTCTCTTCCTCTCTTCCTCTCCTCCGCTTCAGCTGCAAAACGCGTTCATGTAAAATGTTCCAAAATGAACCTTTGCTTTGTAGTAAGTAGGTCACCAGAGTCTGCCCGACCGTTTGGCAATGTGGCTTGGCTGTGTGCGCGCGCGCACTGTGGCCAGTCAGCACCGGACTGTTAATGAAGTTAAGCGGGAGGAGTCCCGGCCGGTTCTCTGTGACTGCTGACAGGCGCAGGGCGACAGAGAGGAGATGCTGCTGTCAGTGTGGCTGCTCGTCATCCCCCCCCTCCCTCTCTCTCCACCCTCCCCCTTTCCCTTGTTCTCTCTCCCTCTCTCTCTGTCTCTCCCTTTCTCCCTCTTCCCCCCCCCTTTCTCTTTCTCTCTCTTTCTTTCTTTCTCTCTCTCTGTCTCTCCCTCCCCCTCCTTCTCTCTCCCTCTCTCCCCCTTACTCAATGAGTCCATCTATAGTTACAACTGGGCTATTTATACAAAGGCGCTCTTGGAACATCCCATCAAGGGCTTTTTTTTCTTACAATGATCTGGTTCTTTCTTTGATCCTTGTAGATATACTGTATATAGGGAGAATTGTGAAATTACTGTGAAGAAAATTCCAAAACTACACAGCATCAAGGGTATTTGGGCCTGAACACAGATGGAGTTGAATCACAAACACATTCTTCTTCCCAATAAGTTGCATGAAGCTGAATAGCAGCTGCACAAACTTTAAAACTTGTTGCCTCCTCTTCCCCTCATTGCTAGTCAGCGCAACAGGGTGTCCCTGGGGGGTTCGGCTCAGCTCTCTCTGTCTCTCTCTCTCACTCTCTCTCTGTGTGTGTGTGTGTGTGTGGAAGTGGAACACCCTGACCCACAAAGTTCAGGCAGAGACAAAGCATTCTTTTGAGGCCTCATTTTCATCCTCACCACTGGCTTCAGAAAAACAGATCCAGAGAGCAGCAGTTTTAGTCTGTACTGACGCACATAATAGCAACATTTGCAGAAGTACAGTGTTTAAATTAAATATGAATGTGACTGACAATGTAATAACTGCCAGAAGATACAGTAGTGTGATAAAAGTTATGAAATGGAGCTCTAAATGAGCCAAAAACTTAATTAATCCCCAAATACTGGATCACAACAGGTGGCCTGTCTGTGAAATCTGTATTAATACCAGTGATTATAGTGTAATAACTTCAGCTATTGCAGTCGTTTTAGTTGTTACATTATTAGTCAGCATGGTAATTTCAGCCCCTGGGTGCCATGACTTAGTCAGGTACAATAAATGTTTTAATTACATTTAATTGCATGGAATTTCAAAGAATACTAAGTACACGCAGTATTGAGTACCTTTATATTGATGCAGGGTTACATCATTGGTACTGTATACTGTAACAAAACAAAGGGCTTGGCTTCTTTTTATGGATGCACTTCAAATGTAGACAGGCAATATCTGTGGATACCTCCAATTTTTTCATCCAAATCAGACTGAATTATCCAGGGAATGGCGTTCATAGCCTTCATAAGAGCTCAGATGGAATAGTTATCACTGATCACAGGCTGATACTCCGGAGAAAGCTGCTTCGGAAGAGTGATTCATCATATCAGAGAAACACACTCAAATATAGCCGGAGGGAATCACGGACACACAGCAACACCTCCTGTGTCTCCCTCTGTCTGCTCTTAGTAATATACAGACACACACACACACACACACACAGTCATTACTTGCTCTTGCAGGACATGTCATGTCTCCATCACTCTGTCAAAACCTATCAGGGTCTTTGGCGTCATGAAAAGTGCGTAAGATAAAAAAAAAGTGAGAGGCAATTTCTTTTCTTTCTTAATCCCCCCCCCCACCCCATTTCTCTCTCATACTTGTCTCATCATAGCAGGGGGGGTTTGACAGAAGTGTTAATCTCAATTTTGCCATTCTAAGCCTTCTTCATTTTCAGAGCTCTATTATCATGAGGAAAGATGGACTCCCTGGTATTATGGTTTCATAAAGCCCTCCTGTTAAGAGGGCACGGGGACAAACCAGGTCAGTTTCAAGCTGGGATATTAAATTCATATTTCATATAAAGGGTCTATTTCACACCGTTCACTGCTATCATCCAATATGCAACTTGGTGCTATTTGACATGTTGTAGATGGACTATTTTGTCTGAATCACCTGCTTTATGTTTATGTGAGCTATTTGCAGTGCATCATGTCTGTTTGTTGGTGTTGTTTTTGCAGGCAGAAACATTGGCCATTGTCACAGTGTCTGTATTCAGAAAGGCTGTCATAACCAATTTCCTATCATGAGTGTATGATGACACCTGCTGGACATTTGTGGACATTGTTTCCATTTTGAGCCGGACTCATTGGAAGGCACTGAGTCAGTTAATGTGGCTTAATAAAAGTGTAGGACTCATTCCCTAGTCATCTGGATGTGAGTTTATCAGATGAGTGAGAAATCTGGCGTATCCAAAGACACACAACACAAATGCAGTTTGCCCTTTTATTGACACTTCATCTTCTTTTTAGTTGCTCATCATAACCTGAAAACACAAAGACAAAGTCATTAGCTGAAAGAAAAAAAGAATGGAAACAGCTTTTACTGTAACTGGAGGTGTTTCTGCACAACAGAGTTCAAATTACATTACATTACATGTCATTTAGCTGACGCTTTCATCCAAGGTGACGTGTAATTGCTATATATGTCAGAGGTTGCACGTCTCTGGAGCCACTAGGGGTTAGCACATCAGATGTGTTTGTGTTTCTCTCTCACCTCGTCGATCCAGTCATTGAAAGCAGAGACTCTGGTGAAGACAGTGGGTTTCTTCTTATAGTTGCAACCAAGGCCAGAGACGAAGCTGGCAATGCCATGGACCTCCCAGGTGCCCTCGGTGTTCTTACAGTTTAGAGGGCCACCTGAGTCGCCCTGGACACACAAAGACAGAGAGAGAGAGAGAGAGAGGGGAGGGTAAGAGATGTTTTATTCATTCGGTGGAGTCACTTGGAGACCGGCAAGGCACAACTGTGAGAATCACAATCGGAATCATTGGTTCACCAAGAATACGTGAACTGAAGGAACATTTATCATGTTCCTTGGCAGCTCGACAACACAGGAGTATAATGTAATGTGGTAAGACGTTTGAACTCTTTTTTTTTAAAAGATTAATTTGTTGGCACAGGGGAGAGAGAGGGGGAATCACAGGCAGCTAAGAGCTGCAGGTCGGAACTGATCCTGCGGCCGCTGCATTGAGGACATTGAGGACACAACATTCCTTGCTACATCCAGTCTTATTCATTGCAATACTGTTAACATATTTGTTATATAAATCTACTACTTTATTCATATTTTATTTGTTATATTTTATCCCTGTATCTTAACTTGAAGTATTTTATTCATTATTTTGTCTTAGATTCAGATTTAGCTTTTACTTGTGTTTTTTTCAAGATATATAATGTGCATTGTTGGAGGTGCCTGAGGCCGTAGATTTTCACTGCCAACGACTACTTCTATTACTGTTGTGCACAATGTGACAAACACATTGAACCTTAATCACAAAAAAAGAACACACTTTGAACACACTCAATGCATACACATTCAAATTTTCTTCAAGTATGGTACTACCAAAGCAGGATAAACAAGCTTTACAATGTTGTTTTTTTCTAGAGCAAAATAGAAATAGGTGTAAACATACAAGTGAAAATTATTTTCTCTCTCCTCATGCACACAAAAAAACACACACAGAGTGTAAACTTACGTTGCAACCACCCACAATTCCATCCCCACCGGCGCACACCATGGTGGTCCTGATAACAACACCCCACCAGTCAGACTGGGTGCAGGTGGCATGGTCAGCCACAGGCATCAAGGCCTGCTGCAGCTTATCAGCTATGGGACCTCCGGCTAAAACACAATCATATTATCATTAATATCATCTATTAATATCATCCCCATACACTAGTTCTCTGTCTAATCTGCCTTACAGCATTTCCCCAAGCGCCAATATTCACAGTTCAATCCAAATTTTCAATTTAGGACTTATCCACCCCCAGAAAAAGTTTCTTCGCTTATGATTTTCTTTCCAACTTTGGAGGTTTCCCTAGTTAAAACCCTGATTATGCACACTCTCACAGTCTTTATTGACCATGACTCGTTTAGGTTGATTTCTGTGACCACCAGAAGATCAGCTGGTTGTCCCTAAGACAGTTAATAGACTGAAAGTTGTATGTCTTCTGGTAGCTGTGCCAAGAGAAATCTCAATCATTCCCAATCAGCAGAGACAGGGAGTGTAGGTATATGTTAGGAGATAACACAGACACAGGCTAATTACTGCTAACTAACATGCTAGTTAACATTAGTAATTAAACCTAAACCGCTAATTTAAGTCCAAACTGTCTCAAGCTTAACCTGTACTATACGGTGATTCCTCTACCGTGCGACAGTAAGTTGCGTGGTTCTGACAAAATCGTTAAAAATGTAAATAGTCTTTAAACTCTTCAGATGTAAAGTTATTCGCTGTCAAAGTGGCGCCAAAATGAATGGCAGTCAATGGAATGCTAACGGCAGGTGAGTGCTTTGTAGCATTAAAGTAGCGCCATAGGAGCTACGATTAGAGAGGAGAAGCTTACCCCCCTTGGTTGTCCCTCAGTTTTGGCCAGATGTCCCTCACTTTCTGCTTTCTTTGTGTTGGCATTCTAACCTTTGACTAAAACAACTTTTGAACAAGCTTGTTCCACCAAAACAAGACCCTTCCTGCGGCTATTTTGCAGAAGCACTGTCTCCCCGATGTGAGTCGAGTGCAGATTTGAGTCGAGCCTGCTCAGATTTAAACGATTTACACCATAACATGTCCTACTGAAATTTGTGAAATCCATGAAATAATATTTTTTTCTAATGACAATAAGATGGGATGGACTCATTTCAAAAACGTTTTAGCTATCTATGATTGTTTGGTTGCTAACGTTAGCTCAAAATGGCATTCATCTGACAACCTTTGTTGTGTTTGATGCTTGTAGCCAGCAGTGAACGAACTTCGTTATGTAAATGTACGTCCATTTTTACTGTATTGACATTGCAGAAGTCTCTCGTTAGCATTTTGTATGCTAGCTACTTGTTGCAAAGTGACGCATGCTTGACTCAAATCTGCACTTGACTTACATCGGGGAGTGACAGGCCCCGTTGTCGCTTTCAGCACTTAGCAACAACAAATCTAACTTTTCAACATTACCAACCCTGCTTTTAAGACATTGAAGAGATGCTAAACTGAAGAAAAAAAACAATGTCAAACGCATCCCAGAACTTCTACAGTGACTTACTGGACAGCCTGCCCCAGCCGGTGATGTAGCAGGGGTAGAGGTTGGACAGCACAATGCCAGCAGCAGGGATACATGCCAGCTGCACCTGGTCGCTTAAAGTCACAGACTCAGACAGCTTGATCAGGGCGATATCATTTCTGTGAGAAATACAGAAAACAACTGAGGGAGGTGGTCTACTGACTGGCAATTTACAATCTTCGTCCTGAGCCAAAAAGGGTTATCATGTACTATATATACAAATGAATACAATGGCTTATCTTCCTTCCTTCTAATTTCCCACTGTGGAAACAGTCCAGCTGCATACTTGAACACACTAATATGGTCAAAGAGGTCCACTTTTCATTGAAATATGAGATCCATGAAAATGGAGAACTTCTTGTCAAAATTTGCTGGACCGAAGTCAATAGATGGAATTTTGAGCCCACTTTTTCCACCTCGACATAAGGCTACTGTATGTCGCAGCAGACTGCTCTCTGCTTGTCTTACCCGAAGGCCACAAAGATCGGGTTCCATCTCTCATGGACAATAATCTTCTCAGCCAGGATAGCCTTGGAACCAGCCTCTTCCTCCACCAGGTTGTATTTGCCCACAAACACCCTGTAGGAGAACTTGGAGCTGGGGGGAAGAGGGGCAGAACAGGTTGTTGAGATTTTGTGCAAAGTTAAATGATGTTATCAGCTCAAACTGACGATTAGTTGATGTGGCAAGATGATATAAAGCAGAGTGGGTGTGTAACCCCTTGGGAGTCCTCAGAGTAATTTTTTATTTCTTTACTTGAGACACTTAAATTCATTGACACAGCCCTTTTATTTTATTTTTGATTAATTTTGAATTCTCATGTATATGCTCCTAGGTTATGCTCAACCTGAGGAAAAAGCTGTTTTCTCAAAGTGAATTTCTTAATGTGCCTTCAGTGTTTCTCCCAGTAAAGTTATATAGCAAAGTGTCTTTCTTCGACGAAGAAAGACCCAGTCTCTCAGTCTGTAACTGCCATCATCCGGGCCAGTTACAGACTGATGGCAGCATTTTAATTGAATGTAGAGCCCATAGTTTACTGTAATAACAGAATCATGGACGGAATTGTGAAGAATAAAAAAAAAAAAAAAAAGATTCCATGGGGCCATATGTTAAGTCAGTGCTAAAAGCTAACTGGAGATATGAAAATATGACTAGTTAGTTATGACTATACAAGTTTTCAACCGAGCCGTCTTACCATACCTGTAGCATCTTAAAAATACATTAATAAAATAATTCCCAAGTGGCTTAGGCCTGGTGGGGGGCAACTTAGGCCAGGTGGGTCACCAGGCTTGCAATACACTGGGGGAAACCCTGGCCTTGTTTGTGTGTATGTACAGTATGTCTGTATTCTCAATAAAGAAATGGGGGAAAATGTTCTATTAGTGTTAAGTAAGGTTAAAGGTGTAGAATTAGGAACATAGTATGTTGCAGAATAAGTACAGTTCTTGTAGTTGTGGGTATTGGTTGTTGTGCTTTAGAGTTTGTGTGTTCCTCGGCTCGTACTTGATGCAGTGAGCTGCAGTCATGACCCAGTTGGCAGCAATCAGAGATCCCCCACAAGTGTGTCTCCACTCACCGTTGTTCTCATACTGTAGAGAGATCTGGAGACGAAAAAGGATAATATAAAAGATACAGTTTAGAGGCAGGTTGCAGATGGTATAGCTGGATGGAATAGTTTGCAGGGGTGTAACAATACGTTGGTCTGGATCAATATATCGATTCAATGATCCACGATCCAATATTATCGATGCAAAGTGAAAATATTGATACATATCATCTGTAAGATGCCCCTTTATTTCATATTCATTCTTTTTCATCAAAGAATAGTTTACTTTTAAATATAAATGCCTGGAAGAGCTCAGTTATAAAAATGACATCATATTTTAGTTGCTTTTTTTGAGTTGACATAAATGTAACTGTTAAATAGGCATTTGATATCTTCTCATATTGATCGCAGGACCCTGAAATAAATCAAATCAAAATAATATCATGACAGACTTTAAAGTATCAGCCACTATCAAATTGTTATCCAAAGAATCAACGTAACAATGAATCATGATACAACTTGTGATTTACACCCCTAATAGTTTGCTGACTTAATTCAAAATCAACCATTTAATTGCAGAATTCTCAATAACCGCTGGGTCTGGGATCTAATAAGCAGATGCCGGACCCATTGGGTTTGCCGGTAAAGATAAAAACATTGACAGATGTGAGTGTATTAGCATACCTGCCAGGGCCAGCTGTGGGGCTTGGCATCTACTCCGTTGACCACACGGGAAGTCAGGGGCTCGATGGGTGGGGTGCCGCACCCAAGGGCTGGGCCAGGACAACAAAGACATGAGTGTGATGGACATTAGATAGAGAGTGTCCATGAGTAGGAGAACAATGACATTGATTCTTCCATCGGCAATAAAGTGCATCAACACTCTGAAAAAAAGCTTTGTGCCAAAGGCGTCAGCGTTGATTTATATTGATGTGAGCCTAATTAATTACAGTATTTTTAATTTTATTGTAATTTAACAATCTTATTGTTTTAGTGTTTATACATGTTTAAACATTTTATAATTCCTAAGAAGAATATATATATATATACATTATGTGTATATGTTTTCCAAGCACTTTGAATTGCATTTTTGTTATGTTTGAAAGGTGCTGTACGAATAAAGCTTGATTGATTGATTGATTGATTTTGTCCTCCTTTACTTGAGATGTGCTACACTTTTTAAGCATGCTTATTGGATTTTGGGTTTAGCACTCTCCATTGTTGAAGCGCAACCTACTTTTTAACCTCAAACTGCATCATTTTCCTTTTCAATAAAGAGTTCCACAGTGCTAGCTCCCTGTGTGGTAATATGCAGGCATGCACACCCACTCACACCAACTCGAAGAAACAATTACACACAGAAATAAAGAACGCCAGATGTTCTTACCGCTAGCAATGAGCACTGAGGCCAGCACAATGGGGATCATGTTGATTGATGCGTCTGCTGAGGGACAACAGGACACACACACTCTCTTTTAAACTTTCCACCACAGGCAACACCCACTCTTAATGTGGCAACACACTCTCCTATTGGTTTATCATGGCCTTCAGGGATGCAGTTGGACCAATGGCAATGAGGGTCGGTGCGACTGGGTGGCCGATGAGACACACAGGTGTGCTTTCTGGAACATTTCCCATGACCTTCATGAAGAAGCTACAGCTTATGCTTCGTTAATATGCAAAGGATCTGTGTATTCCTAAGGGCTTACATTATAGTGAAATTATGATTATTTAACACAATTATTACAGTAATAATATATTATTAATTGTATTTCTATACAACCTGTTTGTTCTATACAAAAAGGTTTTAGATTGTGGGTTATTTATATTTATAAGTTACACTCTTTATTAATTACACTGTTGTTATTACACACTACACACAGGCCCTAAAGACACACACATGCTCAGTACATGCAATAATGGAGAGATGGGCTGCAACTGCTGAACTGTAGCTTAAGAGCACCTTGGCAGTGCCCAGGTGGTGTCCTGGCATCTCTCCAGCTACCGGTCCACACTCTGGACTTGGGTCCACACGGCCACCCTCTGGTTTCCAACCCAACTCCTTACAGACTGAGCAACTTCCACTCCCCAAAAAAGGTGTTCCTGAGTGAGCCTGTCTCTTTTTTTAAAGGAAAATGTATGTTTGCAGGTGTACACCTGAATGTGCATGTATGTGGGTGTGATAAGTGTATCTACATTGATGTGATTTTACATATATTCTTGTAATGGGTAGTCTGTGATGTAATGTGTATGGATTGTGTGTTAGTGTGGACACCAGGAAGAGTCACTGACTGCTATACGGCATCAGCTAACGAGGATGATGAAGGATCCTTTTAATAAACCAAATCATTTTTTTATTTAGTGAAGCAGTTAAACAAATTATCAGTATAAACAACTTGAACTGTGAAATTTCTCATAATACTTTTCCCCTTTGATATTTTTCCTTTGATAATTCAGAACACAAGACAAAATAAAAGTTTACTTACAAAATAATCCCTTTCCTCGATTACTTCCTTCTTTGGTTAATTGCACAGCCCAAGCTCACACGTGCAATATATGTGTACTGTAGGTCTGTAAATGCTGGCGACACATTCCAGACAACTTGCACATCATGTTCTATTTTTGAACTCACCTTTGGTCCTGTTCAAGACAAAGTCTCTCCCCTGGCACCTTGAATTAAAAGCTTGCATAACACCATGTGAAACCAACATCTGGATTACTGGTACTGGCCTGTTTTCACTGAAATTCAAACAACAAAATCTAACTAAGGGGCATTAATATGATAAATAACCAGGGCAATGAGGAACAGATGGCGCCAGTGGTGCAGAAAACATCGACAGCTACACTGCAATCTTTTGACATCTTACAACGTGCACAGTTCTGCAGTGAATTGTGCAGTGCCTGGAGTGTTAGACATATTGCATGACCATAAGTACGACCAATCACACCACTCAACATATTCAAACACTCTTGGCATTATTTCATGCAGTAAATCTGATGTTGTTAAGTAAAATGTGCCGTTTAAAACACCCAGTGTGTCGTGAAGTTGTTATAATGACTTGAGTAAGTTATGACACTTGGAGGACATGACACAGTTCCTGAGGTATGAAAGTGTCAGAGTGTGCAGGCCTGAAGTGACTCAGCATGCAGACAGTGTAAATCTTTTAAAGGCTGCTTGGGTGATATGACATGGCACAATAAAGGTTAGGCGTTACGGTGCAGTAGACAGGTGGAGTCAGTGGAAAATATGGCGAAGAATAGTCAAGTGTTTGAAGAGGAAATGCTTGTTTGTAATAATCTTCCAGGTGTTTCTGATGAGAGATGCTGACATCGGCTTTACATCTGGTCTGTGACCTATTTTAACAAACATTGGCGTGCTGTAATAGAAAGCATTTCATAAATGAAAAAACATTTGACTTCGTCAGACAGCAGACTTGGAACACTTTGTTCATGAATCATTTAGTTTCCCAATTCACCACTAGATGGGACAATTTATCTGTTTAGACACCAACCTAAATTGCAATAAAGACAACAATTAAATGCTACACTTTGTGTCCATTTGGTACAAGAAACTGCATCCAAGCTTTGTAAAGTGAGTCATTTAGAAGATCAATCATCAATCTTGCTGAGCTTTAGCATCTGTCGAGGAGGTCAGACAAAACTTGGCTGTTGAAAATGATATTAGTAATAGAGACTCTCACGGAGAATACAACTTCTGACAGCTGCATCTTCAGCGCAACGGTGTTGTTTTTAAAGTCGTGTTTCAAATTTAAGTTACAGCTACCCATCTAGTTTACAGACTGAAGAAAATACTTGATAGGTTGGGGAAAAAACACTTGAAAGGCAACTAGAGGACCAAACAAGCTTAGACATTCTCGGCTTGTGTGTATGTGTGTGTGTGGTCTTGTTTAGCTACATTGGTGGAGTCCAAAACCGGGAAAAAAGCTGGACCTAACAACTCTAAAGGGCTGTTTGAGGGTTAAGACTTGGTTTTAGGATCAGGGTTAGAATTAGGTTATGGTTAGGGGAGGGTAAGGGTTAAGGTTAGGCATTTAGTTGTGATGGTTAAGGTTAGGGTAAGGGGCTAGGGAATGCATTATGTCAAAGACAGGTCCCCACAAAGATAGTGCCACGCACTATGTGTGTGTGTGTTTATGTGCATGTGAAACCATCCCCGTTGCACGTGTATAAGCTTTTCTACCGCCACGATTTGCAATTAATTGAAAGCTAATTAAAATGACTCTTCAAATCTGTAAAACATTGTTCAAGGTATTACAGGCCAGCGTCCAGAAAAAGATGCCTCCCTCTCCCATTTTCTGATTAAACATCTTGTTTTTTTATTAATTTAATAGCAGCCAGATGACACAAGATAATGAACTGAGGTGCGTGCTGTGTTACAACTACAAAAACAAAACAGAAGAATAGGTAAAGGATTCCAGTTATTGCTGTATTATATATATATATTACAACATATCTACCTGCCATGTTATATTGAGTTTAAAACCTCTGATTTCAAAGTTGGCTTTTAACCACTGAAACATGTTTTGCACTCAGATGCAGCCTGTCATGTTCTGAGATGAGGAATTCTAGTTTCATGTCTGAGCAATGCAGAACACCTCCTCAACTGAAAGCGCCTCCAGGGGTTTGTAACAGGCACACTTCAGCCTGTTTCCCCTATCAGAACAACAGCTGAACTCTGAATGACACCTGTAAGCTTTATGGTTGCTTTTTATCACTATGAGGCAGTAAACATTGTGCTTGGCCATTGCCATTCACCATTTGGAGCAAAGGAGAAAGATTTTGCAACATAATGTATAAATTAAATCGTGGCAGGCCACTGCTCTATTGGCTTCAGTCATCTATGTGGTTTTTAACTAATTTTCCTGCATATAGCTTTTTATCCAATGATACCACCACTGCTATGTAGTGTGTCATTGCAGTGTGCTGGACCTTTTGATTTGTAGAAATAATCTAACAGTTTAGCCAATTCTGAGCTCTATGAGAAGCCACCTAGGCCATAATTGAATATTTTACTTGCACATACTGTACATATATACTGTACTTCACATATTTACTTGTTTTAACCATTATTTAACCAGGTTAGTCTCATTGAGATATAAATAAATGTGTACTTCACTTGTTCATACATGGATACATGGACTGTTCACTTGTGCATATATATATATATATATATATATATATATATATATACTTCATTTGCACATGAATGCAGTACATGTGTGATTATATGTGTTTGTGCTTAAATATGTATGTAGGTGCTCACCGGATGGTGGTTGGGGAAGATGGTGGCGTGTATTGTCAACATTGTTAAGCTTTATGTCTTTTAAAATATATAAGGCTATATTTTCCCTTGGCTGCTTCGTTTGCCACAGGCAATGTGTTTTGAGCCGCTGGGCTGAAATAAATCCAAACATCTGCTGTCTACTGCTGATTTGCTTTTATCATTATCCTTCCGGCTGATGTTAACATACAGCCTTCCCTGCCTTCGCTTTTCCCGATTGTCGGCACAAATGTTTTTCATTTTGATGTTTTTATTTACTGTGGTTTTAAGTCTGTGCTTCCCAACATTCTTTTGGCTCATCATCCCGTAGAAACACCCATGATGGGAACTTCTGATTTAATTAAATCTCATGAGCGCATCATGACCCGACTGGTCTTCCTACAGGTCTTGTACGTACTCGCCAGGTTTCCATTTATTTCAAGTTGAGTGGGAGCAAGTAGCAGGGGAGTAGTGGGAGGTGCAACACTGCTATAGGCAAGTGTGTTCACAACTGCTTACTGCATCAATGTATTATTTAGTTGATTCAGCAGTGGAATGTACATTTACTCAAGTACTGTACTTAAATACCAATTTGAGGTACATGCACTTTACTTGACTCTTCTCTTTCCATGCCACTTTCTTCTTCTACTCCGCTACAGTTCAGAGAGAAATATTGTACTTTTTACTCCATTACATTGATCTGACAGCTTGGTGGTATTAGTACTTCTACTTAAGTAAAGGATCTGAATACTTCCTCCACCACTGATTTGACAGGACGCTCATGTGGAAGTTCTTCACTTTAATGATCCTTTTACTGTGACAAAGACAATAACTATCAATTTACGTTTTTACCCTTGTGTGTATTGTTGCAGCCTTCTTGAATGCTAAGCCCTCTACCAAACTTATTATTTATTAAACACTTCAGATATCACAGAAGTCTACCTCTTGTCCATGGTTCCTAATTCTATATTTGGTATATATGTTGTTTGTGACTTTACTTTTCCTTATTATTAAGCTTTTTCTACATTTGAGTGTTCTCTCTTTAAGTATTCTTCTTCTTTAACACAATACACAAATACATGAAGAGTTATTCATCATAAGTTGGTTTTGGAAGCCCCACATCTATTTCAGATCTGAGAGGGTTGCTTGGGATTTTGGAAAGAATACAGTGTAATGAATGGAAGTGGTAAACGTGTGCTCATCACTGAGAGAATACTGCAAGGCCAATTAACACTAAGTGGTGGTCTTAAAAATAAAAAATCCTCATTACCTTTGTTTATGTGCCCAGGGCGGAAGATAGTGTTGTTTTTGGCTCATGCAACAATAAATATTAGCACTAAACTAAAAACTCATCAATGCTGTTATCATCAGTATAGACTCGACTACTTTAACAGGGTCTCCCTAAAAAACTCGATGAGACAGCTTTCTGAACGCTGCTGTTTGTGTTGTCTGTGATGCAAAAGTAAAGATGTTTGCTTTGTTGTATTTGGGACAGGGCTGTAGTACTCGAGTCCGGTCTTGGACTCAAGTCCGGACTCAAGACAGTTTTTCTATGGTCTCGTACTTGCTATTATTTGGACTCGGACTTGTCTCGGCCACTGGTCTTTCCCAAAATGGCTTTTGGTCTGGACCGAGTCCAGGTGTCTTTATTTTGTTGATAATAATATTGGAGGGAAAGTGAAACCCAAAATGATTGTCTTGATATTGTCATGCATAAGACCTTTTTTCTGTCCTGGACTCTGTCTTGACTCAGACTCAAACCTTTTTGGACTCGGTCTTGTCTTGGACTCGAACCTTTTTGGACTCGGTCTTGACTTGGACTCAAACCCTTTTGGACTTCTTGTCTTGGACTCGAACCGCTTTGGACTCGGTCTTGACTTGGGCTCGACTAGTCCTGGTCTTGGACTTGTCTTGGACTCGACTGGTGGTCTTGACTACAGCCTTGATTTGGGATAAATAAAATGGCACTGGGTCGGCACCGTTCCTCCAAAGAGGAGTACCTTATCTGAACGCTTACACCTAAAGGGGATCACGTCCATTCTGAGCTCTTTACACTGACTTCCTGTCTCTCAAAGAATGGATTTCCAAATACTACTGTTGTTTTTAAAAATACCTAATAGTTTAGGGCCAAACATAGAGAACCAGCGTTTGGTGAAAGTTATTTTTTTTCTTTTCTTTTTTTTTTAGAACGTGAAGCAAACGTAAAGATGTCTGCTTTGTAGTATTTGGGATAAATACAATGTAAAATGTAAAAAAGGACAAGCAAGATGGGCACTGGTCATAGTTCTCCAAAGAGGAGTACAATGTAAAAAAAAAAGTTAAAATAAGGTAATATTTTGGCAGCTGGGGTGCCAAAAAATTACTGTAAAACCTAATCTTGTAAAAATACAGTAATTTTCCATAATGACATAACAGATTATATCTTTAATCTTACATTAAGTCTTATGTAATTACTGTGCTTTTTAATGTTTAAAAAAGTACATATACCCCTTTAAAAATAATTAAATTGCCTATAAATACAGCCAAACGCTGCTATAACACAAATAATCTGTCTTAAAATTGTGGAAAAGTGCCACTATTATTGAGTTTTATAATATTTTTGTTTATTTAATACATATTTAATGTAATAAAGCGCTACATTACCCACAAAACATTTGATCTTACTTTTAAAAAATGTCAAAATACTTTTTTTAAATGGATAATAAGCTTTATATTTACAACAATCTACCCTTAACTTTAGATCATATCAAGTTTATTATAAGTTTTCTTGTGTATTTAATTGTTTTTTAATGTGAAAAAGCATAGTCATAAATACAATGAATTTACATTTTTGTCACTATTTCAACGTTGTGGGTGCTTTTTTTGATGTTTTTTTTCCAAAGTTATTTGATATTTCTAATGTTGACATTTTCAGTTTATTTCAAAGGCCCATTTTTTTGTGATGAAAAAACTGAAAATGGGTTAAATTTGACCCAGGACAACATGAGGGTTAACCCTTGTGTTGTCTTCCCTGTGACCATGAAAAACATTTTTCCCCTTATCTCAACATATTTGTCGCTTTTTAGAAAAAAAGAATTTTCATCAATTTTGCCAGTTTTTTCAAAATTTTTCACCCGTATTTAAACTTCCTTTATTTGAGATATTAAAAAAACCTTTGAAAATGGGTCACCCAAAGACAACATGAGGGTTCAACAAATATGTATAAGTATAATTACAGCAATCTACCATTCATTTTAGAATCTTTTAAGTATATGAATCTTAATATGTAATTTTACATAAAGATCATGTATATTTAATTAATCTTCAATGTTATTAGCATATTTTGCCATAAAAACATTGGATTTGCCTTTAAAAAGAGAACCAAATACTGTTATTAAACAAGTATGTGTGAGTACATTTACAGCAATCTACCAAGTATATGTGTTTTAATTTGCAGTTTTACATGCAAATCATGTATATTTAATTTATCTTTAACGTTAAACAGGTATGCTCAGCCATGACTATAATGGATTTACCTTTGTTTTAAATGTCCAAATACTGTCAAAGAAATATTGATTATAGCAACAACCTGCTGATAACTTTGTCAAATATCATAACACTGCTATAATACTGATACTAAATGTATATTAATAAACATGCATGCATTTTATTCTGTTGACCAACAGATGACAATAGAAAACCGTTGTTGCTGTAGCAACATAATTGCTTACAAAGCTTAAAGTGGCATGGCTACATACTGCTAGCAGTCCAACAATTACCTGCTTGTGGGCGAACGTTCAAGACCAGTTCACAGTAGGTTCAGCTAATGTTCACAGTGAAATAAAAACACAAGGCAAGCAAAAAAATAAAAGTCAGTCTGGTACTTTAAAAACTGGCTAAAAACTAATGCTTGCTTCCACTGTTATTGCAGTAACTTAACTGAAGGTACTGAAGAAGCCTATAATTTAAAAGTAGTAACTTTGTCCAGTACTGTGAACCTATGCTATACTTAAAAGACAGTTACAATGTGTACCTAGTATTCATCTTGGTCGAAGTGGTACTATCTGACCATTGGCGTCAGTTTCAGTTGGGATGGTGGGTACGCGAACCCATCAGACTTCCTCATGAGTTACTTTGTACTCACCACTTTTTTTGAAAACATCGAGCTCAATTTAGTTAAAAAAGTTCATAACACATTCTTGAAATCCATAAAAAACTCACCCAATTTCTCATGGCCATATCTTGTCATGAACCCTTGTTGAAATAACTAAGCCAAAATCCAACTATTATAGAAGTTCTCCCATTAACGTTTTCTTCTTCATCGTTGCCCGTGGCAAGGAAAAAGCTTAACGTGGATTAATCAGTGATTACCAAATATTCTCTCTCACATTGCTCCTCATAACCACTGAAAACTAAAAAAAACGAACCAAAAATGCAGTGATGATGTTTAGGGACATTAAATCACGTTATGTTTTTCACATTATGATGTATAAAGTCCATGAGAACCATGGGGAGTCAACCCACAGCATTTCCGCTGCCTTGCTGAAAAGGTGAAGCAGAAACACCTAAAGTCAGATATCATACGTAATAATAGGACTTTGGGTTTGTTTTTAAAAAAAAAAAAGGTTTTCAGGGGTTATGAGGAGCAATATGAGAGAAATCTGGGGATTATTATTTAAACCATGTTAAGCTTTTCCCTTACAAAAGGCTCTAATGAAGCAGGAACGCTTAATGTCAGATAACGTCCATAATAATTGGACTTTTGGTTAGATTTTTCTTGACACTTTTCAGTGGTTATGAGGATCAAATGGGAGAGAAATTTGGTAATCATTGATCGTTGTTTAGGTACTGTACATTAAGTAAGCTACATTAGTAAGCTACAGGACAGCGTCTTTCAAAACATGACCCGCGCGAAAGAGAAAAAAAATGAATACATCATTGTACCTAGCATTTTCTGGAAATTCACTTCCCGAATGTCCCCAGGACATTTCAAACCAAGAACACTCAAGAATACGAGAGGAGTGAGACCAACATGAACTGTGCATGAGACAGGACAAGGGACATTGGATTGCGATCCATATTGACATGATAGCATCACACAGTTACTGGAGATTTGTCAGCTGCACATCCATGATGCGAAGGCTGTTTGAAGCCTGAACTGTTACACATCCAAGGCAGGATGGATCCATGCTTTCATGTTGTTTACGCCAAATTCTGACCCACCATCTGAATGTTGCAGCTGAAATCCAGACTCAAACTAGGCAAAGTTTTTTTTTTTATCTTCTGTTGTTGTTAGGGGGTTTACAATGTAAACTCCAACATTAACATTTGTACAGATGCTTTGGATGGCTGGTTCAGAGCCAGCTTATAACCCCTGCTGCTGCAAGCTATCGTTAGCAACAGCTAGCATTTACAACATGTAAAGCTGTCTGACCATCAGGAAACTTTATAAATCACAGAGTTGAGGCAGAGCAGCCAGAGGACTTCAGAGTAAAAACCAGAAAGTATGTATACCTCTCCTTCATAACCATAAAAGCACTTTCTGTTAGGCACACTGAACGAGCTCCAGCTCAGTTCTGTCGTCCTGGGCTTTCTGGATGGACTGAGCCGGCGGGGCAGAGCTCTTCCTGTGTTTTGTGGGTGTGACCTGTGTGCTCAGCCAGCAGCTAACACCAGAAATATGAAACCGGCTCAGTGTGACGCCACACGGAGTCCAGAGTAGAGAAAACTGTTGAAAACAATGTTGAACGCTGGGTAATTTGAGGTTTTGGCTTACATGGATTCCTCTTAAATATGTTTAACTCATTAACTGACACTTTGGCCGTGTTTAACATGAACATCTGGCATTGTAACATCATAGATATGATAGTGTATTTGTACAGTTTAATACTGCTAATACACATTTATACACTGATTAAAAAAAGCTATTTTCCAAGGTTTTTGTGTTCAAAATAATGAATGTTTCCATAATTGTATGAGGTATTTGTCGATTTGCAAGTATTCTATGTAAAATGACAGAAAAAATACTTTTTGTTGCTGTTAATGGCATCTACTTTTAGCAGTGTTTTACAGAATTAAACTTAAATGTATCAGTTTTATCTTTTAAATTAAAAAAAATACACAATGAATGTTAAATATATTGTAAAAGTTATTTAATATGAAAAAACATACAATTTCTGTAAAATATTGGAAATGCTATGCTTATTCCCAGTTACAGTTTTTTATGTTATTTTACATTAGACATTTAAATACACAATTTATTGGTCTTTCTGTATTTAATAAAAACAATAACAAGTATGTCAAATTACAGATTTGTGTAGCATTCAGCTCACTTGCTTCTTTTCTTTGTGCCTTTTTTAGATAGGAATTCATTGCGTTTGATGATGTCCGTGAAACCCTTTGCACATCCGAGGCCTGTAAAACTGCTAATTTAGCAGTGGATGCTTCTAGCAAAGCGTCCAGCTCCAGCTGTTCCTTTTTAAGATGTTGTTGTTGCTCTTCTAAAGCCTGTATGTTCTTTAAAGCTTCCACACGAAGGAGCAGTGCAGCTCCGTCTGCCTCTTCCTGGACTCTGGCAGAAGAAACAGTGCTTGGTTTCCCACTGCACACACTCTTTTTGCTTGTGTGCTTGCTTGAAACATTTGAAACACTGTCCTCTGGATGATCATCATCATCATCATCATCATCATCTTCAACCTTATTTCCATGCTGTTCAGAACTGTTACCCACATTTTCACATTGGAAATAAGATCATAACATTTTTGCTTTGAACCATATGTTATGCTTTTCCCTTTCATCATCAGGTAGCAAACCCATTAAAGAACCATGAATACCTTTTGCTTCAACACACTAATTTACCAGATCATCAAAAGCACATTTTACCTCTGATTTATTATCACCTTTCTGTTTCAGCTCTTGTATCTTTTTCAAATGACTAGCCTTATTTAGCTTTGCTTTCCTGACACTGTGTCATCTTTCCAGCCTTTCCATATGTGCTTGAGGACATTTCACAACACGTTTTTTTCCTTTTTGCCTCCTTGTGTATCATCATGTATCATTCGGGCTGTTTGTGACAGTTGATTGCGCAATAGCCTCAAACCTGTGCACGCGTTCACACGTATCCATTGTTCAGTTCAATTCAGTAGTTCACAAAGTCAATTGTCATTTGCCTTGGACCACCAATGCATTGGATTCATGACTAGTCAGTGTGCACACAAACGGACACTGATAGTGTAGCGCTACTCATACGTGCGTTGGAGCCCTGCCAACCCCTGAGAACGACTCCGGTCCGCTCCGGTCCGGTCCGGCAGACCCTTTCCCTGGCGCAGCTGAATCTGCTGGGTGAAACGTGGTTAACACCGCTGACTGGGTAAGAAAAGATGTTGATTAACAGCTTCTATCGCCGCCGAGATGAAACTCCTCCAACTGTTGAGCAAAGTGTTTTGCCTTAATAGCTCAGCCTAAAACTTAAAGCCACTGAGGGGCTGCTATATGGACTTAAAGAAACTGTGGCTAGTAAACTAGCCGACGCCCTGTCTGTTACCTGACACCGCTCAGTAGCCTCTTGTTGTGAAATTACAGAGTCCAATAGTCGAGTATACATCTTTATATGGCAAGCCATTTTAACATTTAAAAGCTAGACTGGATATGTGTTGCAGATATCTTTAATTCACTTTTGCCTAGTTTTTGTAATTCAGTGATATCTGAATTACAGATATCTCTATCTGTCGTTTTGACTAGTCACAATTACGTTACAGATATCTTGAATGACAATTCCAACTATCCAAAATGTAATTACGACTAGTCATAAAGACGTTATTGATATCTACAATGTTAATTCCGGACAGTCGAATTTAGCTTTTAAATGTTAAAAGGGCGTGCCATACGCATGCGTCACTTTGCGACGAGTGAAGCTGTAAGTTGTACATGCGTCACTAACGACAAGTAGCATACAAGATGCTAACGAGAGACTTCTGGAATGTCAGTACAGTCAAAATAGACCTACTTAACGAAGTTGGTTCACTGCTGGCTACAAGTTAGCATCATAAACAACAAAGGCTGTCACTTGAATGGCGTTTTGAGCTAACGTTAGCAACCAATCAATCATAGGTAGCTACAACACACATTTAGAGGTTTACTCCTAGATGCAGCGGGTCAGGGGTCGACTCTGGCCTGCGGCCCTTTGCTGCATGTCATTCCCGTCTCTCTGTCCCCTTTTATTTCTTTACATGTCCTGTCAATAAAGTCCTAGAAATGCCTCAAAAAATAATCTTAAAAAAAGAGCGTTAAAAGAAGCAACAACAACCTTGAAAAAAGGTTGAAAAACGCAACAAAATCGACAAAAACGTGAAGTAATCAACAAAACAATAACGCGTTGAAAAAAACACACATGAAAAAGAGATAAATGTGAAAGAAGCGACATAAGTTGAATAGAAGTGATAAAAAAAAGTTGATAAAAGCAACAAAAAGGTGAAAAAGTGACAACAACTTTGACAAAGTGTCAAAATAAGGTTGAAAAAGAGGTTACAATTTTCGAAAGATGTTGCAAAAGCGACAATAATGTTTTAAAAATAAACAAAAAAGTTGGAAAAAGAGACAATTATACGTATTTTTTATGCTTTAGTTAAAGTCAGACTAACTTCCCCGTCTATCACTCTAACTAGTTTAGCAGCGCTTTGTTAGTCACATATCTGGAACCAAATCTTAGTTCCACTATTAAGGCTGAAGCCTTTTTTGATGCTGCCTTTAATTGTTAATTTCTTACACTGCACTGTAGCTTTTAGTCTTATATTTAATACCTGTGTTTTTTTAATGTTGTTTTTATATTCTGTTTAACAAATGGTTTTAATTGTTTTTAGCTGCTCTTTAATGTTTCACCTGAAGCATTTTCAATTGCCTTGTTGCTGCAATGTCCTGCATAAATAAAGCTGCTTTGCAGCCTCAGCTAATTGGGCCGTTGTGTATGCAAAGGCATAATTTACCCCCACCCCCCAATAATCAAAACTGGCCAGTGCAAGCCACCCAAAAAACATTATAATTTCCTTTACATAAATAGACATTTGCACCATAAATTGAGAAAAAGCACAAACTGTTGAAAATGCTTTGACATTCAAATTCATTCATTAATTTTTACAGAGTAAAATATATTAAATGTATTTTTTTTTTTTTTGCCATCCTTAAAGGGCAACTAACGTTTTTTTCTACCTGGATCCTATTTTCCTATTTTTTTGGTGTCTAAGGGACTGATGGGAACAACAATCTTTGACATTAGTCCAGTATTAAGCAATATGTCGTCACAGAATATTAATCTGAGCCTGTCAGAGGCAAAACAAGCACTTTTATGAAGGTAAAAACAAGCTGTATAATTGCCCTATTAACTTACATTGCAGCTTGATTTGCCGCTGCCGACTGCAGCGATCTCGCTTTATAATGGACCGATGTCAAAGATTGTTGTTCCCATCAGTCACTTAGACACAAAAACATAGGGAAAAAGGGTCCAGGTTGAAAAAAAAGGCAGTTACCCTTTAAGACATGTTACGCAAATGTATTGTGTCACACTATGCACACAGTGTCCTGCATCATGCAGCAAAGAACACCGCCTTTCATGTCACTTTTATTACTGGCTTAAACGACATAGTCAAAGTAGTAGTTAAAGCGCCCCTGTGGGCGGGGCTTCAAAAAAATTTGCATATTTCCCCTCTGAAAAAGTGCACTAGGAGGAGGGGGGTCAAAAAATTAGCATATTCCCCCCATCTGTAAGCGCACTACTGCGCGCGCATCTTTCAAATTAGGGAGGGGTTCCGGATATAGGATGGTCCTTAGGGAGCCAATGGCTGCCAGATAGAGGTGTGACGATACATTAAGGGGATGGGTCTTTGCCTTTAAGTAGCGATGGTAAGTGCAGACTTGTCACCTCATTTCTTCAGTTACCCTGCTGCCTAAGGTACGTTGAACTCTGGAATTATACTGCCTAGACATGGATGGATTTGATGCCCGAGAGAGCTTGACCAATGGAGAAGGTATTTGTGATCCTAGTACTACATTTGAAATGCGTTATACGCCGCTGAAGAAGAGAATGTGGTCCGAGATATTCACTAAAAGCAAAGCTGAATGTTGTACGGCTAGTTTTGAGTTTTTGGGTGTCAACGGATATGAATATTCTATTGGCTACAGTGAAGGGGGTGTTACTTTAGCGGTGTGTGCTAACGGGGAGCAAGAGTTAAAGTCTGAGGCTAAAACAGAGTACACTTTAAGTTTAAAAGATTGGCGTCTTTTTAGATCTGTAGCCTGTCAGGATCTCAATATTCCAGGTTTTCCTGAGATTATTTATGTAGCACAGTGGAATAGCTATAAAGAAGAGAAAAATCTATCGGGTGGAAGCAGATAGATTCAATAGATGTCCAGAGGATTTTATTTTTCTCAGAGTATGTGCGGAAAAAGAGAAACTTGTTGCTACCAGAGGCCGCACGGACTGGATGTTAAAACCTTATCCCGTCTCTGCCAAGGAGCATGAAGAATGGTTTAAAAACGTCTTCTTTATACAATGGTGTGATTGGGAGGCTGTGAAGAAACACTTTGATAAAATTGACTATGTCATCAGAAGAGATAGTATAAGATGCTCCTATGAGAAGATAAAGAAGAGCCTTATATTTGACGACGGTGATCATCACCCCCATGCACTACCCCCCATCGCTTTATATGCCTAAAATTGTCAGCCACAGAGACTAGGAACATGGTGGGTATAAATATGTGTTAAACAATTGACAAAAGATAGTTTTGCTTTAATATGTATGTGATGAGTGATTGTTATTCATTCTTCCAGAAGGGTTGGAGTTGTGCTACCCTACCCCCGTACCCCTCCCGGAAGGTGGAATTTGGTCACCCCTCTGACGGTCACTGGATCCCCGCCTCTATCTTCATCATCATCATCATCATCATTCAAAACCCCTGAACGATTCCTGGCACCTCCTCTACCCCCCTCTTTTGATCCATACCCCTCTGGGGTCCCCCCCTATTTTCTGGGGCACACATCTGTTCGGAGGCGATATATGTCCAGACATATCTCCCATAGCCTGTGACAACGCACATCTGGAGTGCGACAACACAGGGTTAGACCCATATCTCGAGTGCGATTGTATGGGTTCACATGACAAGACCGACGGAGTGGTTTCAACTCTGCTCATAGAGGGCATTAAGACGGCTTCTCTACACCTGTTGGGGATCGTGCTTTATCAGTACTGGGGGGAAGTGTGTTATGGATGCCAGATCAACCATCCAAGCCAGAAACAGCATCAGTGTTTAACCAGCATACCTGAATATTTCTATGGAAAACACTTTGATGTGCTTATGAAAAGACTGTTGACCAATAAATTTGTGGCTGTTGTAAGGCGCTTTCTGCACTTGAAAAGTATCAGTGCTGATGACGACATAATCCGTGGGGTGGCTGAAACTGTGTTGTATGAGTTAAAATCAGCTGAAGATGTTGCAGCCAAAATCCGTGAAATGTACGACGCCACAGTAGGCGATGATGTTGTTAAAGTAGCACAAATACGTGAAATCGGAGATTACTGGAGGGAGTTATACAGGAAAAACAATCTGAGCTTCTTGGAGAAAAACATAATAGTGTAAACATGGGGAATTGTCTGCGTTTGATGTATAACAAAATCAACGAGCGATATGTAATAATGAAATTGTCAGGCCTTTTAGACCAAATCATAGCTAACAAGGTGGGTGATGATACTAAATACCAATGTAACAGCGACGTTGACCCAGCCGAAGTGTGTAGGCTTGAAGAAATGATGGAAATTGTAAGAGGTCAAATTTGTACAAGTCCTTGGGCTGAGGTGGTTCAAATGGTGCTAGTAATGTTGAGGGCAAGGGAGTGTGTGTTGGAAACATTTTGTTCAGTCATAGCCAACCTCACACACAACTTTGTAAGGATAAAAGTGCATCACCTGCTGACCCTTTACACTATGATTGTAGATACAGTGAGTATGTATGTAAGAAAAAAACAATGTAATAATATCCTACATGAATTGCGTGAGATACATGCATTTATAATTAGTAAAACGGATGTGAATGAGTTGTCAAAAACACTGTCTGTGATAGAAGGTGTAACCATGACGTCATAATCTGTTGTGCTGAAAAATAAAAATGTATGACACAAAGCTAATGTGGTCAGTTGTATCTAAACGAATCATGGATGGGGTTATGGAAAAGATATACTATGATCCTTCACACCCTGGAGGATTAGGAGGGGTATGCAGGCTGCGTGAAGCAGTTGCAGAGTGTACAGGCGTCACTCCAGCAATTCCATCGGTTCAAAAGTTCTTACAGCGTCAGGACACCTATACATTGCATAAACCTGCATTGAAACATTTTCCAAGAAACAGGGTAGTGGTTAACGGCATCAACAAACAATTTCAGATTGATCTGGTAGATATGAGCGAATATTCATCAGAAAATGATAATGTACGATATCTGCTGACATGTATTGATGTATTTTCTAAATACGCCTGGGTGATCTGTCTTAAAAACAAAACTGGGGCAGTTGTTACAAACGCCTTTAAAGAAATACTAGGAGATGGACGAATACCCCAGAAAGTTCAAACAGACGAGGGAAAGGAGTTTTATAATGCCGCTTTTCATAATTTGTTGGAACAATATAAAATTCACCATTTCTCGACATCAAATGAGACAAAAGCAAGTGTGGTGGAGAGATTCAATCGGACCTTCAAGACACGTATGTGGCGATTTTTAACATCCGTTAACTCACGAAGATATATTGATGCAATTCCCGGGCTGGTTACCGCCTACAATTCCTCATACCATCGCCGATAAAAATGGCCCGTCTGCAGTGAATAAAGACAATGAGAAAGATGTATTTATCAATCTGTACAAACTGAAGCCGCCTGCGCTGGTACCTTTAAATTTCAACTGGGGGATACTGTTAGGATATCAAAGCATAGGGGAATATTTAGAAAAAGGGTATGAACAAACGTTTACAGACGAGTTTTTTACAATAGTGAAACTTATAAGTCGTACACCACCGGTCTATAAACTTAAAGATATTAGTGGTGACACGTTGACAGGGACCTTTTATGAGGCAGAGTTACAACCGGTGATTATTGACAAGAATAAGACATTTAAAATAGAGAAGGTCGTGAGGAGAAAGCAGGAGGGGCGTAAACGCATGGCCCTTGTGAAGTGGTTGGGGTGGCCTGAAAAATTCAATTCATGGGTTTCTGAAAAAGACATTGTAGATCTTAAATAAAAATAGGATGTAGAATGGTAAACTAGTCATTTAGATCTGACTGTGGAAAGAGCAGGTCACAATGAATAAGAATGGATTTTTGTCACACTGCCTAGCAATTCATCATCATCTGTATATCCAAATAATAAGATATGTCAGTTCAGAACCAAGTTAGCTAAGCCAATCATTCTACAGCACCCCTATGAAGTGGGACTTATCGAGATCCAATACCCTCGTGTCTGGGGTAGTTTTTTGGCAGAGGACTCTGAAGTGGAAATCCTTGACCTAAAAACTGTCGCGAAGTACTATGTTAAACTTTTCGGTAGGGTGGTATGACACCGTGCAGAGTGTTGTTAAAGAGTTTAACACAAAATGTAAACAACACCTCCGTGAGACGTCAACCTGAGTTATAACGTCATTACAAACAAAGTATTCTTCTCTGGAGGGGCGGATGTCACGTGACGTTTAAAGGTCGTTTAGCCAAAATTCTTGGTTTTGAACCTGGCACAGCCTTTGCAATACATCCCAGCCTTTTAATGAAAAAGCATAGTATAGCTCCATATCCAGCTGATATACACGCGGGCCGATATAACATATTTATTTATAGCGACATTATAGATTATCAGCTAGTGGGGATAGCAACGTGCCTCTTCTCAGATGCATAAATATTTCTGACAGCCAGACCAGGCGTATGCCCACTCTGTCTTCGACGCACCACACTACACACCTCTGTCGCTCAACCATCAACGATATACAAATTGAACTGAGGGACGACCAGAGTGAGCTTATTCCGTTCTCATACGGAAAAGTTATAGTCAAACTGCATTTTAGACCTGTGAAACAGCATTAAAATGATGCGTAAAAACTTACAACGGGATGACGGGCGCTACACGGCCTATTATTTGAATCAGGCCGGAGGAGAATTACCTGGTTTTATCGGGTCGAGTACTCAATATGGCAACGGTCTGGGTGGCATATTTAGGAACCTATTTCGTATGGCAGTACCTCTTTTAAAAAAGGGGTTTAATTTGGCAAAACCACACCTGAAAACAGCAGCCACAGGGATTATTGGTGATGTTGTATCAAATGTGAGAAATTCTGTAACCGGAAGGCAGCAGGGAAGTGGCCTTATAGTACATACCCGTAGACCACAAAAAACCCCACCCTCAGGATGTGGGCGTAGCCGTTCAACATCTAAAAGACGTAAAACCCCTGGCAGAAATGTCAGAGCTGCCAAAAGGAAGCCGGTGGTCAGAAGACGTAGAGCCCCAAACAGACGCTCTCGGAGTTCCCCAAAAGACATTTTCTAGACCGGATTACACACATCATTTTTTCTTCAAGGCCTATTAAATCATGGCATTCCTCCACAATCAGTCTGAAGAGTGCGTAAAGACCGAGCTGGACCTATTCACTGTGCCATATACCCAGACGTCTATTGAAAAATCATGCTATGCAGAAATACCCCCTGTATCGGCTCTGACAGATACGGGCCCGATAAGTTTTTATATCTGCATCTGGTGAAGATTATATGGACCTTAATGACTCATACCTGTATTTGCGTGAGGATTATGAATCCTGATGGTACCGTGTTAGCCAATGCAGCCGACGTGGGCTTTATTAATTACCCTGGATGTGCGCTTTTTTCCCCAAGTTGACATAATGTTGGGTGATAGATTAATCACCCAGTCTTCAAATACATATCCATACCGGGGAATGATTGAATGTCTGCTAAACTATGGAAAGGATACTCTAGACACACAGTTTAGCACAGGTCTGTTTTGTAAAGACACCAGCGGCCATATGGATGATACTTCTATCACCGGTGACAACGAGGGGTTGGTGGGGGCGCGGTGTATACCGCCGATAACCGTATTGTAGAGCTAATAGCCCCCATACATGCCGATTTGTTTTTTCAAGAAAAACTTATGCTAAATGGCGTTGACCTTTCTCTGAAATTTATCCGAGCAAAAGATGACTTTGTGCTAATGACCCTGGAAATGTCCTATTCACTGTGAAAATAATGTCGGCGAGTCTTTTTTGTAAAGAAGGTTGCTGTGGCCCCACAATACGCCTGGCCCATAGCAGGGCATTACAACATGCAAATGCCAAATACGCCATTGATCGGGATTCGTGTTAAAAACATTTTCCATACCCGCTGGGACCCGAGTGTGCAATCAGGAAAATTTATTCATGGGGCAGATGCCTAAATTTGTTGTTTTAGCATTTGTAGATAATGAGGCATATACAGGATCGTATGCACGTAACCCATTTAATTTTGATAATTTTAGCACAGAGTTTATTACGTTGCATGCAGATGGGCAGTCATACCCCTCCGCCCTTTCCAACCTCACTTTGAAAGAAAGCAATACGCAAGGGAATATTACCAGCTAATTGAATCAACAGGCCGTCATTTAAAGGACCGCAGTCTGGCAATATCACGAGCCGATTTTGGAGAGGGATACACACTATTTTGCTTCAATTTGGCGCCCGATGGGGGTGCTCAGGAAACTTGTCGTTGATTAAGACTGGGAATATACGTTTGGAAGCTCGTTTCAGGGCACCCCTACCACGTACAGTGACATTAATTTGTTACTCTGTTTTTGATTCTATAGTTGAAATATCTAACCGTGAGACAAGTGCTGCTTTCGATCATTATTAGCTATGAATACGGTAGAACTCACAAGCCTGCTTGTAAAGAGAGTGGCTAGACACACAAATTTTCTAGGGTGTTGGCGTGTGACCAGCTACCAAAAGATGTTATATGCGTTCTACCTGCAATGGTTGTAGTGAATACCCATACTAGTGATATGCCGGGGGAACACTGGCTGGCCATATACATCACTGCAGACAAACATGGATATTTCTTTTGACAGCTTCGGCAATCCACCTACCAGTTTTCTGCTGCCTATAAATCAGTTCCTCTTGACAAATTGCATCGAGATTTACCATTCTAACATACAGGTGCAAAACAACTATTCTACAACATGCGGTCAGCACTGTGTATTCTTCTTATGCAAAATTCAAAAAAACAAGTCTTTTAATAAAGTGTTGAATATGTATGTTCCTAATCTGGTATGCAACGACTACATGGTGTGCCGTTTTGTCAGACGGATACACCCGGTGGTGACCCACGCTCAAAAGTTTAAGTGTGTGCAAGGCTCATGTGCCTCTTACAGATAGAGAATCTTGTGTAATGATGTCTTGAATTAATAAAAGAGTGTGTCAATGAAATTCTACACGCCTGGTTATTTTAATCAAATATTTTATTGAGTATTATACATAAAATGACGTCAGTGCATCAAAATTCAAAATAGATATTAAAATCAAATAGAAACATACATTTGTCACTGTTTTCATTACATTCAAATGCAGGCTTATAGGGCTATGCATAAAAGAAAACATTTTTACCTCCCCTTACAGACAGCCATATTTTCACGTGACATTGATACACTCATTGGGTGAAATAGAAAATATTAAAAAAAATAAAAAGAAAAACAAATAGTAAAAAATAGAAAATTGACGTTAAAAATACCTTGTCACTGTTTTTTACATTCAATCGCTGTCTTATAGGGATTTGCATAAAAAAAAAAAAAAAGAAGACGTTATCCCCTTACAGACAGACATATTTTCATGTGACATTTATCAGGTAGAAATAGAAAATATTAAAATAAAAAATCAAACAGAAAATTGCACTCATAACTCTGTAATAACAAAAAAATAATCAGAAACTAGCCCATCGTGCCATGCTAGGGGGTGTCGAATAACTTGCTGTGGGGGGAGTTAGACCACTATTTGAAGCACTTGCTGTGCGTTTTCTAATGGTTGTAGGAGGCCTTAAAGGACTAGTAGTGCCAAGTCTAATATCTCCGTGTGATGAATCTGTTTTAAATGCTGCAATAGAACGACGCATACGGCTGTGTTTGGAATGACAGATAATGGTACATTCAAGTTTGCCAGGGTTTTTAAAAAATAGACTCCACCCAGTAGGTCTAGATGAGCCTGAAATGTTATTATGTGTTGTGACGCTTTTCACCAGATCGCAAAATGGCTGCCTGATATATTTTTATTGTTTACAATGATTTCACCTTGCTTTGTCCATGATATTTGGTCGTTATTACGAGCTAATGAAGCCATAATATATTCAGCATTTCTCTTACTCCTTTTGGGGAGGTGTTTCAACACCTCTGAAATTAAACCGTCTTCTATGACGTCTTTTGACTCCTCTTTTGATTTGTCCTCAGGCAGTGTTAATGTGATTACAGCTTTTTCTTGTTCACCCTGTTTTACCATGGCCAGATATCTCTGTAGAATGTGTGCGTATCTTTTGGCTTTCTCATACACGTCAACGTCAGGCTGATTCAGAATTTCACCCATCGCCTGATCCAATTCATTTTGGGCGGCCTGTCTCAAAGATCCGTTAGGGGGCTGTTGTTGTGATTGTTGTTGCTGTAGCGAGAGCAGCTGATGCTGAGGCACTAAAAACATTTTCTGTGTATGTTCCATCTCAGGTCCGCGTGATGAGGCTTGTTATGAAGGGGATAGCGGCTCCTAGCAAAGGGAGGAGAAATCCTCCTGTCTGATTGATTGATTTCCTCTTTTAGAATGGTTAACTTTTTTTATCTGCAACTAATCTGATTACTCTTTTCTTCTTCTTTAACAAATTGTACTGCTGGGTGGACAAGGGAATGTTACCTCTTAAAATGTTAAGAGCTATTTCACACAGGGCGTTAATAAAGTCCGGGGTAGCATTGCTAATAATAGCACCCTTGCTCTAGGAGCTGCCTTGTGCAAGAGCTGCAGCAATGTGAGATTTCTCCGCATGCGTGGTGACATTATAACACCTGCCGTTTCTTTGAAGTGTATACAACCTGTGGAGGGGAGAGTAACCCTGTTCTGAGTCTGAACATATCAGGCGTCTTGGTTTTATAATCTATTAGAGATACCCGTATGCTGAACTCGTGGCGTCGTTAAAAGCCTCCAGGAAATATTTACTATTACCGGGTACATCTGTCTCCCCAATAGGTTTATTTGATTTTTTGTCACGTGGGTTTTTAAATAGTATGATGTAGTTAGTATTTAAGCTTATTGTGCGACTGGCTTTGCCTTGAATAAACAGATTCTGTATAAGATAAATACAGCTGAGATTCCGGTGGTGTACATATTTTGTAAAAATGTTTTGAACTTCGCTATTGCCGGAGGCGGAGCTCATTAAATCATCAATAATTAGTAAGTTATTTTTATGGACGGGGAGCAATGCATCGTCACAAAATGATTCAGGTATGCCGTTGACAAAATTTATGTCCGCCATTGTAAGTAACTCGTCATATAAAGGTTGCCAACATGAGTATATATACACAATATTTTCGATCTTGTGAGAAATAACCGTCGACGCATTTTTAATTATGTCTCTTACAAAAAATGTCTTGCCACAATTTGAGGGGCCGCTAATAACTGCGCTGAAGGGGTGTTGCAGTCTGCCATCAAATTCGGGGTGATTTTGATTATTAATAGCCATAAGGGAGGGTGGTGTAGTCATGAAGAGCCCGACGCTTGTTGTACACAACCTGTAATTTCTTGACCACTGAGACGTTTTTGAGGTGAAACCGCTTTTTATCCCGTGTGATGGTATCTGCTGATGTAACCAGATGGTCATCATTAGGACGATTGGCCACAAATGATTTTACCAGCCCTATTAATGACTCATGAGTGACCACTTTGGCATTTTTTGAATTGAGGGTAACCCCTTTGCATTTCACCTGCGTGGTTCCCTGTACTGTTCGATATGCGTAGCATTTTGGGCCGCCCGAAACAAACTCGGTTATAAAGTCTTCATCAGGATGACCGCACATCTGGGCAGTATTTAGCTCGTCCGTTAAGTCGCCTAGGTAGGGGCCTAAGGGGGGATCCAATCTCCCCGGTTTACTGACGAAAACTACGCTGTCTGTATCACAATACAGAACACGCCGCTGCAGTTTATCCATTATGTCATAAAGCTCTAGTCGTGCATAAGCTGTTGTCATAGCCCCTATGAAGATGTTTACATCTCTCACCATGGAGGCCTTACTGTTAGCTTCACGCCACTGGACTATCGCCACGTCTGGAGAAATGAATGAAAACTGTCGCACATCAAAGCTGTCACTAAACATGACCTGTGTAAATCTGGCGGGGTCTGTCATGAGCTCGGTAGTAGGCAGATTGCCACGCATTGAAAAACGCCCCCAAAGAGAATTCAGCAGCAATTTATTTATGCTACGGATAGCCTTGTTGAGAGACACCTTATCAGGCTCAAGCCTGATTCCCTCTCTAGCATAGTAATTCTCAATGTACTCCTTTTTTTCTCATCTTCCGTTTTGACATTGCCAGGATACCCTGATGCTTGTTGCTTCAGTTTAAGGAATGTTTTAACATACTCTTTAAAAAGACTGTCAGATTTTTTCGGAAAGTGCCATACCTCGTCAATCTTGGCTATTTTGTAGCCTTTTTCCACCGCCTTCTGCAGTTCGAATGAGACCCAGGTCCCCGCCAATTGTCTCTCGCTGTCGCTGTGAACGCAAGGTGTCGTCTGATTCTGCTGCTTGGCACAGGTGGCACACAGAGGGAACATGAGTTTATCATGGCAGCGATGGGGAAGCACAGGATGATAGAGTGCTCTGGGGGGTCTACAGTACACTTCACTAGACCGAAATATTGTGAAATATCACCAAAATCCTGTAGATTACCTGTGGATGTCCAATAGGATATTCTCTCTTTGCCTGCACCGTGGGGTAGAGACTTGTAAAATCATAATATCTGATAATTTCGTCATCTGTGGCACTGTGGTATAGTTTCAAGGCATTTGTCCGGCCCCCAAATAGGGCATCTCGCGGATTTAGCCGCTCTGTTTTCACATAGGTGGCCATGAAAGCCTTGACGTCCAGATTAGCCCCCACCTTCCTACGCCAGTCACACACCCCACATGAGCACAATGTTTAGACCATGTTTTGATTCTAGCGCAGTCAATCTGTCCCTGAATTCACTGTACAGCTGCCCATAGGGTCGTTTCAAAGTAGGATTGATTTCGCCTGACTGTAGCATTTTACACACCCGTGAAAGTAGCACCCAGCAAACTCATAAGCTGTGTGGGAGGCTTCGCAGTACCCATCGATGGAGTACGGGCCGAAGGTTTTTTTCACCTGTGTTGAGCGCGTGCTGTATGTTAATGTTGTCTCTGTGCGCCACATATCCTAGCCATTGCATTGACACGTCAGAATGTGTCTTATTCGGATTTATGTAGGCACCTTCGTAGGTCAGAGCCACACTGTCTGGGGGGGGGATAAAGAGTGTTTTATACACGCCCATACAACTGGACGCTAGTGTTGTAAACACGAAAAGGATCTAGCGTTGTTGAGGCCATGAATGCCTCTCTGTAAATTTTGCATGCCTTAGCCAAAACAGCCACATCGTTAGCGCAGTAGCGTGCCAACTCTGTGTTCAGGTTGAAAGGACGGGTCTTTAACAGTTTGATACCACTCCATGAATGTTTCCTTTGAAGCATCTGTCATCGTGTCAAAGCCATAATAGGAGGGGGGCGGGGTGTGGGCCATCATAGTTTTCATTCTCTTTTGTGTTGAACAAATGAGGAAAGTGCCCTTTAACACATCAGTGAAGCCCATAGCAGCAGGTGTTTTAGCTAGAGCCATGGGGAGGAAACTAAATGAGTCAATCCACCGTTGGCTGTAATGACGGTCATACATCAAAATAATGCGGGACCCGCTCATTATGAGTTTCGGGCATATACCTTGCTTTACAAAATATTCCAGCAAAATATAGTTGTCGAACCCTGATGCGTTATGCGCTATGAAGGTGGACTTTTTTATATCGCGGCATTCTGTAGTGCTTAACAAATGAGGCCACACAGTTTGGGCCTGAGAAACAGTACTCTGTACCGGTCATATCAAGGCTCCCCACATAATTAGCCACGTGCCTGTCATCTTGGTAGCGCGTTTCAAAGTCATAGTATATGTATTTAGTATCGGCCGGTTTTTTTTTTTTGAGAGGCTGAATGTAGCATTCATGTTCCGAACCTATCGTGTCTTCCCCGCAGTGTGCACATTTCAGTGATTTACAAGCGTGGGCGGTGCTTTTTTTCCATACTTGATAAGTTGCTCCGCATTCATCGCAGTATTTTACCCTCTCACATGGGATGAAACGATGTTTTGTATTCATTAGCTTATGTTGAGCTAAACAGTTGTGATTTGCAAAAGCGTTTACAGTCCGCACAGCGTATTGAAGTCCCCCGGCTTGCGAAAACATGCTGTCTGGCATACATTACAGATCATTGCGCAGGTGTGTGTGAGATAGTTTGTGTATGGGCGGTAACAACCATCACACACATAGCTAGTACCGTAAAATCCTGTTTTGCTTTTAATTGCGTAGTAATGATTGTCATGAAGGTACAGCCACGCCGTACATGCGGCCGTCTCGTCATGCGTTTTAAAAAGCTGGGGGGTTTTACTTCCGTTAGTGTGATGAAATATTATGATCTTAATTTTCAAATGTTTTTGAAATCTGTCAACGTCAGAAAATGCTACATGGTGTGAATGCTCAAACCCTAGATCGCTGTACAGCCGCTTTGCATAGTCTATACTGTCGGTTTGAGACATCAGTGGATTAGCATGGTATGCAAGACATAAACCAAAACAAAGTCCGTCCCCCTTATTCGTGGGGTTGAATAGGGACTTGATCTTCCGTTCTATGATCTCGTCATAACACACAGACCCTAGTTTACAACGGACACCCCCTGACAGGCAGCGGGCCTCTGTAACAACAAACTCTAACGCGTCCTCTGTAAACGCGTCTCGTCATTGCTCTGCAGCGCTTGTGCGATTTGCTCCAGAAAAGAGTCTGCGTTGTAATCATTGCTTGCATGTAACACGGCTTGAATATCGGAGGCTAGCGCAGGCCCCCTTAACACTACATTTAGAACACTATTCTGATTTGAGGCTTGTAACGCTGTGTCAATTAATCCTGTTAGGGTACTGCGAACTTGTGAGGGGACGCTATTTACATCGCTCATGTCTATATTACGCAGGTCGACGTGCTGCCGGTATTCAGCTGCATTAAAGTTTGGAATTTCTCTGATTTTTATATTGTTTGATGTACCCCCGTCACCTGTCTGCACTGTGGCAGCCTGTTGTAACGATGCATTGCTGGTGGACGGCATACTGTCTGAGTTTAAAAGCGTCCTTGGAGGGTTTGTGATTAGCCCTGCAGACACTGTGGCAGCCTGTTGTAACGATGCATTGCTGGTGGAGGGCATACTGTCTGAGTTTAAAAGCACTCTAGGGGGGTCTGGTTGCTGAGGGATTAGCCCTGCAGGCACTGCGGTGGCCTGTTGTAACGATGCAGGGCCGGTGGGGGGCCGCATGGTTGGGTTTAAATGGGGCCGTGCTGGCTCTGACGACTGTGCGGAATCATAGAGGGTAGATGGCCGATTGGCTGAATACAACAATGACCCTCTATTTTTTTTTTTTTTTTTTTCATATTCTGTCAGCCGTCTGTCACACTTTTTCATAAAATCTTCAAAATCACATATTTGGTCTGGCACATATTCAAGCCCCGCAATTTCATAGCACCTCTCAATAATTTGTTCATGTTCAAAGTCACTTTGCGGTTCGTTTTTGAGCAGTGATGATAACGTATCAGCGTCGCTGTCCGATTTCGCTAAATGCTTTGTTTTTTGTTTTTTTTTAAGGGGAGGACCCATTTTTCTGGTTAATCTAATGATACCGCGCTACAGCGTTTGCGTTTTCTGATTCCTCCAGATCGGCCAGGTATTTGAACTGCCGCCAATTTTGTGAGATAAGGGTTTTTAGCACTCTCTCTAATGCTGCATTTTTGTCTAAGACGTATCTGATTAGTTCTTTTACATCAGCACGGAGATTGTCTATTTTAACATTTATGAGATCATTTCTAGAGTCGGATGGGTGTTGTGATTGATGGAAATTGAAAATATCTTCGACGTCTGATAATGTCAGGGCCTCCTGAGTCGGCTCTACTGACACACACTGTTCAAGGGGATTGCATATAGACCTCTGATCTATCTGTTGAATGCTGATATCTGATAAACTCACATATGAATCATCCAATGTTATAATACTTGAATTACCAGACGGTCCAGGCTCATCAAATCCTTCCCCATGTGTTGACCTCAGTATCTCCTCAGCGTTTTCTTCTGCGTCATGCCCTCTGTCTGTGGATGTTGTCGCTCTGGTATCATCATCGTCATTTGCTTTTGAACCACTGCCTCCCACCTAGGATGTGAAAATGACAGGTCAGGATAACCCCACACACACCTACACATACAAGCCTCTTCTTTAAAGAGGAGCAGCTGTAATCCCCTCATCCCCATCCCCTGCTATCCCCATCCCCACCCCAGAAAAAACAATGGCCTCTGGCTTACCTCCCCCTCTGTCCACTCCCCCCCTCCTCCTCCTCCTCCCCGTGCACTATTATGGGCTATTATCACTGATGGTCTTTGCAAGGCGTAAACAGCTTGTTCCAATCGGGAAAGTCTGACAACAAGGGTTGATCCTCCACTGTTGGTCTTTGTAAGGCGTAAACAGCTTGATCCAATTGGGAGGTCTGATATCACGGGATGAGCATCTGCAGGGGAATTCAGCTGGACGGGTCCATTATCCTTAGTTTCAGAACAGAAAAACAGGTTTCAAATGTAGCCCCACTGAAAAAAAAAAAAACCACCCATGCTATAATTAAGACATGCTTACCTTCTCCTCTGCACCCTGAGCCCCTGGACCTGCTCCACCATCGCTAATGTGACTGTTTAATACACCGGGCCTTTGTAAGGCCTGAACCGCCTGACGCAGGTGTTCGATGCCTGACAGCGTCACATCTGCAGGGGTTTTCCGCTGCCGGCTAGCATCAGCCTTAGATAAGAAAAACACTTTTCAATACACTCCCCCCAACGACACACACCCACACACACACACACACACACACACACACACACACACACACACACACACACACACCACACACACACACACACACACCTCCCCACCTCCTACCTCAGTAGCACTGTTGGACGTTTCTGCATATGGGGTGGATGACTGGTTCCGCTTCAGGTAGTAGGCAGATAGGTATGATGGTAGTGGTGGTGGGGAATACCCTGAACTTGTTAAATCTCTGTTCACAGGCTCCTGTAGGCAGAAACATACACAAGTTTATATATTATTTTTTAAAACACATGTCGCATTTGACTCATGTTTAAATGCGGTAAACAGTGTTGAATGTTATTTCCAGCTCACCAGAACACCCCTCTTCCCTGGTCTTCTTAGCCGGTTTATACGCGGCAAATTGTCCCGGCTAACGTCTAGGAGAAGCGACAACACATTTGAGTTGACTCTGCCATATCATTAGTCATACATCACATCAAAACACTATAAATATATATATATATATGCATGCGTATATGATTTTAACTCACCTCTTTGAAAAGATGCACCACCCTGCTGCACTTGGTGTCCCAGGTCTATATTCTCATCTGTTGGAGCAGACTGCTACTATGTTTTATAATCATAATTTAATGAACAG
Organism: Etheostoma perlongum; assembly: GCA_026937815.1. NCBI lineage: Eukaryota > Metazoa > Chordata > Actinopteri > Perciformes > Percidae > Etheostoma > Etheostoma perlongum. The sequence continues at coordinate 4,832,429 of CM049375.1, read as the reverse complement.
TGGTCATTTAAAAAAAAAAAAAAAAAACCTGAAAATACGCTTTTACTTACCCATCTCAAGTATTTCTTTGTCCTGCAAACCAATTTGAGGAATTAATAACAGCCGAAACGCATGGGACTTCAGACTATATCACTTGTCCATCAGATCACGTGAAATGATCCGGTATGAGTTGCAGTCTCCACTCTCCCTTGTTACTTAAAGGCTAAGATCCATCCCCTTAAACCAGGGGGGTCACCGTTCTATCTGACACCCATTGGACCCCCATGGGGCCCTTCCCACACCGCACATCACCAATCGTCACAAATAGGCGTGACATAGCTATGGAACCATTATAGAAAAAACAATACAGTCCTATTATATTTGGGAAAATGCTCACAGACTAATAACATGATCACATATCCTTAACCATTTAAAATTAAAAAAAATAGACCACTTAGACTGATGATGCATGCAACATAGCTAGCTAATACATACTAAACGTGTTAGATATCCATTTACAACCACACACTAGCTGTTCAACCACCCCTCTTTAGTAGGTCCACTTTTTAAAAACTTTATCCACTTACCATCATTTTCTTCTTTTATATAAATTCCACTTGATTTATCTTCACCATCCCTCCATGGCCCATTCCAAAAGACCCCATGGAGTTGGGGGTGTCTTATGCCGTTTTCTCAGTCCCATCTCCTAAAACCACACATCCTGAGGAGGGGGATTAGGCCATTTTTCATCATGACTACAGCAGACCTGAAAAACTCACCACAAACCCCATGGAGCCTCAGGGTGTTTCTCAGCCCCCTCTCCTAAAAACACACGGTGGGGATTAGGCCATTTTTCAACCATCCTGCCTACAGCAGACCTGAAGATGGGGAAACTCACCACGTACAATAAACCCCCCCCATGGTGCTGGGTGTCTCAGGGTGTTTCTCAGCCCCATCTCCTAAAAACACACGTCCTGTGGGGATTAGGCCATTTTTCAACCATCCTGCCTACAGCAGACCTGAAGATGGGGAAACTCACCACGTACAATAAACCCCCCCATGGTGCTGGGTGTCTCAGGGTGTTTATCAGCCCCATCTCCTAAAAACACACGTCCTGTGGGGATTAGGCCATTTTTTCAACCATCCTGCCTACAGCAGACCTGAAGATGGGGAAACTCACCACGGGGAGCTGGGTGTCTCAGGGTGTTTATCAGCCCCATCTCCTAAAAACACCCGTCCTGTGGGGATTAGGCCAACATCCTGCCTACAGGAGACTTGAGGTGGGGGATTACTCCATTTTCAAAACCCCTCCATTTTGACCTTAGGGGGGATATCCGGTACCCCTCCCTAATTTGAAAGATGCGCGCGCAGTAGTGCGCTTACAGATGGGGGGAATATGCTAATTTTTTGACCCCCCTCCTCCTAGTGCACTTTTTCAGAGGGGAAATATGCAAATTATTTGAAGCCCTTGTCCTCTGTGTTTGTCTGATCCAATCGGCAGAACGACCAGCCATGTCCAAGAGCGCCAAGCCCCAGACAGACAGCGGTGAGTAGACAGCACCTTGTGTGTTGCCAGATTCTAGCAGGTTCATTTATTGAAATATGAACATGAAGCAAAGGTAAAGATGTTGGCTTTGTTGTATTTGGGATAAACACAATGTAAAAAACCACTTACTTCTGGCAGGTCATAGTTCTTCAAAGAGGAGCACTCATAATCTGTTTTAGTATGAATATGGCACAGGTCTTAGTTCTTCAAATACCTTTTGCTTGTCATGTGATTTTAAATTATGACACAATAGAAAAAACACACTTCTTTTAGGTTAAGGATTTTGGTATATTGTTGAATTTGTATGGAAGAGGATTAGGGCCACATGTGAAAAAACATATTGAGTTCTGAGTTTAACCCTCATCAAATTGCCCCATTTACAGGTCTTTTTTTTGTGTGTCACAAAAAATGGGCCATTGAAATAAGCGCTGAAAATGTCAACATTAATAACATCAAGAAAAGCACCCACAACATTGAAAAAGTGACAAAAATGTCAGAAAAAGCAATAATAATGTTGAAAAAAGCGACCAAAATGTTTATTTTTTCACGGTTGACGGGCAGATATCACAAGGGTTAAAGTCAGAATTCTGACTTAAAAAAAAAAACTATAAAAAAATGTAAGTCAGAATTCTTTTTTTTACATGTGGCCCTAATCCTGCTTCTACATAAGTATAGTATCATCATTGATTTTTAGAGAAAGAACATAACTAACATTTCACTTATAACATAAAAAATCAAAGTGTAGACATTCATAGCATTCCTGTATTTCGGTGTATCCATTTTTAAAGAAGAGACAACAACAATAGCATCTTCACTAGCAGGGACCACGCCACAACAATGTGTAAGGATCTAATGAACATTATGAATGGCATGATGGATTAATAGTTGTGTATGTCGTCTGATGGCTGGTCTGGGAGGATGTATGATGACCGGGTGGAGGAGTCAGAGTGGGGGTTCCGTTTTGGAAGCAGTTTTCGCCCGAATAGTTTACAGACCCCCAGACGATAACTAGATGAGACACGATAGAGGTGTGCAACAGGAAGGGGTGAGAGGGAAGATGGATGAAGGGGAGGGAAAGGGAGGGTGGGTCAAACAATCAGAGACACGAGGCTGGCTGCGCAGCACGGTATATGTAGGTTTGTCTGGTGATTAGAGGTGTGGTTTAAGCGTGTCCCTGCTCCCTAACCTAAGTTAACAAATTAACTTCATTTATGTTAAGTCCCTTGTACAGAATTCCACACGGAAACACACGCATGCAGACAAAGGCCTGCATTTAGTGGTTTCGTCATAATGGTATTTTCTTGCATTTCAAAATCAGAGCCGCAATTAAAATAGGACGTGTTGGCATTTTCTATTGTTCCTGCTCCAAGGTCTCCTGTTGAATCAGAGCTGGGGAAAAGAATACGCACAATGTCTAATTAACAGCTTTTAGTCATTCTCAGCTGGCAACTAACAGAATAAAACTGGCTGACAGGTCCCTGCACAGTAACATTAAAAGAACAGAAATGAAAAGAAGTTATATATGACAGCTTAAAGCCAACAAGGTTATTTACTTGTACGCCGACTTACTATCGGTTCCGTGAGTAAAACTATTCATTAAAGTAATAGCTGTTACAAATAAACTACTTCTGCAGTCGTGATTATCCAAAAAATGAGAGATATAAAAAGCAATATGCGAACCTATTGTCCAAAACAGTTCTGGGCTCGTTAGTGTCACTGTTTTGGTTTTTCACGAGACTCTATTTTGAATGCAGCAGCAGATAAGTGCATAAAATACCCAGCTAAAACACATTTCAGGCGTCATTTGCAATTCTGCAGCAATCACAATCAAAACTCACAAAGTCTACATCGTGAGAGATTGTAAAAGCCTACAGCGGTTATTCGCTCCATTGCACATTCTGCTTTTTATTGTCTGTTGTAGTAGTGTCATGGGAATGAAGGACATTCTGGTTCTGCTGATTGGTCGCAATAACAATTCACAGCGTCAAAAAACCTCTGATATTGTAACCTGGGCTCAGCATGGGGCTCCATATTGAACCGCATTGATTTGCTTTTGTTAATCACATAACTCTCGTATATGTTTCCCCACCTCCATTATGTGCTGAGAGATGAGGTAATGAACAGGAATTGGTTATTGGATAAAAGATAGGGCAGGTGTCATTCCCAGTGCATGACCCCAGGGAGCCATGAGTACGTTCACGCAGGAGCCCTTACAGGACATAGTGTCTCCCACCACCTTGAAGAGGTTATGTTTTTCTCACTGAACCACTTTTTAATCACTCGTTTGGTTATCCCATTTGAGTATTGTTAATAGATTAACCCTTGTGTGGTGTTGGGGGTCTGTGGGACCTGTTTTCAATGTTTGCTAAAAGAAAAATTATGCTATTTATAATTTATTATCATTCATTGGCCTTGGCTCATTTTCTGTGAAGAACATAAAAATAACTTATTTTCAATGATTGCACACGGTACCCCCCCCATCCCCCCCCCCCCCCCCCACACACACACACACACACACACACTTAACTATTACATATGAAGTGTTCGGGTCTACTGGACTCAAATGTAACAACTGTGTCCTCCTCCTCACTGGACCTGCTGTGTGTGTGTGCAGGTGTGTGTGTGTAGGTGTCTGTGTGCGGTAATGTTGTCTTTCTGCACCTCCTATTATGTTATTGTTATACAAAGTTACAAAATTGTTGCATTTTAAGCACTTTCACCTGTCCTCATTAAGTTCTAAGAAATAAGCAACAAAAATGATCAAAAGTCTTGTTTCTATTTTTTTAACCTTTTTTTATAATTGAATTTACTTTTTTTTCTTGCAAAACACAAAATGATCATCTGATAATAATTTCGATCTCACACACAGGTAAATGGATTAATATATAATTGCTAATTGAGCTAAAGTAAACATCTGTTAATTATTTTTTACATAAATCGTTATGTCTGTATAGATTTAAAAGCCTAATAATGTGGTGGGCCCACCAGACCCGGGAACATTGGCTGTGAAACAGAAATATGAACATCGCGAGGTTAAAAGGTAGCCCCAGAGGTGTGAAAGAAGGCGTGAAAGTGCAAGATATTGCTTCTTCATAACACAACACATTTATCTTAAAATTAGATTATGCTGAATTGCAAAGATAAAGCTGGTAAAGATCTTCCTTATTGACAGCTGACTTTGTATTGCAGGATACATAAATACTTACATCACTTCCTCGTTCGCACTCGTTCAAAGCCCTTAAACTATAAATGGTGTGAAACGTTATGCATGTAAGGGGTGGCGTGTGTGTGTGTGTGTGTGTGTGTGTGTGTGAGTGAGTAAGAGAGAGGAAGAGAGAAACAGAGTGTTTTATTCAGCCTGTTCTCATGAACTATACATTCCAGAAGCTATGAAAAGCAAAGTAATTTGTAGGATTTTTCACGGTTTTCTTTGCTGTGTGTGCCATATTGACTGTTGCTGTACAAGAATGCGTAGGGAGTGGTTAGGGTGATGAGTGGGCATTACAGTTTTTTTCACCCGTTCTCGGGTAACTGAACCACCGACGACGACCGGCAGCACAATCACCTTTTCTTGGGTAACTTAACCAATTCAATTCAATTTTATTTATATAGTGCCAAATCACAACAACAATTATCTCACTCCGCTTTCCATAAAGAGCAGGTCTAGACCTTATCTGTGATGTTATTTACAGAAACCCAACAATTCCCACCAAGAGCGAGCACTAGGCGACAGAGGCAAGGAAAAACAGAAACCTCGAGCAGAACCATGGCTCAGGGTGGTCGGTCATCTGCCTCGACCGGTTGGGGGTGAGAGAGTTAGAGAGAGAGAGCGAGAGAGACATGGGGAATTGTAGCAGAGGGTGTCGAGCAGGAACATGGAGGCAGCAGGTGACTCCAACCACAGATCCAGACATCACAGCTCCAGAGCCAGAAACACCTGCAGGAAGCGATAGGAGGAGAGGGGCAAGAGTGCACAAGACTCCAGGGAAAGGGAAGAAGTTGAGTTAGTAACATGCATTAATGGGATGAGGGTGCATACAGATGGAGAGACCGAGCTGTGGCGGAGGTCTGTAGCCAGCTTCACGAAGCTCGGTGCTTTGTAGCCATAGTCACATGACTGTAGTCACCAGCTGACAGTCACCTAGTTTTCGTATGATATCTATGCTCTGTGGGGGAGGATGGAGAGTTGATGGTTCATTTTAAATTTAGGAAAGCACATTTTTATTAGTTTGATTGGTTTTGTTGTGTTTTTTTAAAGACTTTTTTTTTCCTCTCCTCTCCTCAGTACCCAGCAGGCAGCGATGTCCACAGGCCAAAGGGCTGGAGAGCATCGAGTCTCTGGTGCGTTCTGCGGAGGAAACCCCTGATCCCATCCCCACCACCATCACAGGAACTATTCCATCCTGGATCAATGGGAGCTTCCTGAGGAATGGTCCTGGAAAGTTTGAATTTGGGAATGACAGGTATTTGAATAATTCTATGGAAAAGAAACAACTTCCAGTGTTTCTCGATTGCTAAGACGCATTTCTTGAAACCCTTACCCATTTTCTCGCAACTGTAAACGCAAAACCACATTCTCAAACTAAATTCACAAAACACCTGACTCTGCTGGCAAAATCAAACCAAAAAGAAAGAAAAAATCTAGATACACACCGCCTGTCCTATACCTACCTAAACACTTAAGAGCATTCATTAGACATTACCTCAAAAATCCAAGAACACAGTGTCTAGTGCATGTTGTTACAGAAAAAGATGTTAAGGTAATTCATGTAGTAAACACATTTTGCAATGAAAAGTATATCACAACTTGTACAGTGAATAAATTGTACACCGCAAGTAGTGCAGGTGATACAATATTGAATGTCTGTATATTACAGTATTTACTGTAATATACAGACATTCATAACAGAGTACGTACAGTACATCAAGAGAGCTTTGTTAGTTAATCAGCATGACACTTTACATAAAAACAAGATACAGAACAGTTACTGTATCATATATAAGAACAGGATTGAAACCTATCATGCCCAAACTGATTGACAGATCTTCTAACACAACAACTAAAACAGTCAGGAGACATAGGCTACGTATAACACAAATATGCATTGTCAAACAATACAGATTTGTCTTTTAAATGTACAATATGTCTTTTGTTAGACGCTAGGAGTCTCCATAGAGGTAGCTCAATCGTAACACTAACTTTTGATTGTGAGTATACTTTTTGACACTATACAGTATAGTTTTGAGACGGCCTCTGTTCATCTATGAATACAGTGGGATTGTTGAGGATATACAGTTTGGAGATATCAGGCAACAGATATTAAAGCTGCAGTGCAATCGGGAACATCCACATGACGCAAGCCTTCCGTGATCTCGCACCACCCTGATGTAAAACGCATCACATTTCGTACACCATACACTGCAGAATTATGTAAACATAGCCCTACTGAGAAATAGGGAGAGAGTTTTGTGGAACTGATAGGATTAATTAGCTCTGTATCAACAACTTTCTGCCCCAATTTTATTTATATTATAATGGGGAACATGCAATACTTTACTATATCAGGGCCTGTGCAATATCCTCTCAGCTAGTGTATGATCTCCATTCATTTTCTTCTCCTAAAGTACATTGTTGTCTTGTTATATATTGTCATGTATGTGAAAAATTGTCTGCATGTCGCTGAAGAAATTAAGGTTCTTTCTTTGTTCTTTTATCGTTTTACACAACTACCCTGCTGACAAATTACTTGTTTATATTTTTTTCTCTCAGATACACCCACTGGTTTGACGGCATGGCCATGATGCACCGGTTCCACATCTGTGACGGCAACGTCACCTACAACAGCCGATTCCTGCGAAGTGACTCATATGTCAGCAATTCAGAGAAGAACCGCATCGTGGTGTCAGAGTTTGGGACATTAGCCATGCCTGACCCCTGCAAGAACATCTTTGCGCGCTTCTTTTCACGCTTTCAGGTTCCAAGTATGTGTGTCTTGCTTACACGTAGCATATGATGATAATATGTGTAATCCACTTCAGTGCAAAGTAGCACCTGCACTGCCAAATGCATTAATTAATTAAAATATTCAGTTCAGTTTTGGCATGAAGTGGCTGTGCCAGATTACTACAGACAGAGTAGAAGTCAAACAAATCGTCAGAGAAAAGTATATTTTCTTATTCTTTTTTCTTCTTCAATGCTCGTACTGCAGCCTTGACTGTATGTGCTGTATTGTATATTGCTTTGGAGCCCATTGACAGCCTGTATTACATCATAATGTGTTTAAGTGTGTGTGTAGTAGTCTGTGAGGGAAAGATCAATCTGAAGCATAGCATAACGCTTCTATAAAACTAAGTAGGAACTAAGAAATTGATCCGAACGATGAGTTTCATGCTGTTTCATGCAAGTGTTAAAAACCATTCATTTAAAAAAAAATGTTCCTGACATCTGTATGTGTGAACAGAGGCCACAGATAACGCCAGTGTGAACTTTGTCAAGTACAAGGGCGACTATGTCAGCACCGAAACCAACTACATGAGACGAGTGGATCCACAGAGCCTGGAGACGAAGGAGAAGGTGAGTCAGCGTAACGGATATAAAAGTTTCTTTTGAATGCTGATTCTGATGAACAGTCAGAGGGTACAGACGAGGGAGACGGGGGGACTGTTGATAATGAACAATGAGGGCAACAAAGATGGTGATGATGCTGTTCATTTAAGGTGGACTGGAGTCAATACATTGCTGTCAACTCGGCTACGGCTCACCCACACTATGACCGTGAGGGAGCCACGTACAACATGGGCAACTCATACGGGAAAAACGGTAACCTTCCTTCCCACCTGCCTTCCTAAATAACCAAAAATGTCTTTCTTTATGTAATAGTCCTCATCGGCTCCATCCAAATATGTCTGTATTCATGTAAATATCATTATGAGCTCCATCCAAATACGTCTGTATTTATGTTAATATCGTTGATCTAACCAAGTGCGGGGCTATAAGTGGGGCACGGGGTGTGGCACTGCCTGACCCTGAAACGTGCCCCCCCCACACACACACACACACACACACACACACAAACACACACACAGCCTCCCGTCCACTCCATTAGATCAGGATTAGTGTCACTTGGCTGCCTGTTGTGCCAATCTTTCCAGCCATTGTCACATGACCACCAATTAATGTTTCCATGGTGAGTATAATCATTTCTGCTACCATGGAAGCAGCACTGGAATTGTTTAAAAAAAAAGAGAGAGGAAAAAAAAAGTGGCAGACCAAGCCTATAGAAAAGGTCTATTGTAGTCAGATAAAGAATTTGTTTAAAATGGAAACAAGTGAAATTAATAATGAATGTGATGTTTTATTTAGAATAAGTATATTGTGTTTTTCTATCCTATCCATCATTTCCTATATTATCCAAGCAGTCTTTCTTTTCATGACTGTCCATCCTGGGCCACCCTACGTAAAGAATCCTGGATTCGCCATTGGATTCCATCCTAACAGATACTGTACAACTCCAGTTGTTTTTGGGCCTCCTCAGGTTTCTTCTACAACATCATTCGTGTGCCTCCTCCTGGGGAGAAAGCAACGGAGGGCTCCGCAGACCTGGATGGAGCCGAAGTCATCTGCTCCATCCGTGCAGCTGAACCCAGGAAACCTTCCTATTTCCACAGCTTTGGTGAGACGCACACTACAGTATAACAAACCCATTCTTTACAGTAAGTAGTCTTGCATACTGGATGTATACTGAGGTGGAATTACAGTAATGTGTTCTATGAGAGATGCCGTTATTCCGCCTGCACTGACATGGTGAGTCTTCACTTCACTAAAAGAGAGTGTCTCAGTTTTTCCCCTGCTCTTATTAATTACTAATTTGAATTCTAGTCTCTCCCTGCTTCTTTTAGGACAATCGCAGCTCCTTTGTCTTTCTGCTCAGCTTTCACTAGCTCTGCCATTGACTCTCGCACAAAATTACACACTTTCTCTTACACTATGTGTCTGTTACAACTGATAAAAAAGACACATAATCAACTTTTGACTGTAGTTTGTCTTATTGATTTTTGTAGACAGACCAGCACATTGCATTAGTTGAGGCTGCTAGAAATGGAATGTATCAGTTTTGACAACAAGTCCCTGATCCTTATGATACTTTGGCAGTAGTGTTATTGATTTAATGTGACTACTGAAACTTAGGTCAGAATCCAGGATAAGGTCAATATTTCCAACTGGATTTGTACTCTTCTTTAACAGCCTTGAAGTCTCTTCTTCATTTTTATTGAAGAATTAGCGGGAATAAAAAAAAGTAATACTAGTAATACACCTGTATGAACATGATTGGACGTTACTAGTCAGCTGATTTTCAAGCAATTGATGACAAAACCACTGATAGTGATGCTTTAAACTGATGTAAATCAGCTAACGCAAGCACAACTCTGTTGCTCTGCCCGATCTTACACAATGTTGCTCCTTGTGGTTGTTGCACTGCGCCAGTTCCCTGATAACATCTCAGTCTATATTTCCTGCAGACCACCCTTGCTCTGCCAGACTGTCTGGCACCAAGGAATCTCACATGCAATGTACAGTTATACAAGGCAACACATAATTACTCCTGGCAGTAGAGCTACAGTAGATTGGCGGGTTTAGCCCCCGTGTGTTTATCCGCTAGCACAATCATTTTGGTGGGGCTGGGGTAAGAAAGATTTAGGTTGCAAAGTGATGGGACAAAAATGGAGTAGCAGTGTGCTTCTGCAAAAAGGATTCAGAAGTCCCATGGTATCGTTTTTATTTTATTTTTGCAAACCCTCCATTACTGGTCCAATTAAACAAGCCACTTGGAAACTCATTTTCAGTTTGCATACAGACATAATGCCCTACCATTTATTTTCCAAGTTTGGTTCACACCTGAAATCGTGTTTGCAGGTCACATGGCTTTGAAATAATTGACCCATGAATGACCCATTTCATATGTGTTAATGAAAATATCCACGAGGCATATCAGTGGGGCGACTGTGTCATGAAACTAGTCTACAGAATCAGCGTTTTCACTGATGAGATACACTGTAAAAAGTGAGATTTCCATGTCTTTTTACTACAAAGCAGGGCAAGGTGCTATATAAATACTTTTAAAGTTTCACATCGCTCAATCCACTTGGAGATGCACACTGCTTTCATTCAGAATCTGAGCCTTTAAACGAGCCGTCAGGACCTCCAGTACTGTTGTGATGTCACAACTGTACTATATATACAGTGAGGAAAATAAGTATTTGAACACCATGTATTGCGAGATTTTGGGGAACAACCTCCTTCCCTCAGTTAGAGCATTGAAGATGGGTCGAGGCTGGGTCTTCCAACATGACAATGACCCGAAGCACACAGCCAGGATAACCAAGGAGTGGCTCTGGAAGAAATATATCAAGGTTCTGGCGTGGCCTAGCCAGTCTCCAGACCTAAACCCAATAGAGAATCTTTGGAGGGAGCTCAAACTCCGTGTTTCTCAGCGACAGCCCAGAAACCTGACTGATCTAGAGAAGATCTGTGTGGAGGAGTGGGCCAAAATCCCTTCTGCAGTGTGTGCAAACCTGGTGAAAAACTACAGGAAACATTTGACCTCTGGAACTGCAAACAAAGGCTACTGTACCAAATATTAACATTGATTTTCTCAGGTGAACCCTCTCCCCCTTTCTGCTTAAGCCCAGCTGTTTTTTTGCAGCTGTATCATACAAATAAATAGTCAAAAAATCATACATTGTGATTTCTGGATTTATTTTTTAGATTATGTCTCTCACAGTGGACATGCACCTACGATGACAATTTCAGACCCCTCCATGATTTCTAAGTGGGAGAACTTGCAAAATATCAAGGTGTTCAAATACTTATTTTCCTCACTGTATGTAGAAAGTGCCATTACTTACAGTCACTCCCCGGCTGCAATGGGTGTTAAAGAGACGGGCTAAAAGACAGAGGGTGAATACAGGTATATTCAGACAGACAGTATGAACATAAAAAAAAACATATTTTTTGGGGTTCTAGTAGAAACCCAAATCACAAGTATACACCTGAAAATGACCATGATATGGAACCTTAAAATGTGTCATCCCACCATGACATAGCATTACAATTATTTATGAAAATGATGAAAATCTGTCAATTGTGTGTTTTTTGAATGCATACGTTTCGCCCTGTGACTGTCCCTCTCCAGTCATGTCGGAGAACTACATTGTGTTCATCGAGCAGCCGATCAAGCTGGACCTGCTCAAGTTCATGCTGTACAGAATCCAGGGAAAGAGCTTTCATAAAGTCATGACCTGGGATCCTCAGTGTGAAACCATCTTCCACTTGGTCAACCGCCACACTGGCAAGGTGGGTTAGTTTACTGCACAGCAGCAGACATACAGTACATAAAAAGTGGATGCAGATTTGGCATAAAAAAGAGGTAGGAAACACACACACACACACACACACACACCTGTTTGCTGAATAGTCACAACAGAAAAGGAAAGCTGCGAGCTAATCTGTTCATGCATGGCGGAGCTTTTTCCTTATTTATTTTGATGAAGTCACACTCTGATGGTGTAGCCTTTTCTCATATATTGTTACTCTCAATTTTCTCATCTCATTACACAGCATACCCATTAAGCATACAATATCAAACCTTCATAATGTGAAGGTACAACACAGTAACAGCAGTGCCAGGGAATGCGCTTGGTCTTGAATGTTAAAACCAACACAGAAACTCCTTCTCGTTTGCAACAAAAGCCTTAATAAAGCAGTGTTAATTTATCTAATTATCTATTTATCTAATCTATTTATTTAATAAGTTGCTGATTGCTTGATGTGACTGGTTCAACAGGAGAGTGAGGTGAAGTACTGTGCAGCACCCATGTTCACACTGCATCAGATCAATGCTTTTGAAGAGGACGGGTTTTTGGTTATGGACATGTGCTGTGGGGACGATGGTGAGGTCATTGGAGAATTCACATTGGAGAATCTCCGCAGAGGCCCGGGAGAGGAAATGGACAAGGTTAATGCATCCAGCTCGACACTGAATCATAACGAAAAAACACAAAATCAAAGAGTGCCTGGCATACTAATGTTTTACTAGTTTGTCATCAGTAAGCAGCTCAGATTGAAGATCTGGCTTTTACTGAACGATTTCAACTGAAGAATTATTCATACCAGAAAAATAGACGTGTATGTGAGTGAGTGAGTGCGTGGGTGTGCAATAAGCTTTTGAAATCTCTGCCATTTTAAATGGGGTGAAGTCTTACCACACAAAAAAATTACCTGACAAATAATATCAAGATTCCTCCAAAAAATATAACTGCCATATACATTTTTTATTTCTGTTTTGTGTCAGTGTTTTGGGGTCTGATTGCCCCTGTGGTTGAGTGTCACCTTTCAGTCAAAAGGAGCCCCGCTCACAGCTTTTCACGTCTGTCTGATTTTGTTTGGCAGTTTTACAACTCGTTGTGCAGAAACCTCCCAAGGAGATATGTCTTGCCCCTGACTGTGGACCAACAAACTCCTTTGGACCAAAACCTTGTCACTCTGCATAAATCTACAGCCACAGCAAAGAAGACCAAACCGAGGATTAAACAGTCAGTGAGTAGGATTAAACCACAGTTGTATTTCTGTTTATTTACATTGCCATGATTGTAGACTATTAACCAGAAAAGCGAGAGTCAAAAGCGCCCCCCAAAAAAAAAGTTTTCAAAGCGTAAAAAAAAATGAACAAACAGATTATATTTCAGAGGTTTACTAACTGAGCATCTTTGCACTTGATTTAAAGATGCAGTAGGTAAGACTTATAAAAGATTAAGTGAGTGCCAATCATTACACTCAATCCTGTTTTCCTGGAATCAAGTAAAATATGGACCCTATGATCGTGACAAATGCAGCCATTTCACTGCCACATGCAATTATCCAGTATGATGAGACACTAAAGGTACTTCAAGATAGTGCTTTCATGCCTTACAGCAGAAAACAATGATGTTGAAATGGGAGCCCACCATGCGGCTGAATAATTGTCATTTAACAGCTCACACACACACACACACACACACAGTAAGTGCAGTTGACTGAACGTTCTCTGGTTTCCAGTTGGTTGCCAATTTTCGGTCAACTCCGTGGCTGTCCAACATTTGCTTATGGCAGAATGAAGAAGAAACATTTAAAGAAATTATGATGTTTTAGTTGCCATGACTACCTGAGTGACACTGTCCTCTGTTCTTAGAGAGAGTGGTGATATGTACATGTAACAATTAAAGGACAGCAATAAAAGTGCTGCTGACTACCACAATTACTATAAGGACTATGTTTTTTTTTTTTTTGCAATTGAAGGTATATATACTGTATATTTCAAAGTAAAACTAAAAGAAATGGATTTATCTTTATTCAAGTTAAAAATGAATGCCTGGAATCTTGTGCAGGTGTCCATTTACCGTACGCGTTTTAGAGAGTAATGCAGTATTGATTCCAGCCTTCAAATGTGTACAGTACATCAGGTCTGCTGGTGTGTATTAACTGGGTACATTTTGGGCTAAAATGTAAAAGTTACACAGCAAATCGAATCCCCACTTCCTCCTGTGACCCCTGCAGGTTTTCATGACCCACGAGGAACTTCACGACGATGAGCTTCTGCAATACGGCGGCCTTGAGTTCCCTCAGATCAACTATGACCAGTACAATGGCAGACCGTACCGCTACTTCTACTCGTGTGGCTTTGGACACGTCTTCGCTGACTCCCTGCTCAAAATGGATGTCCACACCAAGGAGCTTAAGGTTTCTATCAATCAAATACTTCTTAGGGAGGAAGTCAATCTTAACTGTTGACAGCAAAGTTATTTCTACTGCTGCTTCTCTATCACCGAGGGCGAGGAGGCTGCAAGTTGGTTTTATAACATGAAACAGCTCTGAGTGAAGCGGATGCTTGTGTAATCTTCCCTGCCTAGGTGTGGCGTTATCCCGGCTTGTACCCGTCTGAGCCTGTCTTCGTCGCGTCGCCCAAAGCTACAGAAGAAGATGATGGAGTGGTCTTGTCAGTTATCATCACACCCAGAGAAGTGAGTTAACAAGTACTACAAAACAACACGAAAACAAGAGCTGCAGCAGACATCGGTAACTTGAATTGTGACAATCTTCATTTGACTAGATTGTAATGGTGCATTGTAACACAGTGCTTTGAGAAATATGAAGAAAAAATATGCAAAAACCACAGTTTTCAAAGCAGAGTTTGTCTATTAGTTTGTGCAACACATTCTCTGAAAATGCTACGAAATCACATACACACTTGAACAGTTGCATGCCTGTATATTTCAACAAACATTGTCCATGGAACTTGATTTACATTGCCACAATCGTAGATTGTTAACCCGATAAGCTGGGAAAAAAAGTTTCAAAAGCCTAAAAACAGCGTCAAAAAAAGCTTTAAATGAATGAATGAACAGATACATTTTCAAAATTTACTAACTGAGTAACTTTTCTGAGAAAAAACAAACTTGCAAGGGGCCGGCCATTTGAGAGGCAGGTGATTTTAGCCGATAAAAGATGACTGTGAGATTGTGTGTGTTCAGCGGTTGTTGCAGTTGAGTTAAGACTTATAAAACTAACTTTCTGTCAAATTTGCTTAAACTGACTCCATATTCAAGTAGTACTACATGAAGCATATCGTTTAAAAAAATTCCGGCTCCTCTGGCACCACCTACAGCCTGTAGGGCAATTTCCAAAAATCCAACGCACCCTGTTCAGATGCACCAATCAGGGCCAAGAGGTGTGGTGTCTAACTGTGTGTCAATCACTGCTCAGGCACACACATTCACTTTCTCTCGTGGGGGGGGGGGGTGGGGAGGGGCTTAGGAGACCATTTGGGCTTAAGCAGAAAGGGGGAGAGGGACTGAGAAGTTGTCGATGTTCTAATTCTTTGGCTAAATCCTGGATCTTCACAATCCTACCTACACAACCTTTAAGTCAACAAAAAGGTCACAGTCATGCGTCAACGACAGTGAGAGAAAGTTCAGGCACCAAAACGACAAGGATTAGAAAAAAGATTGTGGTTTGGGTTAAAATGCCGGTCACACCCTTAAGTAGTACTCCTGGGACACGGACACACACTGCTGCTGCTAGCCCTGTCTCTACACATGTCTGTTTCCCATTGATGAAATGGCATATGGTGGAGAGAGTAGTGGAAATGTACTGCACTCAAACAGTAGAATACTTCCCGTTAAAGATAAATATAAACTGATTTGACAGATTTAACAGCAAAGACAACGCCGGCAGTAGTGACGGCCAAATAGGCTACAGAATATTTCGTTCTGTATTGACAGTTGCAATATTTGAAAATCCTATAAATAATTTTTATTTTTTTTAAATTACATTTATGTCAAAACCTAGAGACTTTCAAACATCAAAATGTCATTTATTAAATAATCACTCTGACATCTCTCTCCATTTAGTGCATGTATAGGTACTGAGCATGTGTGTGTAATTCAGGCCTGTGTGTAAAAACAACAGTGTAAATTGTAATTTCCCCTTGTGGGAGTAATAAAGGATTTATTATTATTATTATTATTATTATTATTATTATTATTATTACATGTAATTGTGTCAAAAGGACATATAAATATATTTTTGTATTCTACGCTTCCAACACGCTTGTGTATAATAATAGAGTTCGGTCCTATTTCTAGCAAGCATGCGTTTCCATGCCACGTCTGAGAAGTACGTGTCACGCAGGCAGTGTGCAAGAGTGCCAAAATCTCATGTGAGCCTTGGTTTTGCAAATATAAAGTAAATGAAATCCCTGTCTGAAATTGGGCCAGTATGGGACAAAATTGCCAGGGCCGAATCTCTGTCCCAGCCCGCCCCTGGCTATATATATTTCGAATGGTTCACAACAACAGCCTGTTTTGTGTGACCTGATCATACATATAAATCTCACAGTCTGGGGCTTTCATTACCATTCTAGTGAGCAGGGTGTTCTGTGGCCTTGTTCTTGACATAAACTATTTCATCCCTCCCGTTTCCAGGAGAAAAGTACTTTCCTACTGGTCCTGGATGCCAAGACCTTCACTGAGCTGGGAAGAGCAGAGGTCCCTGTCACCATCCCGTTTGGGACCCACGGCGTGTTTAACGAGATGGGCTAGCGCCACCACGGTTTGCAGCTCTGCAGATAATTAATGAAATTGAACCAGCAACCAGCCACTTTATCCACAGTGTAGAATATCTCTGTTGATGTCATTGCCTGTAAAAAACTGTGAAAGAAATAAGAGCTGGGGAAAAACTGCAGACTCATGCTTTTTTTTTTGTTTGTGCCTCCTTGATAGGAATAAGTGCATGTCCCCACTGTGTGCTGCCATTACAGTCAGAAAGATGGCAATCTTTTGGAGACTAACAGACAGAAAGCCCAGCATGGCAACAGCGCACTGATAATGTTTGTCCTCTAAGTGTTCTTATATGCTCTTGTAAGATTTTGAAACAGCCTCTAGACAATGTATGAGTCCCATACGGATGGTGCTTACCTGGAAGGACTAATGCTTACGTTGAAACCATTTTCGAAGGAAAAAAAAACCCAAAACAAAGTATTACAGTTAATACACACATTGAAATAAAACCCATTCCCCTCCTTTTTTTCCGTGTTTTTGCATCACCACGCCACTGGAAACGCTATACCCCAGTGAGAACAGAACAGCACTTAGGATACATAAAAATGCATCAGAGTAAATTCAATTTCTGTCAAAGTAATGCGATAGAAATGGACAATGTCTGAAATGCCAGGAAAACAAATGGATCTAACTGGTCGAAAGTCTCCAGAGAGTCTAGCAGAGGTCACATCAGATATGTGCTGCCGGTCGTATTGGCTCAAAACAACCCAAAACAAAGTCGACGTACTGTACACAACAAAAATGTATATTCATGTGTGTGGAACAACAGCAGTTTTGTTGTTCCATTTAACTGTGAGCCAAACAGAAGAATGCAGAGTAAAAAAACACAGACCCTGCTCAGTATTCAAAACAAGCGTACAACTACACTTGTCACTCCACCGTCTCCACAATTGAGTCCACTGATGCTTATTCCATCGGCTATTTTCCTTTCGCATTGACCAGAACAGATGGATTTGAGCTGACTGGGATCTGATACACATGCTACTGGCTGTGTGAAAGCTCAGAGGTCTCAGATATATTATGCCCCATGTATTTTTGTGGCCTTTTTTAATATTTCAATCAAGAGTTACAGTGGAGACTTTTTTAAGACGGCAAGTTCCAACCGTCAATAATTGTTGACCGTACAATACACACAGGCAGAGGTTTCATCTTTAGCTTCTCTTATTACACTGAACTGAATAAAACGGAATGGAATAGAGCTACAATATACTCTTCGTGGTTTTCATTTAATGTAATTGATTTAATACTGCGAATTAACAACACGTGTTCCTTGCTCAACTGGGGCTGTGTCTCCTAATAAGCATGCCGTACATGTCTCCCAAGATACACATTCATTAGCCCATAATTTCTAATTGAATCAGTCATGCTTAATCTGTGTGTGTGTGTGTGTGTGTGTGTGTGTGTGTGTGTGTGTGTGTGTGTGTGTGTGTGCGTGCTTGCTCAGGATAGTAATCTCTACAGCGACCTTTGCCCTCACATAAATCTTAAACTAAATTTAGTTTTTCACAAATCTGTGTGGCCAAGCAAAGCCTTATCAACACGCCTTTAATTGAAAGTATTATTGGGTGAGACATTAAGCATGAGGATCAATAGTTAAATCAATGTGTTTTTCTAGATAGTTTTAAACACAAAATGTGTTGGATTCACCTGGGAAAGATCGCCAAGCACACAGTCTCGCATCGCCAGACCTATCTCCACAGCGCTGTGGAATAAGGTCCGGCCACATCACAGATACAATCCAGGAGAAAAAAAAAAACATCTGGGTTGTGTGGCTCTGCAAAAAAGTCAAACATAACTTGTTTTATTGGAACTTATGCACTGTGCAGAAGCAAACGCCACATGAAATAGGAAATGAAGTTAACCGTTCACATAATACAGTAACGTGAGCTACTGGCTCACAGCTAACGGGCTGGACAGATGGTTAAACATCATTTGCTCTTACCAGTGTATCGCCATGTGTATTTTGTCCACAACAATCCCCACCAATCAGTCCCAAAACATGCCAGTTAGAGAGTTAATGCAGTAAATATATTCTTTGTACATCTTTACAAAGAACCAAGCAGGCCCGCCTTTGTCGTGCGATCCAGGTTTTCCCTGTTCCCCGAAATCGGTAATGGAGATTAAAATGTAAACACAAAAAGCGGAAGGTGAGGGACATCTGGCAGAAATTCCAGCAGTTAAAGGTCCCATGACATGGTTCTCTTTGGATGCTTTTATATAACCCTTAGTGGTCCCCTAATACTGTATCTGAAGTCTCTTTTATATAGACCTTAGTGGTCCCCTAATACTGTATCTGAAGTCTCTTTTATAAAGACCGTAGAGGTCCCCTAATACTGTATCTGAAGTCTCTTATATATACACTGTAGTCTATATATAAGTGTCGCTCTCTCATGGATGGGCCAAATTCTCTGGGCGGGCAAAGCGGAGAAAAGGGAATTTAACCTTTCCTTTTATGACCTCATAAGGGGAAAGATTCCAGATCGGCCCATCTGAGCTTTCATTTTCTCATTTTCTCAGGGCTCGGTTTACACCTATCACCATTTCTAGACACTAGGGAACCATAGGAAGGCTGGGGGAATGCATATTAATGTTTAAAAACCCCATGAAGGGAAATTGTTATGCCATGGGACCTTTATGGTCGATCCAGACTGCAATAATCCCACCAATCTGTCCCAAAATGTCGCAGTTGGAGAGTCAAAACTGTAAACATATTCTTTGTTAATCTTTCAATCATTCAATCATTCCCCGAAAGAACCGAGCAGGCCTTGCCGTGTGGCGCGATTCAAATTGTCTTGAAAACGTGCCTTTTTCAGCGTGTAGCTTGTGAGCTCGGAGCTTGTTGTTTCGTCCCGTAGCAAAGTGATTTTGAGAACAGCAACACGCAGAGAGTGGAAGGTGAGGGACAAAGCTGTCAGGCAATTATCCTGGAAATGTACAGTCATTCTGGAAGCATTTGTGCAGGTATCTATACATACACTGTAGCACAAATGAACTTGCATACACAACATTTGTATGCAAGTTGGTTTGTCTTGCTTTCAAGGTGACAGTTTCAGACTGTCTAAGCTCTAATTTGACCCATGAGAGTATGTATGAGCTCACTCTCAAACTCCCCTGCTGTCTCACTAAGCACAAGTTATTGTACAGAGTCTTAACTTTGGCTGCTATCTGTATCATTATTTCATATCCCATGAATTCATAATGGTATCATCTATATTCACCATATTAGACACACTTCTCAGAGGCAGGCACTGATTTCCCTCAATAGTGATAACAATGTCTTCTATATCCAGATATGTCATTCCCCATATTCCCGGTCTTGAGCCGCTATGTGGCAGCACGTTTATCTGACATACAGATAATCTGTGTGTGTGTGTGTGTGTGTGTGTGTGTGTGTGTGTGTGTGTCTATGTGTGTGGCTGCAAGTGCATATTAAGCATATGCTTATTTATGGAAAAGTGTAGCAGTAGGACATGTGTGTGTCTGTATATGTGCGTGTGTGTTTCTCTGTGGACCCTCTCTAATTGTACACAGGGAGAAAAAATACTGCAGATGCTTTATGAAGTCAGAATGGAGCAATAAAATTCCCACAAAGGGGGTGAATCGTGCAATGTCAACACAAATAATGTCCCACCACGGACCTGGCAGCCTGGCTCAAGAAAAAGAAAATGTGAGGAGAGGATTTATCCATATTGCACAATCATGGATGGAAAATATTTGATGCTGGAATAAGAATCCACAATGCAAATGTAGCAGTTTGTTTTTTCTTTTTTTTTACCCCACAATGTTTCTCTCTTGATTTCGTGCCTTTTTTGTGTTATTAGAAATGTCTTCCTTCTCCGGAGCCTACTGCTCAAGCAACTGTAAACTCAGTGAGACAATTACATAAACTAAATGGCTTATTTGTTATCTGCTCAAATGAAAGAATAAAATTGTCCGGCTTGGAAATAGTTGGAAATAAATGTACAAGGCTGCAATTCTGGATTTGAAAAATATGCATTTCTGCTTAAAATCAAGCGAAGAATAGGCTTCATCTGCCACTGCAGCACTAACGCAGGACAGATGCAGGATACGTTCACGCCCGAGATGATGCTTTTCAGTGTCCCCATAATGACAGAACCTTCAAACTCTTGGGGGGTGGGGGGTGGAGACGAGAAAAGCCAGGGCCAATATAGGCAGAATGAGGCTGATTTTGCCATTATAGCGGCGAGCTCTTTTCCCTCTTGGATGGAAGCCTGGGCTGACAGTCAGACATCATTATGAGTCAGTGGCCTTGCAGTTTGTCACTGTCAGTGCCTCTAAATGGAGACTTTGTTTTCAAGATTTGTAAAGATTTATGACATTCCGGGCACTATTTAAGCAGTGATGCACAGCAAAGTCATTTTGTTTAATGTGAAGCCACTTTGAAAAGAAATGGCAGATTCTTCTATGCGTGGTGGACTTATTTCCTCCGAGCTGAAATATAATACGAAGCATTGTGTTAATTTTTTTTTTTTTTTTATCTTTGTTTCAATCAGAGAAAACCCATATGTGTCTGGTGCTTAATGGGAACAACGACGTTTTCATCACCGTTGTACAGTCCACCCTTAAAACCCTCAAAAACATTTGCAAATTGCAATGAGTTGTGAGTATGAAGCCCATATAATATCAGCCAAAAAAGGAATTTTTGCCAATTTTCGTGTATTTAGCAAGATCAATTTGCCTATTGGTCTCGCTACATACTCTAATAAAAGAATCCCTATGTGCTGGAAGACTGGATTTTCTTAGGAGTGCAAGTAGCCCACACACTTATTATTGCTTCCTAATTCCTTCCTTGATGTGTTACAGTTGTGTTCTCATCTCTCTTTCCAATGCTGTAAAGATATCCCTTATGAAAGAGATAGTCATTGTGTAAGGAGGATATTATACATGAATCACAGAAATTGTTTCCCAAAACGTATAGGCGTTCACACAGCATCCTGCAGCAGTAATTCCCCAGGAGATTGAGAAAACAGGCCAAGTTAGGTCACTATGATTTCACTGCTGAGTACCACAGGTGCATCTCCCCCCCCCCCGCTACCTTGGCCCTGCAGGAAGATTACAGGAACATCTTGGTAATCCTTCTATAGGGTAGCATTTATTATCGATGTGACCGAGTCCCACGTTTTCCAATGAGATCACCCTTCCAGCAGCGCCCTCTGCAGGCGCACACAAACTCCTCTTTATAAAGTGCCGTGATGTCTCGACACCGACACACACGCAGTCGGTGCAAAAGAAGCCTTCACTTCCTCACACAGGAGCGCACAGCTTTTTTTTTGAGAGAGTCAGTGGTGGTGTTTGGGGGTGTGGGGAATACAATCCAGTCTGCGTTTTGGAGCACTTTTCAAAGGACTTCTACTATCTCGTTAGATATATTGGCACAGCTGACAGAGCGTTTCACGCCAGTTTAAGGACTGTTTTAAGGACAAATTGTTTCCAAGGGGCAATCGGAGCTGGCAGTCTGAGCCCTTATGATGCGGAGAGATCAAGTCTCAGTAGTTGGTCGGCATGAGCGCAGCGCAGACGGACCCTGAGAAACTGCTTTCATGGATTGATTGATTCACTGGCATTTGATTTTTTTTATTTTTTCCCCCCAATTCCAGAGGATTTGACTGTGTCGTGGTTAGTCTGTTAATCAAAAAACAAACAAAAAAATCGTGGATTATTGTTGGGATCCAAGGGTTTTTTGTCGGAGATGCGTGGGTAACGAGGATATTGATTTTTTTGTTTTAAATTATTATTATTATTTTTTAACAGTTAGCCTACACCTGGGTGAAGGATCCGAAGAGGGGAATTAACCTTTCATAAGGTGGAAATATCAGTCGTGCTGGACCCTAACTAATCTCTCCAACAATATGAAGTCTGTCACTGTATGGATGTGCGTTTCCAGCTTTCTCCTGCTCTTAGGTGAGAAGTCAAATATTGAAATAATATGTACAATTGTTTGCCAATCGTTATTTTTTTTATTCTGGGTCATATAGAGATACATCCTGACATCAGTTGCCTAATTATTGCCAAGTCGCATGTTTTGCTATGTGTCCACTTTTTTTCTCATGCAGGAGTTGTTATAGGGCACAAGGTTTATTCTGTTTTTTTATTTATTTATTTTTAATGTGGAGCCAAATATTGATAGATAGGGCGTTCGTTTTCAATATGAGATTAGGTTAGATTATGTGAAATTGTTACCCATATAGCTACAAATTGTTCTATGCAAGTGAAAATACTCATACTGGATCCATTAAAGAACAGCAGCATCCATAGTTGGAATACAAATCTCATGACTGGAACAGCTTTTAGGCTTTTAGTTTTAACATGAGAAAATCAATCATCATCATCATCATCATCATCAGCAGCAGCAGCAGGACAATCCAGTTTAAGTGTCGTCCACAAAGGCCAGTGCTTGAGTGTAAATCCTCTGACTGATGAAATATTTTTACAGTTAACTTCACGTTTCTCTTCTCTTCTTCTCGCCGTTGCTCTCTGGTTCTGTTGCAGTATCCTCTCCTCTCTGAGCTCAATGTTCAATATCACCACACGGGGTCTCTCTTGCCATTTCACCAGAAGTATCTCTACTGGTGTGTGTGTGTGTGTGTGTGTGTGTGTGTGAGTGAGTGTGTGCGTGTGTAATCTTGACTCCTGTCAAGCGGCCTCACCTGAGTCTCTGCTCCAAGGATCCCTGTTTATTTAATCTTTTTTGTTATCTGTCATTTTTCTGGTAACCTATATGTGAGTTGAGTGTAGTTAATTAATTAGATAGCCTCCACTTCGGTGATCAAGAATTCCTTTAATTTGATTCAAATAGGAAACTGAAAGCTGCAGTCTGATTGGTTTTAAAGACTTTTAGATGCACTAAAGCGGGTACAGACAAGGACAGGTAAAGCACTGAATATGAATTAAATGAGAACTTAACAAGACCCCATGAAGAGATGTCTTAGACTCATGTGAACCATGAAGAATGTACCTGTCTTGGTAAAAAGATGCCTTGGCATGTATGTGCATGTCAGAGGCCATCAAACCTGTACAGGTCCCACATCAACAAAACATAACAGCTAGTTTATGACGTGTACTTGCACTTGCACACACATTAGAGCTGCACCGATTAATCGATTGATCGATTAGGTGTCAACTATTCAATTAATCGCCATTGGCTTTGATAATGGATTCATTGGTTTGAGTCATTTTGTATGAAAATGAAGTAACCATTTTCTGATTTCAGAATCTTAAATGTGACTATTTTTAGTTTCTTCTCTCCTTTGTGACAGTAAACTGAATATTTTTTGAGTTGTGGACAAAACAAGACATTTAAAGACGTCACCTTGAGCTTTGGAAAACCAACAGATTCTCACTCCCATCTTGTAAAATACAGATGCTTGGTCACTCGCTGGAACGGGACGGTTGAGTTTAGGAAAAGTTTGTGGGTGGGCTTACGCTTCCGTGACACGTGGGAATAATGGGAGGGTTAAAGAAGACGTTAGGAACCATTCTGGACTCAAACCCCGGTCTCCTGGGTGAAAGACCTGTGTTTGACCCATCCACCACCCCAACCAACCTCCTCATGTAGAATTTGGGCCTTACATACTTGCCAAACCCCGTGTAGCTGCTGCTCTCCCCGGAACGTTCTACAAACACACTGAAGTGCTTTTTTTGTCGCTTCAGATGCTGACAGCCACTGTCCAAAAGAGTTTGGAGTGAGAATTGTATTGACCAAACAACTAATCGATTCATCAAGAAAATAATCAACAAAAAAGTTATTGTTAGTTGAAGCCCTGACACATCGACAAGTACAAAATCACACACATATTAATTTGCAAATTTCTGAGCCCCTTTGTCTCTTGTCACCCCCACCTCTGTCCCCTGGTCCCCACCTATAGGTGAGGCAGCGAGTTCCTGGGATGGTCCCTCAGCTGTGTCCATGTCTTTGGCCACTGGGTCTCCAGGATCTCCGGGTACCGGTTCTGGGCCTGGAGCTCAGACAGAATGGGTGGACTGCATCCAGGCGAGTGACTGGTGCAACCAGAACCCACACTGCAGCTCTCGGTACCGGGTGATGCGCCAGTGCCTTGTGGGCAAGGAGAAGGAAGCCATGCTGGACAACAACAGGGAGTGCCAGGCTGCCTTGGAAGTGCTGCTGGTTAGTCCTCTGTATGACTGCCGCTGCAGGAGGGGCATGAAGAAGGAGCTGCAGTGTCTGCAGAACTACTGGACCATCCACATGGGGCTCACCGAAGGTAGGAGGCAGATGTTTTTAATACAATTCTCTTCACGTCACATCGTGTGGCAATTTCAGATCCTGTGACATAATAATAACACCTCTTTGAGTCGTGCAGCATCTTGTGTGTTATTCCGAAATGAACTTGCACTTGCTTCTTTTTCATTTCCAGTTAATTATGAATGAGCTGGATCTTCAGCGTCATTTGTTAACTTCTGCATTCTCTCTGTCACTGTGAGCTCAACTTATAACTATGGATGTTCTGATACAATTTTTCCTTTCCGATACCGATTCCGATACCTGAGATAGCGTATCGTCCAATACCGAGTACTGACCCGATGCCAGTGTGTATGAAAAAATATGAAGATAAAAGATGCCTTGGCATGTATGTACATGTCAGAGGCCATCAAACCTTTATAGGTCCCACATCAACAAAACAAAAGGAAAGCAGGTTTATGATGTGTGCTTTCACTTGCACACACATTAGAGCTCTAATTATATATAATTATGTTTTAACAGCTATATCCCTGAATGGATGTGATATGATTACTTTCATTGTTGTACGGGCTGGTTCAGGTTAAACTCATTGTAAAACAGGAACACACACAGAGAATGAATGCCATTGAACTTTCTTTTGTTCATCTAGTTTGACCGGGAGTCATAACGGAAAAAGAACCTTAAAAAAACTACTTTAGAGGAGATTTTATTCAGGGATAAATTAAACGGTATCGGATCGTGCATCAGCTCCAGTACTTGCCGATGCCGATGCCAGCATTTTAGGCAGTATCAAAGGCTTTTCTGATACTGGTATTGGTATTGGAACATCTCAACTTATAACATGTTCAATGGTTTTGTTACTGACTATGTATAGCAAGGCTCTCTTGGTCATGTACAACAATACATATGTCCACGGAGATGCACATGCATTACTGCAGTAAGTAGTCTGTTTGGGGATACCACTATTTATATAAGTGGGTAAGACGTAGAGCATTCTTTCGCGTCATAACCTTCATTTTAAACTAATGTTCTGATCTCAAGTGTACTTTCCGGGCATGTACACCACACCCATTGTTGATGCTATTTCCCTTATGCTTTTTTATAGTGATACCCAGAAGCCCCTGATGAAAAATATATATGTTTTCCCACTTTCCTCACCCTGTCGAAAGGTAATGGAGCTGTAATGGGATTACATTAAGTAGACCTGTTATGGTACTCTTATTGTTTTTTACCTAAAGTGTTCCATATCACCATGTAATTAGGTTATAGTCGTATAGCTCAGGCCCTTATGCGTCCACTTATGCAGGACATAAAATAGCACTCTTGTTGTAACATTGACACCTTCTGGTTTTACCATTGCAATGCGTTTAGAGAGCACAAAGCAGCCTCGTGAACGGACATGACTCTTGGTCACAGGTTCAAGAGAACACAGTATATTTAATGCGTACATTTACACCATATTTGATACAGGTCATGTAAACAGCTCATTTGGTTTGGATATTCTTAAGCCCTTTTTCTGAATTTAAAATTTTCCAACTAAGACATGTGTGATATGCCAGTATAATTCGGGTTTTAGATGAATTCTTTGGACATGTATACAGTGCATTCGTAGTATTTCTCAATTGGTTTTTTTACCGCAGTGTTTGGATCTTTTTCCTGTTTAAGGATTACTGTCAGCTCTGTGCGTTGCTATGGTCACCGCACAGAGCTGACAACAGTTTGTAAGGCTGACGTAGAGATGCATGCCCCAAAAAAACAAAAAGCGAAACACAGTCACTTTTAAACACTGTGAAAGACTTATGTATCAACATGTTTTTGGGGCCATTTTCAAGAAGATGGTTGAAGCAATGAAAGAGGGAGGCTGTTCAAAAAAAAGTTACAGTTAAAAAAAGTCGTCCATTAGTGACATTTCTTTTGCAGTCTGAATGGAAATGGGAATGTAAGTGGAATATTCACTTTCATTAGCCGTGAAAACAGCTTAGTTGGAATATTGTCTTTTTTTAACTTAGTCTGTGTTACATACTGTGTGAAGACAAATCTGACTGAATCAGAGCGGCTGGAGATGCCTTGCCCCTTGGGGCCAGGCTAAAGGGGGCCATAACCCAACAGTGACATTGCTCTGTGACCGATGCCAAGTGTCATGCCATGTAAACATGGAGGACATAATGTGCTCAGCTGTTTTGACATGTGGGCTAATGGTGGAAATGTTGCAAAGTCTCCAAGCTCTGAGCATTCTGGGCTTTTGTGTTGTGATCCGTGAAGTGATTTGCTAGGCTGACTGCTCATAGCACCAGCTACACTTCATCAGACTGATGGCAGCAGAGGGTCCCTGACATGAGTTCAAGGGAAATGTAATGACATGGATGCTCCCCAGGCCTTCTGTCTCCTCCCTGCCTTTCTCTCTTTTTCTAACACTTTCCCCTTCGTGTGTCTCTTTCTCACTCCGTTTCTCCTTTCCCCAACAAACAGCCGCATAAGTCAAAGTATTTTGCGTTTGAATGCATCATGCAAGTTGTCTGGCTTTCAAGGAGAGAGACCTCCTGTGCCTGCAGCTTGCCCTTCACAGAGCTTGTGTTTCTTTTATGAATAAAAGCCTCTCAGCACTGTCCTGTTTTGGCCCAGTCGTCCCTCTGAGATAATACCCCGCTTTAACACAAACCAAAAGCTCTCATAGTGCAGCTTTAATCTAATCACAATCCATTGTGCAGTCAAGCAGGCTTTGTTAACTGGAAACAATCTATGTACAACATCCATCTCTGGAAACAAACACGAAGGGCCGAATCCCAACACACCCTCTTGAAATGGCGCTAAACCACTTTAAAAATCATTTGTGGACAAATCAGGAAGGGTTTTAATGTTGGTGATGGGTCAGATATTGCGTAATGTAGCTTTGAAAGTCTTGTTTCACTCATGTTAATGTGGAGAGATGAAGAGGGCAAGAGTTTGTGAAGGAGAAAGATAAGAAAAGCGAGGAACTAAAGATTAAAAGATCAGGAGTCGAGCTAGAGAAAGGGAAAGGACAAGGATAGCTGACAGAAAGAGGAAAGCAAAAGACCTGTGTAACATGTGATAATCTCAATAGGATAGGTAACATTCATCGCCACTTTGCTGCAACCTAAGACCATAAAAAAGGTGTTTCTGCAACTACGGTCCCTTTTGACTTTCCCCAAAAAATCTCAGTAAGACTTTACAATAAGGTACACAAAAAAGTAGGTAGTTAATGATTAACTAATGAGGAATAAGATAAGATAAAATAAGAAAAACCTTTATTTGTCCCACAGTGGGGAAATTGCAGTTTGCAACAGCAAAGATAGGTAAGTGCACAGAGATAGATGTGTACAAAATATAGCAAACAGTATTATACAATGAGATACACATCAATTATTAAATTGCACTTTGAAAATTGCCCAAATGAAAAATGCTGCACAGATGTAATGATTGGGATGGGATACAGGATATATTGCACAGAGTCAACAGTGTTCGTTGTACAGTCAGGAATGAATGAGTAACGAATGGTTAGTTAATGAGTAGTTACTGATTGACTGGGATTCCAGCACTAACGATTAGTTACTGCTAAACAAAGCCTGGTCCTACCAGACTCTGGTACATTTCATTTGTACAGAGATTCTGGTCTCGCTCCATTGACAAGGGTTAACTTCCTTGAAGGCGGGTCCTTTGTTGAAGTTTAAAACTATTGGATCTGCCCAGAGCCACCCTGGATCTGCCATAACCAATCGCTAACGTTTGGTCATGACGTATGTCATGCACATGTGCAACAACAAAGGGAGACCGACAAGGCTTATATTTAGCATTAGCATTGCTAGCGTCAGCCTTAGCCATCTCCTTCACCACTAACGGAGCAAGCTGGAAAATCAAATTTTTCCCGAACCCAGTGGGGAGGAGGGCCATAACAGTAATAACTGTAAATAAAACTAACGCACGACTTCAACGTCATCGTTCTCAGCCACTCCCTCTGGTTCCTATTTGGAAAAACCAACCAAAAACTTTGGTTGAGAAAACCCAAGACTATACCGCAAATGGAAAATGAGCGGAAGAACGTGGGAGGGCGGAACCAGGCAGAACCAGGCTTTGGCCATAATCAACTTCTAATATTAGAAAAAAAAAAAAAAAAAAAAGAATATTACATGTAATATTAGAAAATTACTTTTGGTGCTTAAGTACAGTACATATCAGATACTTAAAGACTTTTACTCAAGTAATATTGTAAAAGGAGACTTCAACTTCAACCAAAGTCATTTTCTGGAGATAATCTAAAGATATTTTACTCAATTACTGCTTAGTACTAAGTAGTAAGTACAGTAGTTTAGAACAGTACTTCATTATAAATGTTCAGACTCAGAGGGTAACTTTTATAAAATAACTTCTTGTCATATTTGCTGAAGTTGTCACTATGAGAGTAGTATGTTGATGGTAAACACAAATCATTTCCCTCTGCCTTTACCTAGTGCTCCTAATGATATTTCCAAGTTTCCCCCGCACCCAAAGATTAACAACCAATCAGAGCTGAGGAGTCTCTAATGCAGTGTCTTCATACGGTTGACTCAGCCTACCTTGCTTCCTTGAGGTTCATTACCAACAGTAAAGCCTCCTGACGGCAAAATAGGAATATTTTGTTCTGTATTGACAGGTGCAATATTTGAAAATCGATAATTATTTTTTGGGCATTTTTGGCCTTTTTTTTTGACAGGACAGAAGAAGACATGAAAGGGGAAAGACAGGGGGGATGACGTGCAGAACAGGGCCGCAGGTCGGAGTCAAACCCTGGCCCGTTGCATTGAGGAGTACACCACTATATATGGACCCCCGCTCTAACAACTGAGCTATCTGGGCACCCGAAAATTGATAATTATTATTATTATTATCTGCATTTAGATTAGATTAGATTAGATTCAACTTTATTGTCATTACACATGTACAGGTACAATGTAATATGTTTTATGTCAAAACCTAGAAACTTTCAAACATGAAAATTCCATTTATTAAATGTATTTGTGTCAGAATGACATAAAAGCATCTTTTCATATTCTATGTTGCCTGGAAACGCTTCCAACACGCTTGTGTTGTTTTTCTAGCATGCACACGTTTACAGCGTGGCTCCAGCCGCGCCTGAGACGTGCGTGTCATGCAGGCGGTGTGCAAGCCCTAACCTGTTAACATGGGAGCCGAAATAAAAATGGACACACCACGCAGCTGACACACTCAAGACACGCAGGCAGTGTGCAGGAGCCCTAAAGCTGGACTCACCACTGTGAGTTGTACTCTCGGGTGGTATGGCACTAGGTTCTGTCACTGATACAACTTTATTTATATGGCGACTATTGGTGTTCTACCTCCCTACATTTGTTCTCCTATGTGTGATGGTCTTTTAGTCGATAAAGTCCTTTTGATCTAGAAAATAAAGATCCTCTATCAAGGATGTAGAAATGTGCACATTTCAAATCCAATCATTCGAGTACAAACCTTCCAATGATTCCTGCCTTCATTCACAAATGAAAAATGAGAAAATGTGAGGTCTAAAAGCAAGCTAAATGATTTCCTGAGAATGTAAGGAGTGCCAAGCGGTACTTTTCCACGTGATAAGAGTGAATCATTTCGAGGGCTGTGCTGTAAGTCATTTACAGAATTTCAGTCATTGAAAGACTCATAACAACCTTGGAAAGATCTTCCAATTCATTGTCTCTTTGTCAGTCCACTGTGGTTTAAGTCATGCATCTACAAAGGGAAGGCAGTCCCATGTCAAAGTGTCCTTGGGCAAGACACTGAACCCCGAGTTGCCCCTGATGCTGTGCATCGGCGTGTGAGTGTTTATCTGATGAGCAGGTGGAACCTTGTATGGCAGCCACGGCCACAGTGTATGTATGTGTGTGAATGGTGAATGTATCCTGTATGATGTAAAAGCGCTTTTAAGACTAGAAAAGCACTATATAAATACAGCACATTTACATCTACAAAATGGTTGCAAAAAGTAGTCCTAAATACTAGGAATGATAACTGACCATGACAATAAGCTCAAGACAGGCAAAGTTTTTACAGGTTCCCCTTTTATTAGTATTTATTTGTTGAAAACAATTATGGTCAAAGGTGAAGTTAGGAGGTTAGGGTTGGTCCACCTCCAAACCTCCTGACATGACTTAAGGTCACTATACTTAACTGTCATCTTGTAACTCGTAATTTGGTAGGATGTCAAACAAATTGTTGCTCGTAACTTTTCGTACGACATCATACAAACCCGTTCATGAGAATGCTTTGCTTGATGTGTCTTCTTGAAATTGCAGCACATTTTGGCAGGTGGTGGAAGCTATATTTTAGTTTTAAATTCCAAAACACATATTACTCCCCAGCTATGATGTGGGGTTAAATTTCCTGTTGTTGCCTCCCTTTAGGCTATAGTACAGTACTGATTGGCATAACAACCCAAAATTGTAAGGGTTTATAATGGTAGGCTTTGATCACCATCGGTAATGGTGCTTATGGTGACCTGTTAGTTGTGTTTTCTAATGGAAAATGGCAGGTGATTTCAATGCGCCAATGCAGCCGTCCTTGATGGATAATGAGTGGTTTATGAAAAAAAAAGAGAAGAGTTTGTGTGAGGCATTGAGGTCGAGCAGTTTGAATCTATAAAAGACGTAATTACTAAGAAAGAAACAATGGCTGCTTCACACAAGGATATTGTATAGGCAGCTACGGTTCTCTTTCAATTGTGGCCACAGCCTCATGTGGCCATAGCCTTGGAGGATTTCAGTAATTTAAACGATAAATTCCACACTACTAACATACATTAGTTCATAACCTCAGCTATGAAACCACTATGCAGCCTGGGTCTCAAAGTAGTAATCGAAGATCTTTTGTGGGGACCTTTCAGAGCAGTTTAATTAGCTGAGCCAACTTTTACTGCAGAGAGAGAGAGAGAGAGAGAAAGGAGAGCTCCATACCAGTCTGCCCCAGTTCATTGTGAGAGAAGACTTAACATGCAATGACGAGAATACCAGACAATTATGTGGCGTGATTTATTTCCCCCCATTTTCGCAAAGGTTACCCAGCGAATATGTCACCACATCATGCTAATACCGCAGGTTGGCCCCTGATGCTGTATGGAAAGCTGGATGAATCGGACAGTGTAAGAATGCTGTGCACATCGTGATAGACGTAAGCAGGGAGGAAAAGAAATGGGGAGAGCGAGAGAGAGGACAGGAGGTGAGGACGGGGGGTGAGGAGAGGATGGTAGATAAATGATGAGTGGGGGGGAGGGAAGAAAATTTAAGAGAGAGACGGAGAAGAGGGGGGTTACAAAGGTACACAGTATTCCTGGGTGAAACCATCATTACTATGAGCAATGGTAGCAGTCACCGGCCATTACCTTAGCCATCCACTGTCATAAGCAGAACATTTTTCCAGCCTGCCCCGCATGTCAGGGGATGTGGGAAGCAGGCTCCTGCATGCTGAATACGTCCTCTCTGCTCCCCCCACCCACCACCCCCCCCCCCTCGCTCCGTCGCTGGAGACCTAGCCGGCGCTCACTAGGTGGCTACTTCATCATCAGAGGAAGGTACCTGTCGATAGCTTCTGGATGCGATCAATAAGGGCTTTCAGAGCATTCCCCGTCCTCGTCCTTTTCACCCCCTTTTTATCTTTCATCCCAAAATGTGAAAAAGATTAATGAAATAAGATGACAAAACAGGCACTGTTTGTCCTCGTAAATCTGCCCTAATGATGATTTTCCACCCTGGCAAGGGTGAAGTGCCCCGAGATGACTCCCATTCACAATGAGGCTGTATAGTGAGTTAGACAGTGTGGGCCAGGTAGCAGGGTGGGGGGGTGGGTGGGGGGGGGATTACCCTTTTATAGCAAAGTGAGTTCTCAGGCTCTCTATCAGAGGGGAGAGTGAGTGACGGCCCATTCTGCTCAGTGAATACTGTCATGATTTGGGCATTAAGACTCACTCCTGGCAGGAAGGTTCACCGCGGCGCTGAATGAATGTGCATCACAGAAGTCAACTACCGGGCCGGCGGCTGTCATCACAGCATGTCTACTTCTCCCTCCCTCTCTCGCTCTCTCTCTCTTTCACTCTCTGCATCATTAATTGAAATAGCTGGGGCTCGTTGAAATATGTCAGCCGAGTTCTTCGAAGCATGACTACTGTAGGAGCCAAACACATTTTATGTATCTAGATTCATCTTTTGGGTCGTTATCCCTCAGTTATCAATACAGCAGCACTAATCATGTTTATAGTAAATATTTAAGATGCCTGATATTTAAGCTGTTGTCAATTTACGACGTCCAACATTATGGGGATTCCATTGATATTAAATGTAAAATGGTGAGGAGAGGCTGATATATTGGGCTGCTGCCTGTTTTTAATGTTATCTCCAATATGCCGCTATGCCATGAAGATGATTTTTACAGATGCAGGATTTACACCATATTCAACACTTAGTACCTGGCACCAAGTATTATAAAATGCTGATTTAGGTAAGCAACGTGTGCAACTATTCATATTAACATTCGCATAGCCAAAGGGATGGCTTGAAAATTCAGCACTCATTTCCACATCTGTGTTTGCCCACCACGCCACACTGGATTGGAATTGTGACTTGAAATATTATTCGCAGATAATCCAATATTCCATTTTGTGTGGTTTGGAATTGAGTTTAAAATGTCATATCACTTCAAACGCTGAGCCGTTAACTGAATTTATGCTCCAACTTGTGTTGTGTTGTACCACTTTACCTTATCTTGTATTTGTTGAAATGAGCACATTATGGGAGGAAGCTGAGAGAAGAGATTAATGCATTTATTTTAATGTAATAAAAATGTGAATGCCCATAGTCCAGCGTAACTTCTGACACATTTCTATAGAATACAAGTGTGCTTTAAGAAGTGCTATAAAGAGGAACGTGTTCTATTCTACCAGATCTCCACTGACAGCTCATTTGCAATCTTTGGGAACTCTGAAAGCAAAGTGTCGGCCACCTTTTGTTACCAGCTGAGTTTGCGCAATAACCGTCAGGGCTCTGCAGAGGACCTCCGACTGTGCTCCAGGCTTCTCCGGCTGTGCTGAGCTTTCTCTGTGTGTGATTAATATGAGAACAGAAGCCGTGTTATAACATGTTGCGATTACTTAAACACAAAGTATGTAACATGGCTATTTGATTTTTTCCAACATTGCCTGCAGCAAAAAAGAGGGAACAATATATAATCATCATAAACAGGAACAGAATCAGAATAGGGTACTTTGGAAAAAAAAAGAAGGTAAAAGACAGTTATTAAAATGGCCTCCAGCCATAAACTGTTTGCATCACCTCAGGAGTTTAGCTTCATTGATAATGCTTGGGAAAAGGGATGAGTGACGGCAGGCGCATAACAGCTTCATAAAACCCCTCATTGCAAAAGAGAGAGACTGTGAATCCACTTAAAGGCAGTATTCCTCTCATGCTGTAGTGATTGAAAGGCCTGCATGTCTGTCTGAGCTTTGCCGGTCATGCTCCATACAGTCAGAGCAAATGAAGTCAAACGGAGGCTTAATTACAGCGATAAGTTGTTGCCCTGTGGCTAAAAACATCTTATCGCTAAACAGCTGGGAAGAATTCTCTATATTATGAATGCATAATTGGGTCCAGGATGACTGTCAAAGAGCATTTTCCTGTTTTAAGTACAACAAGACCTCCTGCTGTGTGTTTTTCTTCTTCACAGCCTAAGGGTGTGTGTGTGACTACAGTGTGTTTTGCAATTTTTTGATTCAGCACGGCTTGTAACATCCATGTAAATAAGCTTTTAATATTCATCAAGTACTGTGCTGCTGCTGCTGCTGCTGCTGCGGTTTGACATTATTGTCTTATAGGTTCACCACAGTGCACATTGTAAAGTTCTACTTGTGTAATTAAATGTGTACTGTTTCCATCCCAGCGAAGCTTCTCCGTAAGGAGCATCTATAACGCTAAGCAACCTCATAACCCCATGTTTTGCTTTTGGCAAAAGATAGAGGATCCTTTATTTCCATGTTGCTCTGTACAGCACAAAGTGTTCTTGGTGCAGTGTGGAGGAGGCATTACACCTTTCTGTGGAATATTTGCCTCATATTTTTTTTTTTTAAATTGCTGTCTACTGCTGAGAACAGACATGGAAGGTGGCTGTTTGCCAAGTAAGTGGTAGTCTTGAACTCTTGAAAGGCTTCTGAAGGACTATAGCGTTAGAAGGTAATTGTTGTAATTAAACATACTGAGAGATCTCGAGTCCGGCAGCATCTCCGGTCTCGATGTCTTGGTGGAAAGGGTACACATGAACAAAGATGTGGGTAATGCAGAAATGCACTGTTAAATACATTCATGTGCCTTTATATCTGTCAATACAAAAAAAATATGAATAAGAAAGACACATAGAGTGCATTCAAAGCTTGGAGGATTCAGGCAATCGTTTGTGTGTTTCTACTCTCCTTCGGCCATTTTTCTGTCTTAGTCTGCTTTTTCCTTTTTCTCCTTTTGTGTCTCTAGTCTGACTGTCCTCTGCTCTTTTTCTCCTTCTCACAAGAACGCACGCATGCACTTCTAACTTTAGTCATCCCTTTTTACCGAGAGCCAGTGGACATATCTTCTTGTGCTTTTGATTTAGTTTTAATGGATCGAATTCACGAATTTATGAGGCTTACTTCAAATATGTTTACAGGATACATAAATAACTCTGTAACACAAGGTAAATGAACTGGTAAACAGACACACACGCATGCACGCACACACGCATGCACGCACGCACACCTTTCCCAACAGCCTTACTTATTATCGAAGCAGCTACGAGGCAGCATTTTTATCGGCATCCTTTTGGAAAGCATCCAAGGAGGACTTTGATAAACAAAATGTACTAAAACTATTGATTGGATCTACTGATTGGTTGTGTAGGCAGCACTGTCTTGTACCAACAGGTTTCAGATTTTCTCATTTGTAACAGCGGGCCTGCATACCTTCCTCACAACACCCTCGCTGTGTTTCTTTTGGGATCCGAATGCAAAGCTATTACACACTGGAGGCCTTGTCTCAATCACACCGAATGGCTATGAATTTTAAACGTGGGATTAGGGCCTACAGAGAAGCAGGCACAGGGGAGAGACTCAGTCAGTTGAGTGCTAATTTGATTTTAAATTTCTATTCTTTTATTTATTTTTTTCACAAACAGCGCCGGCGATTGTCAGCAAGGAAGAAAAAAAACCTCAGGCTGCATCTGCACTACAACATTTTGGTGTTAAAAAGAATATCTTTTGCTGTTTACACTACTCTGGTGTTTCCGAGCCAGTGAAATGGAGACATTTGGAAACACTGCTGATGGATAAGCACAAACTGAGACATTTGGAAACGTTGATGCATGTCAGTCGGTCTTATAGGTTAGGTAGGGTGAAGGCGCTGACACACCAACCCGATTATCGGCTGTCGGACAGTCTGGCGAGGTCGGTGACTCGAGTCTGTTTGGTGTGTTCCGTGTCGTCGACAGTTAGAGGAACCGTTGGCTTTAATTCAGGCTGATTTGACTTGGTGAAACAGCGGGCAGGCAGTCAGACTCAATGACTAATCTGATTGGTGTGCTAGCCCTTGACTAGCGAATCAGTGCACTTATGCAGTGACTTACCAAAAATGACGAGCGGGATGAGCGTGACGAACGCCTCTCAGAATCTGACAAAAATCGTTCAAACTGACCTTTGGCAATAAAAAAAACACAGATGCATGGCGTATTTCACACTTAACCCTTGTGTTGTCTTCCCGTCAACCATGAAAAAAAACACTATTATCGCTTTTTCTGACATTTTTGTTACTTTTTCAACATTGTGGGTGCTTTTTTTGATGTTTTTTCCAAAGTTATTTGATATTTCTAATCTAAAATGACATTGTTAGCGCTTATTTTGAAACAGGTCAAATTTGACCCGAGGACAACATGAGGGTTAAAATGTTTTCAGGTAAACGTTGAACGGTGAACTACTTTTGTAAAATACGAGATCTTATTCCGAACGAGCCCGCCGTTATTATCGGCTTTGAAATTCGGGAGAAGCCAGACCCACGTGACGCGTTTTCGTTTTTCATTTTTTGGGCGACAATACAGATTAGCGCTACCTGCTGTTATGGAGACATTCAGTATTATATGTGTAGCTTCGGTGTGTTCCGAAGCACTTTTTGGACCGACGGGAGCCAAATGATCAGTCCGACTGGTATTTCTGCTGACGGCCGGCCGTCGGGTTGGTGTGTCAGAGTCTTTACATACCTGTCAGTAACAGTTCCACCTTGTCATCGGTCCAAGCAAATAAATCCTTGGTCTTACTTTTCGCCATTTTTGTTCTTTCTCTATGTATTTTGATTTCCAACCGCAGAGAAATGTCAGACAATCTGCTTCCTGTTTACACCGGCAAGCACATGTCCAGTGTAGAATAAATGGTCATATGATTTGTGTTAATATAGACAGAGATTACTATACTAGGGCTCCAACGCTTGTGTGGATGGAGATCATTTTTGTCTCAAAACTTAGCTTAAAAATGAAAATGTAGTAGTATAGACATAGCCTCCGTTGTTGGTCACCTAGCACTGTACTGTAAACTAATCTAATGTAACATTTAAATCCAAAACATTCAGACAAAGCTGATCTGTTACAGCGTTTCCATTAATTAAGAGCTGTCTGTTTTTGTGTGTTCTTTCAGGTTGTTGGAGCTGGAATGCACTCCTGTTTCTGTCTTGATTCTTTGGAAAATGCTCAAATGCTCGGCTCCGCTGGGAAGATAACGTCTTCCACTTGAGTGATAATACATCTTTGTCATCCTTACTGTTCCAGGTGGTGACATGGACGACTCATCCCCGTATGAACCTGTAGCACCAAACCGACACCCCGACGCATTCCGCTTGGCCTCCATCTCTTCAGGTATCACAGGTTTGATCTTTAACACTTGGTTGGTTTGTGAGATGCGATATGGGGGAAATATTTACTCCAGAGAGGGTAAAAACCTTTGGGATAAATAACAATGTAGTGGTCTAAAAAACCTGTGTCGATCTTTCCTCACTGGCATTCCACCGGTCAGCCGTCCTTGGCCTTTGAATGAATTGGGTTTTGTGGAGTAGTGGAATGTAACGAAGTACATTACTCAAATTCTGTGCTTAAGTACAAATTTGAGGTATTTGCACTTTACCTGAGTCTTTTCTTTTCGTTCCACTTTCTACTTCTACTCGGCTACATTTCAGAGAGAAATATTGTACTTTTTACTCCACTACAATCATCTGACATCTTCAGTTACTAGTTACTTTACACATTAAGATCAAACTACCCACTTAGTTGATTGACAGTTTTGACGGTTTTGATCGCTTCCAGCTCCTAAAATGTGAGGATTTTTCAGCATTGAGTTCTTTTTAACTTTTAAAACTTTGAGCACATTTTTACGCATGATATGTACATACTTTTACTTAAGTAACATTTTCAATGCAGGACATTTACTTGTAACAGAGTATTTTTAAAGTGTTGGAATACTTTTACTTACAGTGCTCATATTATGCTTTTTGGCTTTTCCCCTTTCCTTTATTGTGTTAGATTTCTGTTTTGGCATGTTATAGGTTTACAAAGTAAAAAAGCCCAAATCTACCCAAAGGGACATACCAGGAAACACTGTTCACAAACACAGCTCTATTGTAGTCCAGCTTTTACTTAGGTAATGAACGTGCGTCACTTTGTAACACACGTTATATATATATGCTCGCCTAGCTGCTAGCCTAGCTGCTAGCCTAGCTGCTGGCCTAGCTGCTGGCCTGCCCTCATACTCTGCAACTGACAAGCTAGCAATACTTACCTAGTTACTGCGCATGTGCAACTCCCAACAAAGATAGAATAGAAGTGAGATGCCTCACTCTGTAGCTAAAACAGAGAGCTCAACACACAGGGTGAAAAGAGGAGCTACAGCAATGTGCAGTACAACAAACATATGGTGTTTTTAAAAAAAATTATGTAAACCTGTTCTGATGTAACCTCTAAATACAATTATGGACCTGAAAATGAGCATAATATTAGTATATAAGTAAAGGAACTGAATACTTCTTCCAACACTGCTCTTGTGACATATGGCAATGTTGGTTGTGGGCTTGCGAGGTAAACCATATACTCTCAGTGTAGTACCTCACATTTTTCCCTAGCTATTGATTCAGCTTTCAGTTTGATTTCCTCTTTGGTTTACTAATTAAACAGCCCAGCACTCAGCAGGGGCGCTGAAGCTTGCTGTCTAATTTACGGGTTATTATGGTCACGGTATCACTAATCAAGGCAGATCTTATTTTAAGACTCAGCTACAATGGTTAATGCAGTGCAGAGAAGCAAGTACATATAATAGGTGGGATTGGACACAGGGACCATTCTGTCCATTACCAGAATTACAGGCTACAGTCACTTAGAAATTCAATCGTTTTCTTTCATCCATTTCTGACAGGAATTTCCAGAGGATGTTCTCTTCTATTTTTTTTTCTTCTTTTTTTTGTCAAAAGCAATCTACAAACACTGAAGACAGCACATTTTCCCTTTCTTTTAGCTGATGTATCTTGCTTGTTTTTTAACTGGGAAGTACAAGAAAGACACGCTTCTTGTAAAATCCCTTATGCTGGAAATTACCAGTGTATCACTTGTTTTTGAAAATGCGCTTGTTTGATATATTAAATGAAGTAGAGAGTACCAAAATAATTATTTTAAAAAATGCAGACTTTGATTACTTTGGTGTTTGGAGAAATGATGGCAAACTGCCTTCCCTGATTTAAGTGCACATTCATCTAGAAAGCATTCAGGAAGAGCATTCTTCCACCAAGGCTGCACAAATTGTTATTTTAATGATAGAAAATGCTCAGAAGTTGCACCTGGATTTTGATTGAGCAACAATCATAGATTTCAGATTTTTTTAGGTCTTTGTACAGAAAACTTTCAAATGAGTAGGACTCATGACTACAGCGTTATGGCAAGTTCAGTGTATCCTGTTGCTGTTGAGCCACCTATAGGTAAAATGTCATCAAATATTGCAAAAATAATTAAAAATTGATTCAGTCATTCATTTTAAGTGGCTATATGTAACTTTCAGTTTGTGTTGATTCTAGCGTCTGCTTTGGACCACACCTGCTGTCCAGATTGTTGTAACCAACGTCATAATAAATTAGATTAATATAACCCCTTTCAGGAAACCCAAGGAGGCTTTACACAAGTATAGGAGGACAAGGGAAAAGAAAATAGTAAGCCAACACAAAGACGGACTAAAAGGAGTAAAACGTTGGCGCTAAATGGAAGGGGGGGCATTAATTAATGTTAGCTACTGACGTACAGCCACATTGCCCTATCTAAAGTTATTTTATAAATGGAATAAACATAATACATAACTGAGGGCCCATACTAGGTCGTTTTTTTAATCATTTAAAATCCCGTAATTGTCCCCATCTGTTGAAAGTCCGACCGAGATTGACCCCTATTTCGCCGATTGTCTTTCACTTTCCCTTTTTGCTTTCAGTAGTTCTTTGTTTAATTTCCTTCTTTCCTGTGATGGTCCAACCCCAGTATCAGTCATAACTACAGCAGATAACATCTAAAATAACATTATAATACTATCAGGCCTATATAAAGAAATCTCCTGCTATCTTTTACCTGGCTGGATACAATAACACAGGTTTTTTTCCGGTGTTACACCAAAATCTGTGACCCATCAGAATGGGGGCTATGTAGGGCCGTCTACCTGCCGTCAATCATTCTGTGACTTTGTGGGAAACATCAGACCCGGGCAGAGGCATTAATAAAAACTAAATAAAAATAGAGTTCTTAGACCATTTATGATCATCAGATGAACAAT
This sequence comes from Etheostoma perlongum, assembly GCA_026937815.1. NCBI lineage: Eukaryota > Metazoa > Chordata > Actinopteri > Perciformes > Percidae > Etheostoma > Etheostoma perlongum. Next base: position 4,791,686 of record CM049375.1, on the reverse strand, counting down.
TGCAGTTTTTAAACATTTAAAAGTTACATATAGTCACTTTAAATGTAGCTGCAGTTGCACCATGTGCTCAAGAAATATGGCCATATACACTACCGGTCAATTAGAAATTTCTATTCCACTCCATTATAGACAGAATACCAGCTGATCTGAGTGGGGGGGGCTGATCTTTAATGCAATATCTACATTGCCCATTATCAGCAACCATTCATCCAATGTTCCAAAGTCTCATTCTGTTGAGTAATCTGATATCATTTTAAAAATAACTGAGAAAACATTGGAGAACCCTTTTACAATTATGTAAGCACATAATGTAATCTGAACTGCTGCCCTGCTTAAAAAATCTCAGCTGGTATTCTGTCTATAATGGAGTGCAATGGACATTTCTAAGTGTATAAGTATACTGTATATAAAAACATTTGTGTTATGAACCAAATTTGGTATTGGAAAATCTGTGTAGGCAGAAATATGCATGGATAGAATCCAGTTCAGGAGTTAAAATGTAAAAATGTAGAGTACTTTCTAAATGAGCACAACATTTCAAGTTTTATTGATGTATGCTTATTAGTTTTCTTATGCTCTTAACTTTAGCATAGCAGTGTAGGAGTACAGTGTACATATTAAGATACAACAAGGGATTCATTACCACATACATTTTTCTTTTCGCTGTTCAATTCTCTCCAAGGTGAAATATTGGATTGGCTCTCTAAAATCTGTTTAGCCGCAAGCTTTCCTTATTATTTATCATTTCAGAGGACAGAGTAATTGATTGTGGCGCTGAGAGCAAACCACAGGCAAACGGATAAGTAATTACACACTTGTTTTATGAAAATAATTCTCACTTCGATTACTAAAACACACAAAAGAATTCATAATCCCGTCTGTAAATGTTAAACTGCACAGAGACCCCGGGGAATATATGATATCTGGTTGGTTGACGAGGACAGGGGAATATACTACTCCCCTACATAAGGTAGGAAATTGAAAAATAATCTCTGCTACTTTAAAAGTTTTTGTCTGGGAGGTAGATAAGGGACTGAAGTTGTGATAGAAATGAAAAAGAATTATATACTGCTGTATGCACTCATGCTCTGAAGTTAAAATTAAACAGAACATATGGAGACCCGGTTGTTGCATTGCCCCAAGTGATACATGCAAAACTATTTCACACAGACTTCTCCTCCTAATGGGACTGCGTAGTCTTAGCCACTCAGTTTTGCATATCTCCAAACTGAAAATGTGCATGCACTGCACACACCCACACAGACCAAAAGACAATGAGCGCTTTTAACCCTGCGTGGACCGTCACTATATAAGTAGTTTACATCCTTAATGTTCCCCATCCGGGATTTTCCGGTATCACAGGAAATTCAATGAGATGCATTTATGTCTGTTTCCTTCCACTTTGTTGGAATTTTAAACTCTGGTGGATTTATGAGGACTATGGTTGACTGCTCCTCAGGTCTCTGCAGGGTAAATCCAGACAGCTAGCTAGACCATCTCTCCCAATCTGAGTTTTTTTGTTGCATGACTTTGCAGCGGCTCTGTCTTGAGCTTAACCAATGACAATTGCGATTGGTTTAAAGAAATGCCAATAAGCCAGAGCAGGTGTTTTTCCCATCCCAGAATGCTGTGTGGACTAGCCAGAGCCTCCTCCGCTCCGAAGCGTGTGGATGGTCTTGCAAAGCGAGACTACTAAATGAGTAACTTCAGTCATAGTATGCAATACAGTAGCCTTGTGGAGGATGGCTTTGTTCGACATCCACACAAGTTCAGAATAGTTCAGAATTTTCAATTATTGAGTTTGATTTTATTTGAGTTTGTTGTTCAGAAGGTTTAGTTTTCATACATTTAGTTTAAGTTTTGTTTTTTTGTTAGGGCCTGGTATAATGTCACAGAAGTATGTAGCTATTGTACATACAGTATACATACAGAATACATGGTAAGTGAATAGCCATGTCTCGCATTGCCCAACCTTCCTCCACAGCGCTGCAGAGGAGGGTCTGGCTAACGCTTAAAATTCCAACACAAAGAAAGCGGAAGTTAACGGACATCCGGCCGTAAAGAGCGACATCCAGTGGAACTTCAGGCGGCAACGGACCAATCCCGGAAGTGGAATATCATGGCTATAGATCAATCTTTGCGCTACTTTGTTGTTGCATTTGAGTCTGTAAGGTTGTGTTGCGTTCAAAGTTCTTGTAAAATACAGTTCTGTTATCTAGTTTATTCTTTTTGTTGTTTAAAAGCAAATGACCGGTGATAGAAGTCATTATAAGATATTGTTATTACATTTTAAATAAAATCATTTAGATTTAACCATATGGCCTTAACAATAAACAAACCTTTCTTTAAGCTATTTTTTATTAATTTTGTTATATTAGATGAAATACTATTTCAGCACTTGTTGATAAGATAAGAGTTGCTATTTTGCACAGTTTATGTAAATAAGGGAATACTTTTTAGTCATTTCATTCTGTTAGAAAAAAGTAATAATAACCTTGGAAAGACAGCGATGAATTCTGCTTTCTCTTGTCCTGGCTTCTCTGGGACTGTGCACCAGCATTAACAGTGTATCATCACCAGAGTGCTCAGCACAGTTGCATCCAGTCCATCCATCAGTGGATCTTTTCCCCACTCATCTCTGTTCTCTGATGGCAGTGAGACACAGTGGGGGTCTCTCGGGCCACGCCTCTTACCACTAAAGGGTGATGCTGATAGTAGATTAGTTTGAGTTGTGTCAAGGTAGACTTGCTTGCAGTGTCACAAAAAAAGGCATATTACCAAGCTATTGGACGTGGCTGGGTGAAAAAGCCAGTAGGGCATCAATCAAGTGTATATGTGTATGTGTATCAGTGTATCAATCAAAAATATTAAATACCAATTCCAGAATTTTTCCTGCGTGTTTCTACGATGTGTTGAAACTGGTATTGAAATTGGATTTGGAATGACGAGGCAGTTTTTGATACCCAATACTTAAGAGGCAATTTGGTCGGTACCTAAAAATATTGTATTCGGTACCCAGTCCGAGAACCCAGCGAGGTTACCAGGTTGCAGGATCAGCCCAAAAGATAAAGGGCTGTGGGGTCATGCTCCAATGGGGGGATTACTTTCTCATTCACAGCAGATATACAGTGTGGCTCATAAGTTTACATGCCCATGCTTAAGTTGTCTAAAAAGAGGAATAAAAAAAATCATGTTTTGGAAATTGATCTTAAGGCCTTAATTCAAAAATTAGGAAAATCCAACCTTTTAAGGACACCCTTTTTCTTTGTGAATAAATAATGTATTGTAAATAAACAAATGTTCTTCCTTAAAATACAGGGGGCATAAATATACACCCCCCTATGTTAAATTCCCATAGAGGCAGATTTTTATCATTAAAGGCCAGTTATTTCATGGATCAGGGTACTATGAATCCTGATAAAGTTCTCTTGGCCTTTGGAATTAAAATAGCCCCCCCCCCCCATCATTACATACCCTTACATACACCATACATTGAGATAGGCATGGGATGCTTTCCATTAAATCATCTCTCAATGCAGATCAAACCAGCTATTAGTCTAAGTGAAATAAAACCATTTACTCAATTAAAACAGATTTCTTTAAAAACCCTAATAGATTTGGGGCTTTTGAAAACCCCCAGAACTCTCAGACCCTCTTAGCGTCTTTATTTCTAAAAAAGCGATTGTAATTGTAATTCATTCCCATGCGTGCTGCTCAGAGCAATCACAGTCCACGGTGCTTCAGCCAACAGCACGGGGTCTCTCTCTGCCTCTTCTATTTGGCCGTGAGCAGCAGGCACACAGCCAACTCTTGGAAAAATACATTGGCTATTATTGTTTTTTGCCATGACTAATTTTTTAATGACTTGGCAAAATCTGTATTAGAGAAGTACAATTCTGGCTGTATTATTTGTGTCCCCTCCAATAATAGCTCTTTTCCCAGTTGTTTAATGAAATGTACACCTATAGTTCTCTGGTTCCGAGACACAGGACATGTTGTATTCCAAAGAGAAGGCCTTTGAGCACAGCACGTGCTAGTTTTGAGTCAAAAGCAATCTCTGTGCAATTATTTTAGCTCCAGTACAATAACTAATCTCCGTTTAAACTAACACACTCAAACAGTATATCTCAACAACATTCTCGTATACTGGGCATGCACATGCCAGGAGGCATTGCTGCTCTGCCCGTTGCTGGTAGTTGTCATGGTAACGTTAGTAGCTTGGTCTTAGCGAACAATACGTCATGACCAAAAACCCGTTGAGGCGACGAAACATTGGCGTCAACGCCAGTGTTGCTAAAGGTCTCCGTTTGCTGCCATTGAGACAGCAACACAACCCCAGAGATTCCAAACCAGATTTCTCTGGTTTAAAGGCTCTGAAGCGCCAGACCAGTGTGGATGCGAGGTGTAAATGTACCAAAAGATATTCGTTTTTAAAACCAAAATGTAGAGATGTACACTACCGGTCGAAAGTTTGGGGTCACTTAGAAATTTCCATTGCACTCCATTATCGACAGAATACCAGCTGAGATCAGTTGCATTGTTTTTTTTAACAAGGCCGCAGTTCAGATTACATTATGTGCTTCCATAATTGCAAAAAGGTTCACCAATGTTTTCTCAGTTAGTTTTTTAAAATTATATCAGATTACTAAACAGAATGTGCCTTTGGAACATTGGATGAATGGTTGCTGATAATGGGCAATGTAGATATTGCATTAAAGATCAGCCACCCACTCAGATCAGCTGATATTCTGTCTATAATGGAGTGGAATGGAAATATTTAAGTGACCCCAAACTTTTGACCGGTAGTGTAAATGTAGCCTCAGTTTTTCCTGATGCCTTTCCATATTACTGCTTTTAAATGGACACACAGCACAGTTATGCTTTCGCTTTCAGCAGGACAAAGAACTTGTTCCACATCCGATTCAAGAATAGCAATGTCTGCTGGATTTTTCAACCTTGTGGCCCACTGTCACAAGGCATGATGCTGCACATCCGCCCACCTGTCTACATTCTGCTTAAGTAGATTGGTTGCTGTCGGCTGTTGCTCACTCCTGTGACCTGTGACTGCTGGTCACTATGTCATACTGTCAGTGTCAGGGCACAGGGCATGGTTATCTGATAGATGATGGAGAGGATAGATGGAAAAGAGCAGAGGTTATGCAGGGAAGCAAACATGGGAATAGGACAATACTGAAAGCAAACTGGAAGCTGGTTACCGGCCAGTGGCAATGCTGTGAAAGACACAAGTATTCTCCTTTGGGAGCGCTGTTGACAGCTCCAGTGCACACAATATAGTTCCTCACTACTCAAAGTTTCTGCCTAAAAGGAAGTTTTTCCTCACCACTGTCTCACCAAATGCTTGCTCGTGGGAAATTGTTGTGTCTTTGTAAATTATAGAGGGTGGTCTAGACCTACTCTATCTTTAAAGTGTCTTGAGTAAACTCTCTTTATGATTTGATGCTATGATTACATTGAATTGAATTGAATGTAGTCACCACTCACAACTAGTAACACTAAGCCTCTATGTGAAGATGATGATGGCTATGTGTTGCAAACCTATGGTTGTCATGGCTTTGTTGCAAGTCACCCTCTTAATTTACCCCGTATACACAAATTACCATCTCTAGATTTACTCTGGAGAAAAACACACACACACAGAGAAAGAGATCATGCAAAAAATGACTTAATCGTCAACATTTCATTCAGAGCTAACTGATCCTAGGAGTATTCAAACAACCAACAACGTGCCAACTCTGCTCCATAGAAACACAGATTGCACTGTGTGTAATCTTCAAAAAGATTCATATGTATAAAATACAACTTTGAGGCATCATAGAGATTAATTAAGTGAGAGGGAGATTATCAGTGTCTGAGTTGTAGTAGTATTAAGACAATGAATGTAATGCAGCAAATATATAAAAAAATATACAATATAATATGGTTTCTGACCCGTACAGCTCAGTACAATCTTGTTTTATTTCTTATTTTGTTGCCTTACTTCTGCCCAGAGTTGCCCTTTGTAACATTTGTATTAACTTATCTAGAGTAGGTATTTTTTCTGGGTATTTAAGCTTGCAACAGGTCAAGTCCAGAGCATCTTGATTGTATCAGCCAATCATGTAACACAGATTGGATTTTTTTCTCTCCAGTTATAGCAGTAATCCTGTCAAAGGAGAGACACAAACATGTATTTTAGCCTGCTGCTAAAAGTTCACAAAAGTAATACCATGGATGGATTAGCTGTCCAGACCAAACCAAAACTCCACTTGCACCCATACGTCTTCACTTGACATTGAGGGACACTTGACAGTAACTGCATTGTCTTCAGTTCAAAACTTTAGGCACATTTACCAGGGCTGCATTTAGTTTTACACTTCACTTTTGGTAACTTGAAAAATTTCCATCATCAAATGATAGGGAGGGCCCAGAGGAAGTGTATTGATAATCACGTCTCTACCCGAAAACTCCTTTAGTTGCTGTAAGAATTGAGTGGAATAAGTAATATTAATGCATATTTTCTCTGTTCTAATCAAATTTCACTCAACACAAGTGGGAATCTAACAAAATCAAACAAAATGGATGAAGCATGGAGATGCTACAGGAAGGCACATTTGTCTTGTTAACACCTGCCACCGACAGACATCTTCTCGCCCCACCAAGTTAGGGTAGTTCAGAAAATGAATACCATTTGTTGCCTGATGTGGTTTGAGTTTTTTTTAATGTATGCAGAAAGCATGAAAGGGTCGCAACTTATTTTCTGTGTTAATCTATAGGCTTGTTTCGTCAAGGGAGGTCTTTAAACTACAAGGTTTAAAAACAGCTTCTTCCCCACTGCTGTCAGACTATTACAATAAAACCCACTAAAATCACACAATCAATCTGAATACTATTCATGTACATGACTCTGTTTGAATGAACCTTAATATCTGTTCTGACTGCACCTTATTCTCAACAGCACTATTTTAAAAATGGATATCTATACGCCCAACTGTATATATCTAGATATTTATATTCTTCTGGTTTTTTAGACGTTGTATAGATAGATAGATAGATAGATAGATAGATAGATAGATATTTCTTGATCCCAATAAAATGGGAAATTATAGTGTTACAGCAGCAAAATCAGTCGCACAGAATATAAATATAAATGAAATACTAGGATACAATATACATACAGACAATATTCATGAAATAATAATAGGATAAAATACAAGAACAAATATTGGAGTATATACAAGTTGGGAATACAAAAAATGCGCAACTGCTTAAATAAATAATATATATTTATATTTGTCACTTTACATGCTCTGCACACCCATATAAGCATTTTTATATATTTTAATTTATATAGCTAATATCTCGATTTTCTACGGTGTTTTTAATTGTTTCTGTGCTGTATCTTTTAAGCTGTAAATTTTGAACGTCATTTTGTACTGAGAATAAAGAAATCTTGAATCTTAAACTGTTTAGTTTAGTCCAAAAATCAAAGATAACTAGCTTATCAGGATGGAAAATGGAAAAAAAGCTGCAAATCTTAACTTTATCTAAAAATGTTGAAACATCTATTGTTTTGCCTGCATGCAGACCACTCACCTCTAGGGAGCTTTGGCTCGTTTCACTGAACTAGAGTTCCGTTGCATAACCGGTGTTTTCTTGGTTTCAAGGCAGAGTTGCTGTGCGAGTCAATAGCCATCTTCTCAAATCAATAAGACATCATGTATGGAGGATGTTTGGCAGAGAACCTTTCCCCCACAATGCACCAGGACCCTTATCAAAAATGAATTCCGTATTGCGTACAGCATGCAAAGATATCATTAACTGTAATTGTCAGTATGCTCCACGTGAAATGTGTTCTGTTCTCTTGACCCAACGCTGAGCTAATTAACTTATCAGGAGCGAGAGGGCAGCGTAGAAGCCTGCATTCAGGGGTCCCTCCAGGAATTAAGTTTAACATCCCATAGTAAGACCTTCTAACTCTCAGCACTAAGCCCCTCACCTCTCAGCTCAGTGTGTCTACCATCCAATTAAATGTAGAAAGCTGTTTCAACAGCCGGGGAAAAAAGGACCGGCGCGACCAGAGTTCTCATAACAATTAATATTACTTAGGCAAACACTAAGATCTTTGTGTGCATGCAAACTGTCGTTTTTTTGTTTTTTTTGAGGTCTTAAGGGTATTGGTTGTTTGTGCAAGATTTTTTGTGTGTATTCTTGTGATAGTGCCTGTGTATATTTCTATTATTTTGTTCATATGCTTCATTTGCTAATCAGTTCTCCCTTGGTCCAGCCCTTTTCTCTCTGGGGGTCAGTAATCAAAGAACTTGTGTTATAGTCAGCGGTTTTCTAACCAGTTTGAATTAACAACAGTGAATAATCCACAGAAGAACATGTTTGTTGTTTCAGTTTGTTGGTAGTTTTAGTTATGCTCTACTTGCATGGTGGTAATGAACAAGGAAGCAGATTCTTGGTATTGTGTAGTTTCAGCAGACACACACATCCTGTTATGATTATTGCCAGTGACGTTTGAAGGAGCTAAACAGCCTGCATATTAACACCGAGGGGGGCACTGAGGACGCTCAAGCTTTGAATTTCACCAGAGGAAGCTTAACTTGAAGGCAGATGCTCATAAACAGCTCTAGTATTCAGAAGTGTGTTTACAATGATTTAAAATTCCTTTGGACACCCTTCTTCCACCTACACGCACACACACACACACACACACACACACACACACACATACACTTATTAACAAGTATTTATTTTTCTCTCTGGACACCCCTCTTCCACCTACACACACACACACGCACGCACGCACAAACGCACACACACACCTACCTACTGTATTAACAAGTATTTATTTTTCTCTTCCACCTACACACATGTGCATGCATGCAGACACACACACACACACACTCACACACACGCACGTATTCTCACATACAAATATTTATTCTTCTCTCATCTCTTTCATCTCCCCTCTCTCTCTCTCTCTCTCTCTCTCTCTCTCTCTCTCTCAACTGCATGCTTGTTCCCTTTGCAGCAATAATTTCTTGCTCTGAGGTAAAATTCAGTTGATCCCGGAGAACAGAAGACTCCGTAAACTCCTCCGGTCTAACTCTGATGACGTCCATATGTCTAACTTGCTAAGGCTTGGAAGATGATTTAGTAAAATCTACTGCACCCTCTTCCTCCCTCCAGAAACCCTACAGCGACACACAGTACAGAGCTAATGACTGATGAGCCCTTTGACACGGAAATGCTTGACATGCTCCTCAGGGTCCGGACTAAAGACTTCCCTAACAAGCTCTCGTATGCTCACCCAGGGCCATATTAAATCCAAACTTTGGCACCTTTCCTAATTACTGAGAACATACCCGGAGCCAAGAACCTCTTCCTAACCTGGGCTGAACTCCGCTCTGCAGCGCAGCGTCCCCTGAGTACGGGATGATATATGAAATGCAGAATTCAAATTAGGCTGACAGAGAGCAATTACAGGGGAAAGAAGATCCCTTACTCTTTGGGGGGAGAAAAAGCATCAAAATCCAGATACAGTGTACGTGAACGCTTTATCCACCTCCTCTCATTCATACATGCTCCTCCTCGCTTTCTCGTTATTATCTCTCTTTCTCTTTTCTCACTGGAACACAGGTCTTACTGTATATAAACTTCTGTTTCTCACCGTCCGTCTCCCTAAAGGTGTCTCCTATCTCACATTTTACATCTCTGCTTCTTTCTCACTTCTTTCTCTTTATTCCTTTCCCTCCCTTTCTTTCTCTCTCCCGTGTGTGTTATATGTGAGGAAAGAATAGATTGTTATTTCCACTATTTTGCCATCAGTGGGGTAATTTATGATACCCATCGAGTACAGAGCCCTATTAAAACGCTTTTTTACAGACAAATGACAGGCTCACCAAATGCAATGGTGATGCTTTAACTGTTGTTGGCATCGACTTAACAGTTATGAGATCGCAGTTTCCCGAGGCATGCGAGACAGTTGTGTGTATAAAATAAAAATAAAAAATGAGACCATTTGAAACTCTTTTTGTCAATTCCTGTTTTGTATTCCCCGAATGAATATGTCGCATTGTGCTTCACGCATACGTAAAACATTCATATTAGTTTATTCTGCAGCCAACAGGTGCCAAGATTTAATCGAATAAACATTATTTATGACGTGTCTTGCAATTAACAACGCTGATATGCTGCTTTATTTATTACATCCATTTATCAATCAATGCAGCGAACCGCCCATCTATCTGTTGATTTATTCAGTCAGTGCCTCGCTTGCTTATTAATGTATAGTACCTCCCAGCAAGGTAAGGAGATAGATATGTGCAAACTGTTGTGATGCTGTAAGCTGCTGATTGTACTGCTGATGCGCTGGGCTAATTATTCTGAGTAAGAGTCGCACATCTTTGGTGAATTAGGCGAGATTAATTGAAAGCTCTCCAGCATGTCTCTGTAAGTGGCTGTCCAATCTGCTAGTCTGCAAGCTCTCATTTCATCTCTCTATCCGTCATGATCAGCTGCTGCAATCAACTGCTCAAGTCTCCTCTCCCCTCTTAAAGCTTTTTCCATTTTTAAATGTCTCGTCATTAGCTTATCAACCCTTTTCTCCTCATATGTTTGCTGAAAAGCGTCATTGTAATGCACTTGGAAAATCAATTATAACTCTGTAACACAATACTGCACCTTCCCCCTCCCATCTCCACTTCTTCGCTTCCTTCCTCTTCTCCACCCTCTCTTGCCATCATCCTGTTTGTCTGTAAGCACGTCAAAGCCATCAAGTGGGCTTCGTGTCTTATGTTGCGCCCCAGGAAATCTTTCTGGGTTACGGACCAAATTCAATTTCAGCTCCCCAATCAGAGGTAGTAAAAACCCGCTCGTTGCAGCCTCAGAAGCAGCTTCAGCCCCGCTTGGTCAGATAAATCTGAGAAGTTCTTCTTTCTCCTATTTTCTTTCATCCTGGACCCCCCCCCCAGTGCCCCACATTAGAGCCTACAGATGGCCAGTGGAGATTTAGGAGCTGCAATCCATCAATGTTATGCAGCCAGAACCACTGGACACCCGCCCCGCTAACTTCACCTCCAGCTGGACCGTACTGCCCCCCTTCAAGCCCGCTTCAGCAAAACTTGGCCCACTTTAGTAAAATGTTGGCCCTGCTGCGGCCTCTTCATGCCCAGTGCCAAAGTCAGCTTTCTTTTCTCATAGTAATCACAGATGAACCAAGCTGTTCCCCCTGGGAGAGGTCGACTAATTGTCTCACATCCTGCCTTTAAAGGTCCCCGTGTTGCAAAGCGTCATGTGTCCATTTCTTTTTTTATTATAAAGCAGGTCAAGGTGTTATATAAATACAGTGAAAGTATCAAAACGCTCAACCCAGAGAGAAATCCACACAGCCTGTATTCAGAAACTGTGCCTTTTAAGGAGCCACCAGGACTTCTGCATGGCTGTGATAGGGAGAAAGTGCTGCCACAGTGTCGGTACAGTCATTCCCGGCTGCAATGGCGGTGTAGAGACAGAGAGTTGTGTAGAGAGCACAGATGTGGAAGACCCGGATACGCTGACCAATCAGAGCAGACTGGGCTTTTTCAGGAAACAGGAGCATTTCAGACAGATATGTATGTGTACATTAAAGCATGTAAACATGTTCTAGCAAAAACCCAAAATGAGCATGATATGCAAGCTTTATATCCTACTTGATACTACCATACCAGGTTAGATTCTGTTGAATAAGGGAACCTGAGATGTGATCGAAACACAATTCCATCTTCCTTTAGTCCCTTACACAAACATGACTGAGTTAGCTACGTTGCCAGACATCTGCTGTAGATCATTTACCCGCTCCCCACAGAGAGTGCAAGGATAAACAAGTTTCAGTAGAGGATACAATGATGTCTTATTCCAATAAGAGTCATAAAAAGCTAATACTCACAGGTCTCCCCGGTGGCCTGCGAAAAACAACTGAAAAAGGCAGCACTATTTTGCACGCCTACGTGTGTTGAACTCAGACACGTCTCTTAGCACCCTGCCTGTTAATCAGAGCGCCAACATTCAGCCTTGATACATCCAAATGAAAGCCCTGGTTAACAGGAAGCTAGTTTCAGTGTGCTTTTCCCAAGTACCAATATTCTACTTCTCCTAGTCTTCAGTGGCAGTGAATTCCGTTTTATCTGACATGATTAGAAACTGCACAACCCCCCCTCCCTCCCGTGGTGTTGAGATGTGTTACATGTATTCCCTATTTCTAGGATTGATAATGTGAGATGCACAGCATCTCTGGCACACCCCTCTAAAACAAATGGTCTTCTTCCCGCTCTGGGCTGTCTGATAGACACAGAGGGAGATTGGTTCTGTTGAATAAGAGATGAATCTCTCTGGGTGTCACCATGCCGTTACGACCTCTGAAATATCATTATCTACAGGGGAGGGAGGTTAACTTCTCTAATATAGCCTGAATACAAGAGAGGGGTGCCAAAGTGAACATGATCCTGCTTTATTACCAGTATTTTTTTTTTAACTGCCACTGTGGTATATGCAGTATCTCAGAACACCCAGACACACCTTATGACTTAACTGTGTCTTAACAAATATGATGTGCAGCCTGATGGGTATTTGCAGTGTTTCAGTTTGGGCTTACACTGAAAAGAAATAATCTTGTACTAGAACCAGCCAATAAGTGGATTATACAGCACGCCGTGTGTTACAGCGACACATTCTCACTCAAAACACACAAAAAAAGAACAACGCTTTGTCAGGTGCCCGCGCGTTAGTTACTGACGCAAAAAGTTGACTTTACATTGCCGTCATTTTTTCACGCACTTGGTCGGAACTCTCGGCGTCACTATTTGACGCTCTGGGTCGGGGCCAATTTGGAGTGCATTTCCACGTGCTCGGGAACACCACTTAGTTATAGTTAGGGAAAGATCAATTTTCCACTAAGTGCGCCATACGTGCCATACCACGCCGGGAAGTTCTCAGAAGTGAAGCGTCTTGCCTGCCCGACTTACAGACTTTATTATCTCTACAAGTACTTTACAGATTAATCACATGTTAATTAAGCTCATCTTTCCACTCCAAGCACTCCTGCAATTAAATTTCTCTTCTAATTTCTGGCATTGTCCTTATAACAAGAGTTTGTTTCGTCTGTTATGTTTTCCCACCTCCAACATTAATCTCTCGTCGTCTATGGTGATGTACAGTAGAGGAGATTTATGCGATATTGTGGGTTGTGTTTTGGTAAATCAACTGGATACTTTCATTATTTCCCTTCCTGCGTGGTTGTCTGAAATCGACCTGCCACATAGCTTTAGCGGAGTGGAGCAGAGAGCTTCACGCACGCTTATGGCCCGATTGCTCGTGGGGGTTGTGGTGCCTCTGGAACGCAGTGCAGAGGCACGTTGTGGAAAATAATGGTACCTGACATGGGGAACAAGAACGTTAGATTTGGAAAAAGATCGTGGCTGGGGTTGGAATAAGTATGTTTCAGTGACACGCAGGACAAAAACAACACAAACCCTGATCTCCTGGGTGAAAGTCCTGTTTTGTTTTCCTCCATATGTGGATTTTCGGTCTTCAAAGCCTGCTACTCGCTCCTAATACTACGTCATCTTACACATCTGCACTGAGAGTCACAAGTCTTCGCCAAGTCCTTGAGCTTAGCATGTTTTGGACAGATGTTACAGTAGTTAGTGTTATTTCCTATTGTCTATGTGACATAATCAATAAGTGTTCTTGTATATATTTTACCAAGGACTTCCGTTTTGCTTTACATTAGTTTCATTAAACTAAATCCAGGTAGTTGACAATGACAACTCAGTAATGTAGTCATATTATTATCATCACACATCATAGTATTACCTCAAAATGAATCATTTATTAACATCCAAATTGGAGTCATCACTTAATTCATTCATATTTCACTCAAGGTCTGAAACACACTGAATCAATAATTCAGTAAGAGTGGATGTGGGCTAGCTGCAGGCATCCCTCCAGTGGCTTACTGGTGGATGATACTGAAGAGTCTCCTTCAGCGTTTAAGTCCAACATTTGCAATGAACTCCCGGACGGTTTGAGATACTTTTGTTGACCGTACTTTGCAGCTGAGCCGACTCTAAACTATATCAGATTGATGATGTTGAGTAAGAGATTCAATGGAAAGATTGTCATCCTTCTGTTTTGATTGTATTTGATCCAGGTTGTTTGCTGAAAAACACAACAGCATTATAAATCCCAACCCATTCATCCCTTTTTGGAAATACATGTCTAACATCTGTTTTTCCCCTTTCGTTCGCTAAAGTCACTGAGTTTTCTGTCTTCTTTGTATCCACTGTCAGGGATGCTCACCGTGGCCCCGAAAGGTTTCCAATGTGTTGACACTGAGAAACCCTGCAACCCCTGTCTCGATGCGGCCAAAGCCTGCAACCTCAACAACAGCTGCAAGAGGCAACGCTCCGCCTACATCGCTACCTGCAGCAAGGAGGACCCCAACAAGGGTGAAACGTGCAGCAAGAAGCGCTGCCACAAAGCGCTGAGGTTGTTCCTGGACCGCGTGCCCCCTGAGTTCAGCCACCGGCTGCTGTTCTGCCCCTGCCAGAGTGTGGGATGTGCCGAACGGCGCAGGCAGACAATCGTGCCTGATTGCTCCTATAAAGATAAGGAGAAACCCAACTGTCTGGAGCTACGGAGGGTCTGCCGCCAGGACTCTCTCTGCAGGTGAGTGGAAGGGATATAGTGGGGGGTACATTATGTGTGCAGTCCGAGGACATTTAATGTGCATGTCTGTATTTGTTAGTAAATGTATTTTGTTTTGCTAGTTCAATGGCCAGATTTTAGTGCCATGCGTATGAGAGGAGCTACAGCCACAAACATCTGAAGATTCATTTACAACCTCTTATAATTATGGGAAATGAGAAAAAGAAAATGAATTTGTGCATCTGAGAGAGAGAGAGTTCCTGTTTGATGCCAATTTCCTCCCTCCCATGGCATCCTAAAGTTGTATATTTCTCTGCTGTAACTTTGCCAGTGAAGTAATTACACTTTCGGGGGGGGAGCGGTGGCTATTAGACATGAAATAAAGATGTGAGGCTAAGTTGAAGGGACAACACTCAATTAAGCTGCACAAAACATTAGTGGATCACGTTGGCTCCATGGGGCCTCTATTGGATTCAAGCAGCCGTATTCAATTCACACCTACCCAGCCGTGACATGTTTCCTTGTGTTAGTGCTGCTGGGAGCAGGAGAAACACAGCAGTTGTACTATCAACCCCCCCAGGAGTATGTGCTGTGTCCAGCCATCAATAGGCACACATCCATGCTCTGCGTTCATCAGTCTAATAGCATAAAGAATGTAAGACATTTTAATAATTCTAAGCATTTAAAAGCTAATTTGTGAGCCTAATGGAGTTCAACCAAGTGTTAGACCCTTGAACGCTCCCTACTAAAAATAATATAATGATGTGTGACTTATAAAAAGAGGAAAACTTTTGACTACTTTTTCATGTCAAGAGTGTGACAGATGATTAG
Organism: Etheostoma perlongum; assembly: GCA_026937815.1. NCBI lineage: Eukaryota > Metazoa > Chordata > Actinopteri > Perciformes > Percidae > Etheostoma > Etheostoma perlongum. The sequence continues at coordinate 4,776,164 of CM049375.1, read as the reverse complement.
TCAGCTGATACAGTTCAGTGACAATCAGTGGCACACTTTGTGGGTTTTATACTTCAAGTAGCTGTCCAACCTCAGTAGTCATGGGAGATGATAGCACCTTGCCTGGTTCATTAGTTGCAGTAATTGCCTGAAAATTAGACCGGTCTATTCCTTCAGAAAAGTACTTAAAATTATTGTCAATGTTTGCATTAATGTGACAGGTTTGGAATTAGTTTGTTTAGGTTTGTGTGGCACAAAATGCGTTGCAAAAATGACTTTGAAACAGTTTATCAGCTCATTTTTTAGTGCTAAAATGAGTATTATATTGCATTACTTGTAATATATGCTTAACAGTCCTAAAAAGCACTAGCATCTAAGTGTGAAAACATTTCATGTCACTTTTGTATGACTTTTTGTTTTGCTCTCTGTTGAATAACAATGCCAGAATCATTTTGTTTCTGTGAGAAGTAGGAATGATTTACAGTCACATGAACTTAGAAGAAGAACTAATCTTGCTACCTATGCACAACAACTCTTTGTTGGTCACATTTATCACGTTTCTATAGAGTTTAACAGCCTTCGAGTCTCAGCGTTAATGGCGAAAACTCAATTCCTCTCCACCAACACTAAATCCAACTACCGTGCTGCTAAAGTAGAGTCCTCGATGGCCTCCTCCCCCGATTTACGATTGTCTTGATAATTACCTGCTTGCCTGCATTGTGTAATCTGTTTTCAGGCTGAGTTGCTATCCTTGACCTCAGGGCCCTCCGGTGTCTGCTGTTCACCTGCTTATTGAGAAAGATGAAATAGAACATTAAAGCTCATTATCTGTGGCTGGGTAATGCCCCGCTGAGGTCAACAGCTCGATCAGCGCTCACACACTCATACGGTACAGACACACGCTGACCAACAACCATTCGGCAGTCACACACACAAACCCACACACTCAAGACACAGGACACACAACCACTTTAAGCCTGAACGTGACTCTATTAATCTGCAGTTTGGGTTGGCCCATTCTCGTGCTGTGAATAAGTGCTGCCATGCATGAGAATGTCACTACGATTCAATTAAATGGAGATGTCATTGGTCAGTGCTGGGCTGACACTGTTCTCTGATTGGTGATTTTTATCCTGCCTTGAGGTGTCCACAAGGACCGCCCGCCAGCCTGTGAGATATTCCTAAAGTGTCCTCCATCTGTCTCCATGTCCTCTATCTGTTACATGATGTCAGGCATCCTCACAGGACAGTTCTATGTCCTGGAAGACCTTGTAAACAGCTTATCTGATAATTCATCAAATATCTCCCTAATCCAGTGATTGCCAAACAGGGGCAGTTCTGCAGTTGCCGGGGAAGAATTGGATGGTAGCTGAAATATTTTCAAAAAGTAGAAATTATGATTTTAATTAAAAGAGTATATCCACATGTTAACATGAAGTCAACTGTAACTGTAACTACGTGTTGCAGTGACATAAGAGTGTGTGAAAACTAGTCAGCCAAAGCCGAAAGCCAATAGCCAAAGTAATGACTAAACCATTTAACCCTCATGTTGTTCTTGGGTCAAATTGACCCATTTTCAGTTAATTATTATTTAAGTCACAAAAAAGGGGCCATTGAAATAAGCTATGAAAAAGTCAACATTAAAAATATCAAAACATTTGGAAAAAAACATCAAGAAAAGCACTCACAACATTGAAAAAGTGACAAAAATGTCAGAAAAAACAATAATTATGTTGAAAAAAGCGACCAAAATGTTTTTTTTCATGGTTGACAGGAAGACAACACAGGGGTTAAAAGATTACCAGCGATGTTACAAAATTTAATCTCTGACATTTATTTACTTTTTAAAAATATATAACCCAAGACTTTGGTAAAGTCATTTCAAGTGCCTAAACAATTTGTACAACACGTCATAATTTAAGGTTTGTTTTCAAAATAGATTTGAGGACTTTCAATAAGCGAAAGACTTAAAACTAGCGATGGAGTCCATAAACATTATGAAAATGTTGACACATAAATAAAATAAAAAACATAAATCAAGTGAGAAGGGGGTCACTTTCTCACACACTTCTACAGAAACCGAGCTCCTTTTGCAACCGCACGCGTCGCCCCCTGCTGGAATTCAGATAGAATGCAGGTTTAAGGCAATTCCGCATTTGCAGCACTTTGCCAAACCAGGTGCTTTGTCCATTAGTATTTACAGTCTATATATGAAACACATGGGGATCAGTTCTATGCAAATACTTTAAAAAGGTAAATTTAAAAAAAACGTGTGAAAATGCCCTTAGACTTTAGAGGGTTAAGAAAGGGAAAGCTAAAAGTATCGTTAATGGATGAATGGTTTAGACACCCAGCCTCACTCCAAGTAGTAGTAGCCTGGTAGTAGTATGATTATTGACCGTTTTGTATGGAAAAAATAAAAAATAAAATATAAAAAATTATAAAAAAAATGTATATACTTTCCCTAAGTGTTTTGGAAAATACATTGGAAAACAATGACGGGGGTACGTGGGTTCATTTGACAGGGCTCTGGCTTCCCTGACCAACATGTTTTTTTCTATTTTTTTTCTGCGCTTTCAATATGTTGTACAAGCAAATTGAATTTAAAACATATTTGGCTGGCTAATGGAGACAAAGTCGAAAGATTGGAGTTTGTTTTGCGCAGCTTTGGTGATAAACGCAGTTGAACAACCGTGGAAAGAGTCCTCCCAAAACTCTTTAAACGCAGAAATCAGTCAGAGCACACTTGAGTGCAACACCAGAGGAAACTTTCCTTGGCTCTGCTTTCTCCCTCTCAGAGATGTGTTGATAAAAGCAGGGGAAGATCATTCAACGACAGGCCTGTCTCCCCAGGGGACGCCTGTCTGACTATAAACAGGATACACAGCTAGCCCAAGCCTATTTTATTTTAACACAAGAAACCGATTGAGAGAGGAGGAGGGAAAGGCAAGAGCAAGAGAGAGAAGGAGTGATAATGAGAGGAGGAGGAAAAGAGGAGGATGGAGGTCCGTAGAATCGATCCGGGCCGTAAAGCTACTGCAAGTGGGTTGGAGGTCAGCGGTTTGGTCACACATGTATGGATCTCTGCAGTAGACGCTGCAGGCCATCCCAAATACAAGCTTCTCTCCCCGCAACATACTGTACACAGATCATCAAAGGGTCACGGCTCAAAACACAGCCAAGTCAAAACGGATTTAAAAATGTATACTCAACTATTTTATTTATTTTAGACTTTGAAATGCCAGCAGTTCCTCGCTTTAAAAAAAAATACCTTGAAATGCTTTTTTTTTCTCGTTGGATGCCAGATTGGCTGTGGTGTTCAACTTTGGGAGACCGTTCAGATTGTTCCAGGTGGAGAATATGAATATTTGAAAGGATTTCAAATGTATAATTTTGGCTTGGGCTTAGGTGGCATATTGCACTGGAAGATTTCATTCTCTCCCTGGTCTCTGTGAAGGCAATCACTGACACACTCTGGAGATCTACGGACTGCACTGTAGATGGACAAAGAACAAGGATTAAGTGGAGCAGCTCTTATTTCGTGCACCTGATTGTACTTGTGCTGTAGTTATTACATGATTTTCTTCCATAATCCTGAACAAACAGAAGAAAAACAAACGGACATACAGTCCGTCAGACAATAAACCTCAGTTTGTTACTCCTTTGCTATTTCCCTCTCTCCTGTTCTCACCATCCTTCCAATGGATCCAACATCTATTCATTTGGGATTGCTGCATCCACACAGTGACAATAGGCTATATTTGGATGTGCTGTTTTGGTTAGTGTGAGCATGAATGCAAACGGATTCACTCCCTATCCTTTTCCATGACAGTTCATGCAACACAAGCCCAATAGAGCCTAACCCAAAGAGCATTGAGTTGTAAATGTGTTATCTATTGATTGTTGGAGGATCAAAGCAACACTTTGATTAATATCCCCTGATCTGCAGGATCACTGGGTGCTCTTTGATTGAGTTCTTTGGCTACTGGTTATCAAAGTGGAGAGCCGAGAGACAATCGATCATTGCACAGGTATCCTGACCCAGTTTGGGAGATGTTCTGTACTAGGCCGCTTTTTTCTCACAGAAAACTCACAGTGTACTACACCTTTTCTCTCTTTCACACACACACAAACACACACACACACACAGATACACAAGCACTGCCCTAAATGAACAGTCCACTCTGTTGTTTCTGACAGCTCAAGGCTCCACTGAGAGGGAGCGGTGTAGGGAGACTGACTGGCCCAGATGGCATTACTCTGTACCTTCTGAGACGAAGCTGAAATAAATCAGGACTGTTGTTGCACTTTTATCATCACTTTCTCTCTCTCTCTCTCTCTCTCTCTCCCTCACACATACTTTCACTCACACATCCCTATACACTCTTGTGCTCTTGTTATTGTGTGGACCCTTCTGTGTTTTCCTTGGCCACTCACCCTTCTGTGAACCTCACGTTCGCACATTCGGTCAGTTCTATGATGCACTGTAACACTAATGAGCAACCAAGACTTAACTGTGTGGAAACAGATTTTCCAGGAAATGAATCGAGATATAACTGCATCATCGGGGCGGAGTATGTGTAAATGTAAATGTCATGCTCAACCCCAATATGCCTGAAGCTATATCCTCTTGAGAGGAAACTGACAGCCTACTCTGAATCTGTATGTGTGAACAAGGCATTTACCAACACAACTATACGCCTAATTATTTTAATTCTCTAGTGCAATATGAGGACATTCCAAGAGAATGACAGTATAATGCATATACTGTTTCATGACTGTACTCATAATCTCACTCATATGTTGCTGATGCTGTGTATAAACCATCATAAAACCTAGTAAATCTTATGATTTATAAGTGTAGGTGTCTTTTAGTCAGGGATTGGGGTTAGTTATAATAACCATAGTTATAAACTATAGGTTGACTGATGGGGATCATTGTCTCTACCTATACTCACCTGTACCCTATTATTCTCGCATTGACAGACCTTCCTCCACAGCGCTGCGGAGGAGGGTTTGGCTAGTCCACACAGCATTCCGGGATGGGAGAAACGTGCTCTGGTTTATTGGCATTTCTTTTAACCAATCACAAACGTCTTGGTACCTCTGCAAAACGGTACCTCTGTCTCGGGAAGAACCGGTTTTGGTCGAACATGTGTACGTTGTTTTAGTCGTGCAACAGAAAACTCTGATTGAACAGATAGTCTAGCTAGCTGTCTGGATTTCTCCTGCAGAGACCTGAGGAGCAGTTAACCACATCTCATTTCTTTAAACCAATCACAATCATCTTGGGTGGTGGAGGCGGCGGCGGCGCAAAGCTCTTAACACAGCGATGGTGGTCACACACATTGGTTACAATACAAGTTGTCGAAGTGAAGTGTCTTTTCTGATTGCGCAAAGCTCTGGGTTTGCAAGCAAAGCATGTGTTAATTGGTGACCTTTCCCTCACACATGGTACAGTTTGCTGCAGTGTGCTGTGGCTCTAATCAGACCTTAGGGGAGACATGCTCAGCTTGCTGGCTACACATGAGAGTGGCAAAACAGGGCTACAGGAAAGTGAGAGGGGGGGAGGGGGGGTGGGGATGGGATGGGGGCAGGAGGCGGAAAGAAAAAACTGTGTATTTAATTCCAATACATGGATTAGTATATACCCATTTACTTTCCTAACCGTAATCTCTTAGGGAACATATACATACAGTAGGTTAGGGTATAGCTGAAAACTGCAGTCATTCCTTCACAATGTCTTCCGCCAACAGCCCCGTATCTATTATTTAAGCAAACATTATCAATAGGACTTCAGCCTTATCTACAGAATAGTCGATGGGTGGTTTTGCATGTATAAATTAGGGCTTGCTCTTTCACTCTTCATCATTCTTACTCTGAACTTCTCTTTGTACTTAAAGTCAGGAGTCTCACTGATAGCATGTACACTGTAAATCTTTGATGGAAATTTACAGCTAAAATCTCATCTTAATGTTATACAGGATCATGCTGTGAATGGCAATATATTCTGGGAGAAGATAATAATGCGGGGCACCTGGGGAGCTCACTTGATAGAGTACACCCATATATAGAGGTTTACTCCTTGATGCAGCAACTACGGGTTAGACTCCGACATGCGGCCCTCATTCCCCCTCTCTCTCCGCTTTCATGTCTTCAGCTGTCCTATAAAACTAAAAGGCCTATAAGGCCCCAAAAATGATCTTTAAAAACAATAATAATAATAATATTACAGCACTATCTACAAATGTTACAGATTACAGGTATTAACTGTTAATACCAGTGCATCTTGTGAAAATAAAGGAAAATGGCGGGAATTACACTGCAGCCAGTACATTACTGTAAATTCAAATAATACAGTAAGAACTGTATGTCTATTTACAGTAAAACACCTTAAAATGGAAAAACAGTATGCTTACTGTAAAAAAATAGTTTACTGGTGACGCCGCAACTATTATATGCATTGCTTCATCGGCTTGGACACACCCTAGTTCACCATAATCTCCGAAAGAACTACTTCCATGTCCCTGTTCTGCAGGTATTCCACAAGTGTGTCCTCGTCTAGACGAAGTCTCTCAGCTAATCCTGCCTTGTACTGACCAAAGTTGGAAAAACAGTAGCTAGCTAATGTTATTATTACCTCGCTACTGCACATGTGCGACTCCCAACAAAGCAAGTAAAGAAGTGAGATGTCTCACTCTGTAGCTAAAACGGAGACCTAAACACACGGGGAAAACAGGATCGGCAACAATTTGCAGTACATCAAAATTATGGTGTTTTTTGAAAATGAAACCATATAAACCAATTCTGGTATAACCTCAAAATACAATTATGAACCTGATAATGAGCATAAGATGGGTGCTTTAACATCTGATGACACATTGGGGTCATTTTCAGATTTATTGCAGTAAATCTATTACATATTGGACTTTTAATTACCAGTCAAACCTGTTCTGCAAGTGTTCTGCTAACTCTGCTAACACTTTTACAGGGACAGTCCATCCATTTGTTTGACATGTACACTTTGTTTGGGGGACGGCTGTTTGCCTTGTTCGGAGAGTATGTAGGGAGTTCAGTAACCTTGAATAATCTACTCGTCCCATACCAAACAGACTGTGTTTTGTGTGTGGCAAGCTTGATTTAGCATTCATCCCAATGACATAACATTCAGTAGGGGGATGTAAGACATCTGCAGCGGGTGGTGTAGACAGAAAGTGAGGGAGAAAGTGAGAAAGTCAAAGAAACACAGGCTCGCAAGCCAATTTTCTGGTCACCAAACAAGGAACGTTGCAATCACGCAAGTAAGTGTTTCAAAATAGAACACAAAGTGGGTTAATTCAATGAAATTGCAAGTTCAGATTGTTACTTGTTTGTATCTTCTTTGGCTTAAGAATGCAGGGGAGGTTTTTTCACCAGACAGTTTTTGTTGGTTTCTCTGCTGGGCAAGGGGGCGAAAGGTTGTGTCATGTGACAGCTTAGCTAAACTGCCTTGTGTTTTGACTGAATGCCATCTGTCCACATTGCCCTTTTAGAGTATTGACTGGGAATCCCAATGAGTACAGTGCTAACAAAAAAAAAAGCAGAGCTCCATCCAGGCACATTCAAGAGAAAATAGTTGGTAAAATGGACAATCAACTCTGACCAAAGAGACTATCTCTGGGTCACCAGCAGAAATTTTAAGTGGGACAGCAGAAGCAGAATGTCAAATCAAAATAAATTCATAGCACTCGGCTCACAAGGTCAGTGCTGTACTGTTAGGCTTTTCATAATACTTGATATGATGTAATGAACCGTTCTGCACAATGCAGAAAATTCTGTCAAAAGAGAGTAATAGTGAAATCTCAGCTCTGCCAGGACTCCGTGATGGCTTTGGCATTTACATCAAGTGACACACACAAGGCTGTTGAGTATTGATTGAACAAGGGTCAGATATCCCTCGCCAAGAGATTCCACATGTCCATTGCGATGTTGATCAGTTTATACGACAGTGACAAAAGGACAGGTAAAGGAGAGGAGAGAAGAAACAATGACAGGAGAGACTGTGTTTTTCAAAATCTCTGTATCGGTCTATTTTCAGAGAAGAATGCCATTTAAAAAAAATCCAAAACAAAGTCAAGAAAAGAAAATCAAAATCCTAAATGCTCTGTGGAAGAGGTTGGGAGGTAGTGATTCATTTTTAATTAAGGAAGCATATTTTGATTTGTTTGACAGGTTTTGTTATGTTTTATTTTATTTTATAAAGGACAGGAGAGGGAACAAGAAAAGAGAAGGGGACAAGGAGAGAAGAGAAAACGAGGGAGAGGAGAAGAGAGGCGAGACAATGAGGGGAAACAAGTAGACATGAGAGAGAAGAGAGGAAACATTGAGAGAGGAGAGGAGAGATAAGGAGATTTCAGTCTCAGTGAGAGTGATTCATCATGTATTCAAAGTGTCCATAAGACATGGTCTCAGTGCACTTTACAATTAAAGGAACAGAAATAACACACAGCAACAAAACAATTGTGAAACAAAAGTGAAAAAGGTTGGTTTGTGAAGGAAGCAGAAAGGATGGTGTGTTATGGTAGGCTGTAGTATGGTGGGTAGAGGTGGGTTTTCGATCTAGATTTAAAAATGTCAACTGAGTGTGTAAAGTGGGGAGCCATTCCACAGATGAGGGGCACGATTGGAGAATGCTCCTAAAATCTGAAATCATGCCAGCCCTTCTCTATAATCTGGAGATCAGCACTGAGGGAGCGGAGAGAACGTTCTGGCGTATATGGTGTGAAAAGCTCAGATAAATAAGGTGGTGCGAGTCCATGCAAGGCCTTATATGTTAAAGAAGAACCTTAAAATCCGCGCTAGCTTGCTCTGGGAGCCAGTGAAGAGAAGCTAGAACGAGTGTTGCATGATCATATTATCTGGCTGCAGTCAAAGCATAAGGAGTGACAAGGAAAAGAGAGGAGAGGAGAGGAAAAGAGAGGAGAGGAGAGATAAGGTCAGAGGAACACAACAGAGGAGCAGTTGGGAGGGGAAAAGCATCGCATAGAGAAACATCTTTTGTTTTTCATGAAACTGCCATTATGTCGGCAGCTATTGTGTCATGGTTATGGTTTTGCTTTCTTAAGACGAGTGAGAGATAGGGTTTCTAAAGCCTCTCTAGGCTGAAGACGGAGGGAGGAGATAAGAGTGAAAAGCCGTAATATTTAACAAAAATTATCACGCATAGAAGATTTCATATTTGTAGACGGAGCACAGAGGGGAAGTCTCTAAACCAGATATGACACTCAATAGACTGTTGTTTCAAATGAAAAGAAACGGAAAAAGGAAGCTATTATAAGACTTTGGAGCCTGATAACTGTTTTTCCTTCCTGCCACTCCTCCATCACGGGGAAATGGTTTCCAAGACAGACACTCATCTGATTTGAGTCACATTGTTTGTCAGTGGCATCAAGTGATTGGAATAAGAATGCATGTAAAAAGCCATTAGTTTTCTATTACTGCCAAGCTGGATGGACAGGCACTCGCGCTCAGCCGATACACTGTGTTTAAAGTGTCAGGTTGGTTGAAAGAAGTCTACCTCTGTGGGGGCTCCCCTGCCACTTCCCTGGGGGCTGAGTGGCTGAAATGGCCATAAAACTCTGTTGAGCTAGACAGCCTGTAATTTCAGCAGCGAGTGGCACTTTGCCGAGGTATAATGGAAAGCCTGTGGAAGCCATGAAATTTGCTGGATCCCGGTGTTGGAACACCATTGTCTGAACACTCAGGACACCTCTCTAAACTTTAAATTACTGGTTTTAAGCCATCATTGTCTGAAAGAACTCTGCATCTAAAAAGAAACACAGTGCTTGTTCGGTTTCTTTAATCTTCTGTGGTCTTTGCCTTTCCTGCAGGTTCACATTCTTTGTTAGCGCAAAAGTAAAAGACCCTTTGTCCATAAGAAATAGAAAAATGGAAAATTGTGGTTCAACAGGTTGCTTTGTATTGGCACAATAGAGTTGTTCTTGCTTCCTCTGTCTGTTGTATCTTTTTTATCATCTGTGGCATTATTATGGGTACAAGTGCCTTCTTTGTTCCAGCGTCAGGGGGCAGCAACTGCAAAGGCGCAATCACCCCACACCCTTTAACATCGATGAGGGGAGATATACTATTTTTTTATACTTATTTCATATCATATTTACACTTGTGCTTGTTTAATTGAATAAGAGTTTATTGCAATTTAAAAAAGGGCAAGGGAAATGCCTGTTTTTTTTCCCCTCAATAACGAGTGTACTGATCCCCGGAAGTGAAAAGGAGGAAAAAAAAAAAAGAAATTACAAAAAAAAGTGTACTGGGGACAAACACTTTTGCAAGATATTGACTTAGTTTTGCAAAATATTGAGTTTTTGTTGCAAGATCTTGCAAATACAAAAAAAAGGCTACCTAGCTAGGTAGCTAGCTAGTATCTAGCTAGCTAGTAGCACGATCTCCTTGGTTGTCTAAATACATCCAACGTTTATTTTGATAAGCATTACTAATTAATATGACAAAGTGAAGTGTTACAATGGACGTTGTTGTAGACTGTTGATGTCAATGACTGCAGGCTGACCTTAATAGCTAGCTAGTATCTAGCTAGTAGCATGACATGATTACATCTTCTTGGTTGTCTAAATGCATTCATCGTTTATTTTAGCGCGCTAGCTAGCTAGCTAGCGAGGTTAGCCTTATTGTTTGTTGGATTTGTGAGATCTCGCAAATACAAATCGCAAAACAAAGTCAAGATCTTGCAAAAGTGTTTGTCCCCCCCTCCATGTCACCTCCGGGGCTCCGTACAATTGGGATTTAAGATTTAGCAAAGTACAATACTTCAAACAAATCATATAAGAACAGTAAAGTAACAAATTTACTCATTTTAAAAAAGTATGTTAAAAAGTACAGAAAACAAACTACTCAATAACACAACTCAATTACTCACATGTAATCTCTGGTATGGCTTATCACTGTTTGAGTGTGTGTGTTTGCATGCATTTGCATCTCCATCAGTCTTTGCAGCCACGGTACAACAACCATAGTGTACATCCTATTTTCTCAAGCGTGGCTTTAGATGAGATGTTAGCAGCATGTCACATCGAGAGCCGCTCCGGGTGATTTGAAAGGAGGGCGGATGGAGATGGAGTTGGAGTAATGAAGTGAGTCTGAGTGGGGTTTGCTGCTGGAGGCCCAAGCCCATCACACCACACTGGCTGCATCGCTGATGTAGTGAAAGACACAGAGAGAGAGAGAGAGAGAGAGAGAGAGAGAGAGAGAGAGAGAGAGAGATTGTAACCTCTTCACCCCATATTCCCCCTCAGCCGAATTGGCTTGTCTCTACTCTCTTAATTCGCAGAGTTGAGATGCAGCATAACTGTAAGCACATTGTTCTTTAACTTCCTGCAACAATAGAAGAACTCTCTCTCTCTCTCTCTCTCTCTCTGATAGATAGCCACATGTACCTTCCTTTCTGAGTTTCCTGAATGACAATGTCCCTCCTGCCAAAAGCAATAGATTCAGTGCAGATAACCATGCAGGTAAAGGCTCAGTGTCTCTCATTGTAATGCATCTCATTCAATCCAATTACTTCGGAACCTTAAGAAAAAGTCACAAAATGATGAATAAGTGATCAAGTAGCGCCACTGTATAAGGCATAATAAGTAATACAGCTGCAATGCATATTTAAAAACAAGGCAGTATGTACTGTATATGTCCATGACATTAACAGCCCACCTGTTTAGGCTCCTTTGGCATGCAGCGGTGTGCAGCATCAGCATTGTTAATAGGAATCTATTGCTCAGTGCATATAATGCTGTAGATGCATTTGTCAAAATGTCTCCCTCGCTGCGGTTCAATTAGATTACTCGATAATAGGTAAAAAAGTTGTATCCTTGACAGTTTTGCTAATAAATGTGAATATGTGAATTTGAAAATACATGTCCCATTCATATACTGTATGTTGTTAGTCCTACCATTATTATGTGTGAAAATATGTATCTTTAGGTGCTATATCCCATGACGTGATTATTATCACATCTATTTTAATCATTGGTATAATTACTTATTGTGCCTAAAAGAGAACGTCACGTGGAAAAGGCTTGAGACAAAAGAATTTGCATTTTGCTTAACGGAATAACATTTGCAAAGAGGATAGTGTCTCTGCGACACCAATGAAGGTGTATTTTATTTTACACCTTGTCTACACCTTGCATAGCAAAAGAATGAGGAAAAAAAATGAGGCGAGGGAAAGAGATACAAGCTTTTTTATGTCTGGTATGGACAGCTTAAATGTGTAGCTGCTCTGTCAGATGAATGGAAAAACAGGCTTAGAAAAAGGTTGTTAGAGTTGGTCAGAATGACACAGAAAAACTGACTGAAACTTTGCCACCAGGAGAAAAAATGTCTCGAAGGAAAAGATTTTTTTTTTTTTTAAATGCGTTTACTTGCTTTGTCGCCTAAAGACACAAAGAATATCTGTCTGTTAAATATGAAAATACTACTAGGAGATAATAGAGAAGACAGGAAACAAGGGTAAAGCTACCTTGACTATGTCCAAAGGAAGAAAAAAAATACTCTCCACCTACAGTTAGTCAACAAAGTTAGCCGTTTTCTAATGTTTCCTGTTAGGCTAAACTAATCTAATCATCTCCTGGATCCAGCTACATAAAATACAGATGTGGTATCAAGCTTTTTTTTATTACTTTCTTCAGGAAAGTCAACGAGGACATTGTCCAAAATGTCAAACCATTCATTTAATTGTAAGAAACGAGGAGTGCCAACACCACCGGCTCCAGATAAAGACTGGCAATGTATGTCTTTATGGTAATTACATTAAAATGTCTCACAATAAATGGACAATGATATGTTGAAAGTTCCCCCCATGGCTTCCTTTAGAGAAGAAAAGGAACCTATCAGGTCGGATATCACAAATGAGCCAAGTCAACTGTTGTTTATAAGGCACAAAGTTGACTGAAAATTGGCAACCAACTGGAAACAGAGAACACATTAAGTCAACTGCACTTACTGTGTGTATGTGTGTGTGTTCACTGAGGATAAGACAGCCTGGGGGATGTTACAGTACCTTTGAACTTATGGCTGCAAAAAAGTGGTCAGACCAGGTCAGAAAGCATTAGTCAAGGCAGAGAAAGAGAGAGAGAAATGTGCAATGGATTGTGATTCACTTACTGGGCAGCTGTGATTTGAGCGGTACAGACAAAAGCAACTTTGCACACGCTACTCCCAAAAAAGCTACTTAAGTGGATTAGTAATGCCACCCTGGGGCTCTCCACCGACTTAAAGCTGCGATCACAAACACACACTGAAACCAAACTATTTCCATTTTGTTTGTGGAGAAACTGAGTTTGGGAGACAGTTAAGATGAACAGGATAAAACTTTGGAAGCCACGGCCAAATGAGGCATATGATCTCTTTTCTTTTCATCCTTACACAAATGCACTACCGCTGAGTTTATGTTGTAAGCGTGAAGATAGTAAATAGCTTGTTGAAAACTGTCCTCCCCCGAAAAAGACACCCATAGGTCATTTCTGCAAGCAACAATTCCGACTCATCTTTATGTTTCTAGTGACCGTAGCAATTATGACGGAATTTTTAAAAAAAAAGGGATTTTTGTCTCGTTTCAAATGAAAAGTAACTAACAGAGTTACATCACCTTGGGTGGGAAATTTGTTTTGGGCCTATTGCTACAATCTGTTGCTTCACAACACAAACACGTAACAGAAAAAACACTCACAAAATCGACATAAAATCAATATAAAAACCTGTACATGAGATCATAAGATCAGCGAAGCATCTTAGGACATAAAGGAAGGACACATGTGAATGTACAGACAATACCACATCTTAAAAAGTGACTCTAAGAATTATAACTAGTGTATTTATTGCACTTTTGTTCTGTTGTGCTAATACTTACTATTGGCGTTCAGCAGCTTGGGAGACGTTGGGATAAACGATGACTCAAGTCTGTTTGTTGTACGGCACACAGAATCTTCTCACTGATTTAGGGCCACATGCTAAACTTCTGATTTTTTTAACCCAAACCATCTTTTTCTAAACATAACCAAGTAATTATTGCACCTAAACCTAACCAAATTGTGAGCGTTTTACAATGTTAACCCTCATGTTGTCCTCAGGGCAAATTGACCCGTTTTTCTATATTAGTGTTCTTTTTAATTACCCAAAATACCATGATTGATTCCACATAATGCCCTTTGGCAAGTACAAATCTCTATTTTCATTAATTTACAAGTGTCTTATTTAATTTTATAGGATTTGAAAAAAAAACATTGAAGTGCTTTTGAAATAGTATTGAGTAGAAGTTGACATATTCCACATATATTCCTTTAATTTTAGTCAAAATAATTCCTAATTTCTGCTTTTCTAACTCAAACATTAGGTATAATTTCCTATAAATGAGGTTTATTGACCATAAATTCCAAAAATAACTGTAAAACTTAAGTTAATAAGTTTTTTTTTAATAAAAAACGTCAAGAAAAGTGACTAACATTGAAAAAAAGTGTTGAAAAAAGGTACATAAGCATAAGAAAAAGTTAAAAACATCGATAAAAAGCATAGTTGATTTTCAATTTTGATGGGAAGACAACACAAGGGTTAAGGACGTGTTCAAAACCGCGACCAACTTCCTCTGGTTTAGACATATTGATGAGATGAGAAATGCTCCGTTGGGTCGTATCAGAATAAAGAACCATATTTATTATACATAAATATTATCCATACTGTCATATGGTTTGGAGGACTTGTTAGATTGTTGGTACTGAGGTCTGAGTGAGACCTGGTTGGCCATTCAGGACGCCTGTTGTAGCAGCCCAGAAACAGATGCTGCATATACTCTCTCAGTCGAATGTTGGTCCCAATTGGCAGATGCTTCAGAGTAAAAACCTTGCCAAAGAATTAGGCCCCTGTGCATTGAATGTGTGTGTTTGTGTTCATGTGTCGCTCGCATGTGACTAAGCCCCTGTCTCTCCACTTTTGTCTGTCTGTGCTGTGCTTCATGTTTGTCCTGCAGGTCTAGGCTGGCTGATTACAAGGTGAACTGCTGGGTGACTCCGCAGACAGTGAGCACCTGTCCCAACCAAGACAATCATCAAGCCTGCTTGGCCTCCTACGCAAGACTCATCGGTCAGTACAGCCGGGGCTGTGGGGGAACACAGTGATGGAGAGAAAGTGTGTTTGAGAGTCAAAAATGCACATTTTCCCAGAGTTGCATAGATCGATTGGTTCCTCAACTATTAAATGAATCGCCAACTATTTTCAGAGTCGATTAATCGGTTTCATTTTTTATAAAATCAAAAGTGAGTCTTTTCTAGTTTCTTTACTCCTCTGTGACAGTAAATTGAATATCCTTGAGTTGTGGACAAAACAATATATTTGAGGACCTCATTTTGTGCTCTGAGAAACACTGATAGACATTTTCCCCCATATTCTGACATTTTATACACCAAACAACTGATTGATTAATCGAGAAAATAATCGACAGAGACAGATTAATCTACAGTGAAAACATTTGTTAATCGCAGAAAGGGGCACCCCAAAAACTTGATCCCGGCACCCCTAAAGAATAATTGCTAGTTCAGCAAGGACCACTTTGTCAAAATAGATTTATTCATCTGCAGATTGTATTTGACGGTATGGCTCTGTTGTGGGGCCTCACCGCACTTCCACGTGTATATGTGGAAAGCATAGATTAGGGGGAGCACCCCTCCCTGCGCTTCCATGCGCCTGTATGGAAAGCCTCAAGCCGGGACAGCAGCAGTGCAGGATCCCCATAGGGCACAGAGCAGAGCAGCATCAATGACAGAGACGCAACATTGATTAAGTCCAACAACATGAATTTAAAAGGAGGAGCTGGGGTGGAGGTTGGTTGCAAGCGCCAGCAGAGATGCTGCAAGGTAAGCTGGGAAGAGCAGTTTAATTAGAGCACGCTATTAGGAAATCCAATCAAAAGAGGGATTCAGATATAAGATGAGATAATAGCCGAGCTTGACTCTGTGACCTGCCTGAATTTACGCTATGCTTCTTTCTGTGTTAATCTACTGGGAGTTCTTTGTGAGACGAAACCCTGACTCCAGATGCCTAGATCATTAAGAAAACAATTCTGAGCCATTTTCAGGAAATAGTGATCATCAGCCATTAGTAAAAATCGCATGAATCTCTAATTTCCAGATTAATTGATACTGCATTTGGAAATGTCTACTTTTCATTGGATAAATATTCAATTTCATTTGTAATAACCACTCACATTTGTAGTAATGGCCCTGTGGCTCAGTAGAAGTAGTTTTTTTTTCTACTCTAATACTAAAATTACTTTAAAAGGGTGCCAGGCATCCCTAAAGCTCCGATTCCAGAATCTCCCCTAATTGCAGCCCTACATTTACCTCTAAATCATTTTCTCTAATTTCAGATCCATGGTGTGATAACGAGTGATGGTTATAGACATAGACAGGGTTTTTTTTGTAACTTTTGTGTAACTTTTATCATGAGCTCCTCATTATAGGCCATTTTGTCCCCCCTCCTGGCCTAAAATCTCCCCCAGCACACTGGACATCAGGTACTACTAGAAGTAATTAGGCAGGAGAGGCACAGAAAGCATGTTGACTTGATTAAAACACTTGATGACCCTCTGTTTGTCCCATAGTACATGTTACTTAAACAATGTGCTCAGACTGCTCCATGCATTTTAACCCCAGCCAACGTTCGATAACAGCACCTTGGTAATGTCGGCATCAGAGAGCTCCAAGAGTTCCAAATGCAAATTTACATGAAATAACGTTTGAGTTTGTCATAGTGCTTGCTGAAGTGTCCATATTTCAGTATCAGTCACTGGCTCCAGTGGTGCAGTATGAAGTGATAAAATGCCATGGCGCTTTCCGGATTTCTCTGGAAAATGCTACACAAAGTGCATCTAAGACCCCTGACTCCAGCTGAAAGCACCGACACAGAGACACATTTGAAAAGTGAAATGTTTGGTACAGTAGTGCTATATTCAAACAGCACTCATGCACACACACACACACATGCACCCGTCCTAAAGCACCTACTTTGCAAAAAAAATGCACAATGTAATGGCCTCTTTACATCTAAAATAAAGCATTATAGAATGCTTCACCTTGCCATAAACTCAAAAAGTGCAAACCTATTCCTATGACTAACGTTTTGTTTTCCGTTTGATATACTATTGCAAAATAATGTAGTCCATTATTGTCCATTAGTGACCTCAAACTAATTTGTATATGTGTTTGTGTGTGGATGCCCTCACAGGGACGGATATGACTCCCAACTACGTCGACAGCAGCTTCTCCGACTGGACCATCTCCCCGTGGTGCACCTGCAAGGGCAGTGGAAACCAAGAAGAGGAATGTCTGAACTTCCTGCGGTACTTTACGGATAACACATGCCTAAGTGAGTCATCCCGATACTCTGCATGCATCTGAAATGGCTTTTGAAACTGATAGGGGCCCCAACAGTCATATAATATTGATAAGATCACAATTATGTGATCCCGTAGTTACTCTTGCTGCCATGTAAGAGTGGAGTAAGCCATGAACTTCCATCTAATGCAACTTTAATGGTCTGATGGTAGATTCTGTTTTACAACATCGTAGAGCTCTCCAGTAACATGGGGGTGTGATGCTGTTGAGGAGTGGAGATAGTGAGAGGTGGGGATGAATACAGAGATGCTCACACGTCTCTGGGCTAGAGTTCAAGTCAAGTCCCGAGTCTCTTGTGGTTATAATGAGTGTTGTATCACCTGCTGCGTTCCATCCAGGCTGCTTATAACATAGGGTTAGGGTTAGGTTGGGGTTAAAACACAGCGCCAGAGATAGGCGCTACAAGGGCCACGGGCATGCAAAGGGGACCATTGATGTGGGAACGCACTGTAGGACTTCCTTAAAAAGCCAGGTTTGGTTATCCAATAAAGCCACATAAAAGGGGACACAGATATTAAAAGTAGGTTTAAAGGAACCAATGGACAGTACGTTCAGCGGGAATATCAAGCTTTAAATAAAAAGTCATCTCCACACCTGCCCTGGCCTCTCTCCTGGAAAGACTAAATAAATGCCCTGGTGTCACAAAATTAAAAAAAACTATTCCACGTGTCCAGGGGACGGATTGGCCGGCGGACACCTCAGAACCGCCCTTTGTCTCCATCCCAAAAGGTGATAGGTTTGCATTGATACGTTTAAATACATTTTATTTATTTTATTCAAACCCGTTTAAAAGACCCAAAATACTTATTGAAATACTTAATTAAAATCAGATTTAAAGATTTTGTAGTTGATGCTCTTTGAAAAAAAACAAGAGCTGTGTGCAAGGATTGCCACGTCACGTGAATGTGTTGAACGTTGATGGCAATTGTTCGTATGACTTGACTTATGACTTGCTTGATTCTCACCACAGGGACTTGAGACTTACTCCGCACCTCTGGTACTGGCGATTTAAGTGCGTCCCTCAAACCCGAGTCCCCGAATCGAGTTGGATACTCTTCAGACGTTCCAGCCATCCAAATGTCAAAAGAAGAAAAATAAGAATTCAGTTGATTTCAATTTTAATGAAATAATGTTAGAATTTCTGTTATTTGGTTATGACAAAAGAGGAAATTAAACTGATACATCTTCTTGTACTCCCATAGTTTGATACAACTTATCCACCATCACCCCTTTCCCACTGATTAAGTTGGAATTAAATGTTCTTAGTTTCTCAGAAACTAGGCATTTCTTATCACTTCTCATCCCCCTTTGGGCAAGATCTGCCCGGACTTTAATACAAAAGAAACCATTTGCATGTCATTTTCATATTCAATCTGAGAGAGTTAAAGGGCTTATCCCTTGCGGCAGACAAATGTCATAAAAAGGAACAGATCCAGCACAAATGAAATAACAGCAGAAGCTAAAATATATATCATCTGTACATCAAATGTATGACACGCAGGGTGCAGCATGACAGAGTGCTTACCTCAAACGTCCTTGTGCTTCTTGCACTGAGAAAGTCAAACACAGCGAGCGAGCTCCTTGCTTGCTATGGTGGAGCGAGCAGTGTCATCAACGCTACAAGACACCATTGCCTCCAACATGTTCCATTGTGGGGATAATGCTTTCAGACCATTTCAATGGATTGCTGGGGTACCGTTTTAGCTGAGTGTGCAAGATGAGGGATGAGGCTGGGAGCTGAGGAGGCGTCTTGAAAAATAACATAAAATGCAGCATCTCCTCTCTGCAGTCAAGGGGAACAGGCGAAAAAAAGGAGGGAGGAGAATACAAACAAAAACACACTCACTGTACAGTGCTATATATATACATATATATGTGACAAATTATCTTTCAGCTCCCCGTGGTCCCCATCAACCCCCACATTCTCACCCCTATCTTTCCACTTTCACTCTTTCTGCAGAGTAAATCCTTTTTCACATTGATTGACAAACCAAAGCACATTGCAATTGAATCCATGTGCTAGACAAATAGTTTATTATTAACCTCCTTCAAGAAGCCTCCAGCAGAAGAAAAGCTTCAACATATAGTCAAATATGGGTGGAGGACAACATAAACCATTCCAGCTGAAAGGATATTCAGATATTCCAAACACAGTCTGAACCTTGATTCCCCTCCTCCCCTCTGTCTCTGCTCTTCTAGATCTCTCCTCCCTTTTCTCTTACTCCATCTGTCCCTTCAGGTAGGGCAATACATGCTATGCCCAGGGGTTAAAGGAAAACTTATCCAGAGTCATTAAAACATTGAAGTGCTATTGGCAATGAGCTTAATCACTCAGTGAAGCATTCGGGTGCAGTAAAACATCCTGCGTGGAGGCCCTCGAGCCAACTAGTTTGATGTATGACTTTATTCCACCATCGTACGGCATCTGTAGGGGGACAGCTAGCGAGCTATGGACGGCCCCGACAAACAGATGCGTAACATCGCATGTCTCAGCAGTACTTCACTAGCTCTTCACTGCTAGCATTGAAGTTGTTAGGCTTCAGTGGCGAGCTCTGTTCCTTTCTGTGCTTTTTTTATTTAACAGCAGCAGCCAAAATCACCAGCGTTGAACAGAATGAGAAACATGAAGGGGGCTTTTGTGTGTGTTAAGTGTGCAGGTGTATGCGTGTTTGTGTGGAGCACTGTGTAGGTGGACAGAGGATGTGACAGGCAAATCTATGTGGCCATGCATCCGGAGTACTAAGGATTGTGTTTGGGTCCATCCGATTATGCATGCGTGTTCCAAAAAAGATCCTGTTTGTCCTTTGTGCGCTGGTGGGGAAATGCCATTTCTCCTTTGTTTGGGAATGTTTTGAATTTGATCAGTCACATGAATCTATTCAAAGTCATATCTGCATGCTGACCTTATAATGGAGGTGGTTGCCAAGCAATTACATGCCCTGCCTTCTCTCTGGCTGAACAAAGAGAAATAAGCCTTGTGTTTTAAAAAACAGATGAGTAGTAAAAAGGTGCTCAGCCCCTATTTTACCATATCCAGCTGAAAAGCTGACTGAACAGGGATTTATCACATTTTTGCAGGTACTCACACATGTGCTTAGACACAAAATTATACACATGCATACAGTCACTGCATGCGGATACACAAGCGCTCATATGCATTCACAGACTGCTGTCCTCTGTTTAAGCTGATTGATTTGCTACTTTTAAAAGATTCCATTTCCGAGTGTACAACTGCCGGCAAACAAATTAGGGGTTCATTATCTCAAGTGTGGACATTATGCCAGTATTTGGTGAGGATGTTGCAATTTGAGAACGGCTGTTGCAACACAAAAGCGTTTTTGTAATGAGCCGGGGACATGAACCAAAGTTGTTTGTATTTAATTACGCTCTACTTTCATAGCATACTATAAACATGTTAGGCATTCAAAATGAAGGCACAGCTTAAAATATTAAACATATGATGTTGGTATTTTGTAAAAAAGAAGAAAAAAAATCTTCAGCGGCTTCCCTTAGTGACAGATGTCCCAACAAATCTTTGATTGCTGTTTTTGATTACTTTCAATCTTATACTGACGAAGCAAAAAAGGCTGTCTTTCCTTTTCCTTTTCACTCCATCCTTCCTCGATCCCACTCCGCGCTCCCTCGGTTGCCAAAGATTGGGCAGGGGACCAAGAAGTTGACTTAGACTTGTCTGTCTGCTAGCTGGCTTCTTGCTGGGACTGCAGTGAAAAACAAATTACTTTATATCTCTGTCCCTGCAGGAAATGCCATTCAGGCCTTCGGTTACGGGATAGACAACATGCAGAACAAAAATGTGTCCGTCCCTGGTCCCTCTGCGACGACCAAGACGGGGACGGAGTGGCCGGCGAGCACCTCAGAACCGCCCTTTGTCTCCATCCCAAAGGTAATAGGTTTAGATTGTTTCATTGCTTGGGATATTGAAAATGTTCCAGCACAAATATATTTACACATTTTCAGTTTCCGGTAACTTGCTTGCTTGCATACACAATGGACCACAGAAACACTCCTCCACTCTGCTTCCATGAAAGGAGGATTTTGTACAGAGGCAAAATCTTAAAGCTCACAAAATCATAAAGCTCTCATCATTCACATTCACATTCACATTCACATTCACATTCACATCACATTCGATCTTTGTGCTTGTTTAGGCAATTGGCACATTAGAACAGACGCTTTACAATAAGACAGTTTATGCTACATCCAAGATGATGACATTTGGTTGAAATATTATATTTCTCTCTCACACAAAGAAATAGTGAAATAAATGGGAGGTGTTTTTTTTTTTTTTTAATCTGGATTAGAGGTTCTAAAATACTGGCCCAGGGCCTGTTCTGGGCTCTGTGCCGTCTACAGTCTGCAGTCAACTCGGCTTTAACTGGGTTTTCAGAGCAGAAAAACATCAGTCTTTGCTGTGCTGCAAGAATGCACGTGTGTTTGTCTTTTAATAGAACTGTATTTCATTTTCTCTTCAAATAAAATGGGAAAATGACAGGACCATATTGTCCACCAAAGACCCCCCCACCCCACCCCACCCCCACCCCTCCTCTCACTCTGTCTTTTGAACAGAACAGAAATATTTCACTGCACTTTGAGCAAAGGAGAGGTTTTTCTTCTCTCTTTTTTTGAATCTAGCTGTTGATTAGTTTTCAAAATGAAATATTATTCTGCTTTACACACGTGTTTTAGATGTACCGTGCAGCCGTCTGGTGTAAAACTAATGATGTCTTTCACCTTTGCAGGAGACCCCCGCTTACTTATCAAGCTTGGCCGAACTAGACACTGAAGTATAAATCTGTACTTTGGTAAAACCTTCTTCTTCTGCTGCCCCGCTGCTGCTGCTGTTGATGTTATTGTAAATTTCCTTTTTTCAGTGACTATTAGGGATTTACACAAAATCCAAGCAGTGTTTATGAATGCAAATATGCGTGCGGAATGAATGACTCCCATTAAGACATCTATTTTGAGCAATTCCAGGGGCATTCACAGCCATTAAATGGTCACACCGCACCCGAGTCATGCAGTATTGTCCTTTACACAGAAACCGCCATTGTTGTGAAGACAGCAAATTAAAACCTTAAAAATGTTGCAAAGAGGAGAATTAATGAACAAGCACCACTGATAACAATAACAGTGTGTATGTTTTGGGAGAGAGAGAGAGAGATTGGATGGTGGGGCGGGATGGATGATTCTGTGTGTGTGTTTGTGTGTGTGTCTGTGTCTGTGTCTGTGTGTCAGTATTAATGCAGCGCTCTGTGCCTGTCTCACTGCAGCGTGGTGTTTAATTTATTGTAAAAATGGTAATTAGGAAACAATAAGACGTGTGATTACTCAAGCAGGAAGTTTATAATTAGAGAGGGAGCTGGTAGGGACATTTTGGGCTGCCCTGCGCTCTCAGACAACTATGCCTGGCAATTAAAACTTGTCAAACTTCCATGGCAGATAAATTGGGGGAGTGTTGTTATGGTATCACTCCTCTTGGCAGAAGACTGACTGTCTGTCTAAGGCTGTAAATCTCACGGCGAGACCCCACACTGGTACGCACACACGTGCATGCACATGTAAACAGCGTGTGTAACAGATAGCGCTGGGTACCAAGTTCGACACTTATGAGGCACCGATGGAATTGCCTCTAAAATACAGAGTATTGAAAAATACTTTGTCATTCGATACCATAGACTTCGACGGAGACCAGTGAAGTGAATTAAAATCACTTTTCCGGTGATGGCTGAGCGTTACTGCACAGCCTAAAACTGTGCTTGACGGTGTAGATGTGACGTGAGAAACCTGTCTTAAAGTTGTAAGTCTTCTGGTAGCTGTGCCAAGAGAAATCTGTTTGCGGAAAAATGCTACTTCATATGAATTCACTTGCCACATACCAAAGTATTTCCAATCCTGCTGAAAAATTTTGTTCCAACTCTCTATGAGCTTCTCCCTTGACCGTGTCCCTCCACGTCCCCCGATTGCCTGTGAGCTTCTCCTGACTATACAGTAATTTCTCTACTGTGAGACAGAATCGTTATCGCCTATTTTTCAAAAAACAGCTTCTACGGAGCCCCTTATGAGGTCATAAGGGGCAAGGTTACCTCGCCTTTCTCTACTTTGCCCGCCCAGAGAATTTGGCCCACCCATGAGAGAGAGACATCTCTCTCATGGGTGAGAGACAGTTGGTCAAGGCCCCCCCACCCAGCCTCTACCTCCTCCCCCCATCTTCTAATACTAAGGAAAGCTCCTTGTGGGACTGGCTCTAGTGGCTGTAATTCTGCACCAAGGCTTAATTCTGGGAAAGAGACTTCAGATACAGTATTAGGGACCACTAAGGTCTATATAAGAGAGACTTCAGATACAGTATTAGGGGACCACTAAGGTCTATATAAAAGAGACTTCAGATACAGTATAAGGGGACCACTAAGGTCTATATAAAAGAGACTTAAGAAACAGTATTAGGGGACCACTAAGGTCTATATAAAAGAGACTTCAGATACAGTATTAGGGGACCACTAAGGTCTATATAAAAGAGACTTCAGATACAGTATTAGGGGACCACTAAGGTCTATATAAAAGAGACTTCAGATACAGTATTAGGGACCACTAAGGTCTATATAAAAGAGACTTCAGATACAGTATTAGGGGACCACTAAGGTCTATATAAAAGATACTTCAGATACAGTATTAGGGACCACTAAGGTCTATATAAAAGAGACTTCAGATACAGTATTAGGGGACCACTAAGGTCTATATAAAAGAGACTTCAGATACAGTATTAGGGGACCACTAAGGTCTATATAAAAGAGACTTCAGATACAGTATTAGGGACCACTAAGGTCTATATAAAAGAGACTTCAGATACAGTATTAGGGGACCACTAAGGTCTTTATAAAAGATACTTCAGATACAGTATTAGGGGACCACTAAGGTCTATATAAAAGAGACTTCAGATACAGTATTAGGGGACCACTAAGGTCTATATAAAAGAGACTTCAGATACAGTATTAGGGGACCACTAAGGTCTATATAAAAGAGACTTCAGATACAGTATTAGGGGACCACTAAGGTCTATATAAAAGAGACTTCAGATACAGTATTAGGGACCACTAAGGTCTAAATAAAAGCATCCAAAGAGCACCATGGTATTTTACGTTTAATCCTTTAAGACATGAAAAAAGAAAAAACTTTCAAAATTGATTGGTAAAGTAGATGATCACTTTAAGGGGAAAATACATTTTGTCATTTTGTGATACATTTTGAATTATAAAAATAATTCAGCAGAGGAAGGGATATATAGACCAGTAAGCGGGACATCCCACGCATCACCCCTACCACCCCTACCACCCCCACCCCCCACCTCGGTGCTGGTATTGAAAAAATGTTAAGGATACCCCAGCCCTAGTAAGAGAATGCATCAGGTTTGTGATGGATGGATAAACGGCCAGGACACCAAGGGATAACCTGTTATATGAAGCAGAGTTAGGGAAGAGTGAGAATCTGTGGTCGGTGACTAACAGCCTGTTCATGTCAGTCATACTGCTCTTATTGCGTATGGAGTATTTTCAGCTAATTTCGATGCATAATTACTCAAAATGTCACTGCCAGTGGTTGTGGGCTTTATCCCATGCTCAGTGAGTAAACATGTGGGCTGGAGCTCGGTCCTCTGAGTCAGAGGGGTAGCCATCAAGTCCTGCTTTGTTTATATGGATAACTACAAAATCCTACAAAACTACAAAACTGACATGTTTCTGTTGAGTTTGGTGAGGGAAATTGTAAACCCATAATCGTTTCTTTCTTATATTCCCAAGGTTGGTGTCTCAAAGATTTTGTGTCTTTTGTAACATTGATTTGAATTTTAATGTCCTCGCTTGACAGACAAGGAATTGTTTTAGTAGAACTGTTCTTTCTTACTGCATTTCAAGTTTTTTTTTTTTTAAAGATTATTTTTTGGGCTTTATTTGATAGGACAGCTAGCTGAGAAATGGGAGAGAGAGGGGGAAGAGAGGCAGGAAATTGTCATAGGTTGGAGTCTAACCCTGGACCTCTGCATTGAGGCATAAACCTGGAAGTACATGTGCGCCTGCTGTACCCACTGACCCAACCCGGGCACTGCATTTCACATTTAATCCAAAATTGTTGTCCAAATGTCCAAAACTGCCTCGAAACTGTTTCAATAATTGTTGTAAAAAACACACAGACATTAACCCTTGTGTTATCTTCCCGTCAAAATTAAAAAATCATCACTTTTATTGACGCTTTTTATCAATGTTTTTACCTTTTTCTAAATTTTTTGTCCCTTTTTTTCAATATTTGTCACTTTTTCAACACTACGTAACACTAACTTATTAACTTTAGTTTTACAGTTATTTTTGGAATTTATGGTCAATAAACCTCATTTATAGGAAATTATACCTGATGTTTGAGTTAGAAAAGCAGAAATTAGGAATTATTTAGACTAAAATTAAAGGAATGGATGTTGATGGATAATCACAGATTGGAATATGTCTACTTTCAAAACCACTTCAATTTTTTTCTCCAAATGCTATATAATTGAATAAGACGCCCCAAAATTAATGAAAGTAGAGATTTGTACTTGCCAAAGAGCATTGTGTGGAATCAATCATGTAATTTTGGGTAATTAAAAAGAACATTGATATAGGAAAACAGGTCAATTTGACCCGAGGACAACATGAGGGTTAAGCGTGACCAATAGCACTTATTTATGATTAAAAAAAATATAGAAACGTTTTTGCCCAACAGCGATGAAAACCAACCTCTGTATGTGTGACCCTCTCCGCCCTGGGAAGCTGGTGTTCTCTGCGTTCCCACACTGTCACTGCCATGTGTTGCTTTTCAGCTCAATCCGATGGAATTGATTGTGGACCCAAACTACTTGCCACAGGGTTACTCGATTACATGCCTCGGGAGAGGCAGCCCTATTGCACTGTAAATTTGACAATGTGCTGATCGATAATGAAAACACTCTCTGTTACATGTGTATTAACCGCCATGTGAGATACTTTCTTATCAACTCTTTAAATAAATATGACTGTTTTGCATTATATCTCTCTCTCTCTTTCTCTCTCTCTGTGCGCATGGGTTATAGCATCAGGAAATGAGTTTGTGTTTTGACATTGTCTGTATTCCGTCACGGTGCATGCATTTGTATTCATATGTTTGTGCATTTAGCCGTGTGTTTGTGTGTGTGTGTGTGTGTGTGTGTGTGTGTGTGTGTGTGTGTGTGTGTGTGCCTTCTCACAAGCCTGAGTGTATGTGTGGATATTGGCTGCAGTCGGAGATCTGGACTCATGTCAACAGGCTGCTGCCACACATCACTGCCCTTGCTAATTAATTGGCTTTTAGTCGCGGATGTGTTTGGTGCATTGTCAAGCTACCCAAAGCTTTTTTTTGTTGGCAGCTGTCATTTAACCATTTTTTTCTAGTGTAGCGCGTGAATGCACAAGCCCAGGTACTGTGATAACCGCAGCTATGTTGGATACCCCTCCTTTCCCTCTCGCACTCTCCCTTCGTTCCCTTAACAGGAACAAAATATGCCTGCCCTGTTAATATAATCCAACACAATTTCCTGTTTTTTATTTTTTATTTATTTTTTTGGTGTTGCCTTGTTATGCTGTAAGATGAGGTGCTGGTAGACGACATTGGAGTAGATGTTTTTCTTGGAAAATGGACCAAAGTGAAATCTCTGCAAAGGTTACATTGGTGAGGAGGAGGAGGAGGAGGAGGAGGAAATGTTTCATGTTTTATGTTCTTTATGATTTTGCTGGGACTGAAAATGGTGCCTCTGCAAATTGAGCGAGACTGCTTTAACTTCGAGGCAAATGGTTATGCTTTGTGTTACAAGAATCTGAGAAAATTGAAAAAGTAGTCAAAATGCTAACAATTTTAAGCACATACCTAAGGTGGATATAACAGTGGCTCTCTGGAGGCCATGAGGTTTAATATCTGCACTGATTGTTTTCCCGCTGAACAGTGAAGCAAACTGTATTTCTTTCTCTCTGTTATTTTATCTTATGCATAAGCATAAACACTGCAGCGTTTTGATTGTGCACAGTCAAATGCCATACAAGGGGTCTTGCAAGTATTTTGTCCGGCCTCTGCTTGCTGTAATTTATGCCTTCCACATCCACAGCTGCTGCTGGCTTCTGTAATGTAGTGTTTGGCTTTGTAGCATGTTTTTCTTGTGAATAAAGTCTGTAATGATAGCTTTAAAAAACTTGTTACAGCTTAAAACAGACTTGCTGGCACAACCTTAAAGAGTTGAAGAAAAAAAAGAAAAAGTCCTCACAAGAAGCTTTCCTTTGTTGCCAACTTGTTTAAGAAGCAGGGAGCATACTAAGCAGCAAGGGCTTGAAATATACTTCACATATCAAAACATTTGGTGGACCAAACTCTTAATGGCCGTGCCATGGATCCATGTAATGCCTGACTCTGTCTCTGACTGATGGACTCTTTGTTTTCCCTTCTTCCCCTCAGCTCTCTGACCCTGTCCTGTCTCACCTCCCGTCTGTCTCCCCCTGCTCCTCTCTCCTCATCAAATGCCAGAACGAGGAAGCAGCACGAGTGTCTGAGTCATGTCTAACTTTACACGTCTCTCTCCCTCTGTGTGTCCCTCTATCTGCCCAGTATCCTGAACCAAGAGACGGTGGCCTGGGCAAAACCCGCGGCTTGCCAGAGGATCACTCTGCCTGTCTGTGTGCCAACGTCTGGGCTCTGCTTCCCGGCCTGGCTTTGGCTCTGGTCCTGGCCCAGCATGCCTTATAGAAGCGCCAGGAAGAGAAAAAAGAGGTCATCCACCCACAAGCTGATCCCAAAAGCAGAAGGTGTTGTTTTTGAGACTGATATTAAGAAAAGGATGCATCGTTGGGCAGTTGACATAGATGGCATTTATGAAAGAGGAAAAAAAGAGGTGGAAAATATTGAAATGTTACAATTGTGAATTTGTTGTTCATTTGATGTATTGCTAGGGCAGAACATGACTGTGATGAAGCACGTTGCTTTACAAAGGAGCCTTGATAGGAGAGGCCAAGAAGGCCATCCTCTGGGAACGACTCTCCCTCAGACTGTGACACAAAAATCCCTGAAAGACTGAAGCTGATTATTTCAAAGACTTCTGCACTTTTCTCACCAAAGGAGAGAGAAAGGGAATGAACAACATAATTAAAAGACGACACGATTGACAGAAAAGAAATTGTTGCGGAGGGAAAAGGAATGAGCGAGAGGTAAATGGGGTAGAGTGCAAGAGCGAAAGGAAAAGGAGAGAGAAAGAAAGAGAGAAAGAGACATATTTCTGCTATCAGTCACTTTTTTTGTCTTGAATTGGTTCTCGACTTAATCTTCTCTTGGATGAACAGACCACAAATTAATGGGCGGGGACGGGGGGATGATTACATTCTGTCTCTTCAACACTAGTGTAAACTCTAAACTGTAAAGCCTACTCGGTGTTCTAAATGTTGGTATAGTATCCGTGACCATATTCAATCTACCGTAACAGCTCTTTCATTTGGGTGCTACAGTACAGTAACTTTTCAGCAGGCGGCGAAAAAGATCTAAAGGTGGCGACGTAACCCGTTAACGGTCCTTTGGTCATTTGAGATGTTGTTGTTAATGACTGTGGGTGTGCGTCATACGTCCACGTGCACATGTGTATATTTCTGTCTCTATGTATATAAACACCACTTTTCTTTCATTCAACCAAATGATATCTACGGTACCTTGAATGGACAATACTGTACTCTGCAATGGCTCTGTATCAATACTAATGGAAGGCCTTCATTATCTGCGTTTATATCTGTCTATTAAGGTTAAATCACAACGAATGTATACAGGGATGAGATTAAATGAGCTCAAACTGCTTGGAAAGCCCTAACCTGTGTTCACTGAGTCTGTGTGGGCAATTATTATGATATGTGTGCGTCTATGTTTCCATACAGAAGAAAAAGTACATTATAAGGAGCGGTTTCAATTGCCGCATGGGGGGTTTGTTCTGCCCCCTCAGAGAGCCGAGGTTATGATGCATAGTGTAATTAGAGTCAGTGCAGCCACCT
Source organism: Etheostoma perlongum (assembly GCA_026937815.1). Classification (NCBI taxonomy): domain Eukaryota; kingdom Metazoa; phylum Chordata; class Actinopteri; order Perciformes; family Percidae; genus Etheostoma; species Etheostoma perlongum. The sequence goes on along the minus strand of CM049375.1, from coordinate 4,746,664 downwards.
TTTTTTTTTTTACTTTATTGTTCTTCTTTTCATAGCATATTTAAAGGTCCAAAATATTGGGTAATCAAAAGATATCTATTTACTGAAAAAGATTGAAAGAATGTCCTTAAGGAGGTACATTTTTATATGAAGCTGCCTTCAAAACAATGTACTTTGGAAAATGCACTGTCAACTTAAAGGAATAATTCCATATTTTGGAGAAAAAAAACATTTCCGAGAGTTAAATGGGGAGATCGCTACCACTTTTATATCTGTACGCTGAATGTGAATCTACCTCCAGCAGCTGGTTAGCTTAGCTTAGCTTAGCTTACTATGCATACTGGAAACAGGAACACAGCTAGCGAGGCTATTTCTAAAGATCTGCCCAGCTGCGCCTTGTAAGCTCACTAAATGACACGCAAATATCTTGATTTTTGGAAAATGACATGTCGTGATTTTAGGGGGGTTATATGAGATAGAATATTTATCTTTGGACTAGTCTCGCATTGCCAGACCTTCCTCCACAGCGATGCAAAGAAGGGTCTGTCTAAGGCACACAACATGACATGCTCCGGTTTATTGGCATTTCGTTAAACCAATCACAATCGTCGTGGGTGGCGCTAAGCCCCGGACACAATGACGGTAACTCTGCAAAATAGCCTCTGGAAAGAACTTGTTTTGGTGGAACATGTACATTCAAAAGTAGTTTTAGTCGTGCAACAGGAAACTCAGATTGGACAGATAGTCTAGCTAGTCTGGATTTACTCTGCAGAGATCTGAGGACCAGGTAACCATAGTCCTCAGAAATCCACCGGAGTTTAAGATGCCAACACAAAGAAAGCGGAAGGTACCGGACATCCGGCCGAAATAAAAGACACCTGGCAGAATTTTCGGTGGCACCTCCACAGTCACAAAATTGGAACATCGTGGATATGGACAGAGCCCCTTTGTGCTAAGCTAACTGGCTGCCGGCTTCACATTTACTGCACAAACATTAAAGTGGTATCAATCTTCTGCAGCAGTTTTATACTAACTTTGGCCAAAAATGCACTTTTTAAAGGATCAATAATTCGTCCTGTGCACACATGATGTGATCCCATCCTAGGGAGGACAGTCCTTGCATCACTAGGACTGTGGATTTTGTCCCCTATGTCATGCTAGTAAGACAACTTAGCTTTATCTTCATTTGGAGCAATTTAAAAATGAATAAAAGAAAAAAAATGCACCATACCATGTATTAGACCAGTTTGAAAAGGGATAGGAAGAAGTCAAGTCCTACCCCAGGTCTTTACCAAAGACAAGTGCACAATCCAATAAGCAAACAGACAATTTTAAATAATACAAAAATACTACTCCAATTTATATACTTATCATGGCCACTGTCGACAGAGAGCAATATCTTTATCAATGTACATGTTAGTGTGTGAGTGTCGTATTAAAAATCTTAACCTATCCCTTCAAAAAACCTGAACTTCTGACTGGATCATTTCGCACAGGCACATTTGTAGCAAGATGTATTTTTGTATGTCTATACATACATAATGTTGTCCTTGCAGTGAATGAGTGTTGACTGTTCCCGACGCACAATCACTGTTTCCACCAAAATGTTTATGTCTTCAGGCGGCACGTCAAGTATAGTGTTGTGCCACGTAAGTGCATGCTACTGAACCAAACCGCTTTATGTCAGCAGCTGATGGAGAAAAAAGGTTTGTAATCTGTCACGGGAATAGATGTAAAATTAAACTCTGCTCAATATGTTATTGTTATCTGTATCTGCACCGTATACAGCGTGGTCTGGCAGAAATTACAGTGATTTCTTAAACTGGTGTATTTACTGCTCTGGGCTTTTGAGAATACAAAATGTCAAACACTTGAATATCTACAATTTGTCACCATGAGCTCCACATTCAACACAAGCTATGTTTCCATCCACACATTTTTATCCAAATTAAGTGATATTGAATGAAAAATGCCTTATGGAAACAGTAAGATTCGATGGAATTTCATGAATGTCGAGTCAAAAGAAACGCGTTCGGTCTCATCGGATTTTATCTTGATCGATATATACAGCTTATGCGATAAACGCTGATGGAAATGTTATTTGCCAAATAAATAATGAATTGCGATTAGATCATTTTATGGTTGCAACCCGCCACAGAACGAAGAAGAAGAAGAACTTTTAGTTAATTTCTGCTGAGTATTTCTGCTCTGTTAGCACACATGGCGGGTGTCAACAAAGACAGATGGAAGTGGACGGACGAGGAGACAAGAGACTTTCTGAATTTAATTCATCAGGAACTCGTGAAGGAAATGGCCGACAAAGTTTAGGACAAGCCGTGGGACGTCCTCCGGAGTAAATGGAAGGCGCTCAAACTGAGAGACATGTCTCAAAAAATAGTCTCGCAGCGGTGCCTGGAGGGAAAATCAAAGCCAAGTTTAATCTGCATCGTCATAGCGATGTGTTGATAGCGTTGTTGTTTTCTTATTATAGCTTGATATGTCGCTATCAGCTGGCACATAAGCACAATTACAACTTGTGCAATATTGATCATATGTTGATAGAAGGCACGATCCACTTTGTCTAGAAAAACATTGTTTGCATATGTTTGCTTGAATGTTGTGCGATTCAGTGTGAAAATGAATGGAAACCTTAAAATGTCTAAAATCAATTTGATATGCCAATTTGATCGCAAAACATCATGTGACATCATTACGCACAGGTTTTTATTCGCTTTAAAGGCGTTGGATGGAAACACACTTTCACCAGCTTTATTCACATGAGTTTTTTTACCGAACTTCAGATAATTCGATTGACAAGTGGATGGAAACTTAGCTACAGTTGAACAGTGATGTTTTGGTTTGTTCTTGTTGTTTTGGATGTCAAACGATATGGGGATTCTGCAAAGTACAGACAGTTCCATTTTAAGGATTTTTAACCAGTATCATCCCAAAAAATCACGCATTTGTAAAGGTATAAGTACTTTATTGTCACATGCACACAAATGTAGCGAAATTCATTCTCCGCATTTACCCTCAAGGGAGCAGTGGGCGGCTATTTACAGCACCCGGGGACCAACTCCAGATCTGAGCCAGTGATCAAGTCCACTGGGGGAAACCGGAGCACCTGGAGGAAACCCACGTAAACATGGAGAGAACATACAAACTCCAGACAGAAAGGCCTATCATCAGTCAACATTTCAAACTACCAAAGTGTTTTAAAAGATAAAGTGATACACAATACATGAGTAATTTATGCTTTCAGACGGAACTAGGAAACATCTCTTCTTCTTTTTATCAAATATTGTTCCTGGCAATGCTGCAGAGTCCTTTCCAATCCTAATGTATTACTGTAAAAGCTTACAAGCTGCTCTTAATTAAGGTGGAGAAGACATGGTTTACAGATATGGTTGTCCAAGTAAGGATGGGTAATGCAGTTCAATTTAACCCTTGTCTGGTGTTTTTTCAGTGGTTGCCAAAAGAAAAAAAAAATGCTATTTATTATTTCTTCTAACTCAATCTCATTGGCCTTGGCTCATTTTCTGTGAAGAACATAAAAAAAAAACTTATTTTCAATGACTGCACATGGTACATAACCCCCCACGCCCCCACCCCCCCCCCCCACACACACACACACACACACACACACAAAACTATTACATATGAGGTGTTTAAATGTAGGTGCTAAAGCACCTGCTATTCCCACGCAAAGTTACAAAATTGTTACATTTCAAGCACTTTCACCTGTTCTGATTACGTTCTAAGAAATAAGCACCAATAATGATCAAATATCATGTTTCTATTTATTTTATACCTTTTTTATAATTGAATTTCCTTGTTTTCTCACAAAAAAAATGTGATCTCACAGGGGTAAATGGCAAATATGAACCGTAAATGATTTTTATATCATTAGTAATTGAGCTAAATTAAACATCTGTTAAGTATTTTTACATGAATCGTTATGCCTGTATTGATTTAAAAGCCTAATAATGTGGTGGGTCCACCAGCCCCGGGAACATTGGCTGTGTAACAAAAAAATATGAACACCTTACAAGGGTTATACAATCTATCTAGTCATCTATCTAAAACATATCTGCCACATCAACAGTAAAAAGCCAGGCCCAGTGTTGGAGAATCAAAAAGCAAGGGCTTCTTATCCTTCATCAACATTCAACCATTTTAGAGGGAGACATCCATCAAAGATGAAGCACAGTTGCCAATTACCTTTCCTCAGTGGCCCATAATGCAATACAGCCGTAATATAGTGCAGACCCCATCCCAGACTCCTTTCTCCAACACAGACGCGAGTCCTCTTTACAGCAGGAAGACATTATTTTTTACACGCTTACATTTTCATATTAAATTACAAATATAGTATATTTTGGCAAAATGTGTGAGAGTCCAGTTTGACGCTTCTCTGCAGTCAATTACACCTGTATGTAGTTTGGCATTTTGCCTGTATAATTTAGAGTCTACAGCAGGATTATGTTACTGGTAGGAAGGTAAAACGCAGACAGACTGCAGCATTTGTACCTGGATGATAACAAGGATCTGGTGATGTTTGTGGGTTGTGTGCACTGTGAGAAGTCACTGACTAACACTTCATGTTCAATCTTTTTGACAACACAAAATGGTTTTTTTGGCTTTTGCTCTATGTGTGGAACCAAATAGAGTTCTTCATGCCTCCGCAGCGTGCCATAAATGTAAATCACAGCGTTTGCCTGTTAGCAGTATATTCTGTTCCATAAATGCAACATGAAAGTGAACTTCTGCCCTGCTGTGTATATTTTACATTCTGCTCTATCAGAGAATTTACAGATATAAAAAGCTCCCTGGGCTTCCTGTTTACGCAGCTGTCACCAGAACAATGCTGTCTGTACCTCCCTACCTATTAATCAAACTTTGATTTGGTCAGTTTGTTGCTTACTTTTCAGAAAAAAATTGATGACTCACTGTGAGTGATTATATAGTCCACTTCCCGTAAAAAGCCAATCAAAACTGGCAGATAAATTAAGGGTTTTGACATGTAGAAAATGCAAATAAACTGATCAAAATTCAAACCTCCCCTCTCTTCATTTCCCCCTCCCTGGGGTGGGTCGGCATTTGGGGTGAAAAAGAAAAACTCAGCAGTTTATACACAGCTTAAGAGAATGTATATGCAAGAGACCTACACAACACACAAACCACAATTTAGAAATGTATCAGGGTTGGGTCTTTTTGGCAGATATTACCGGTGCAGGAGTACAGCGATGGGACAGCTTGAAAAGAGGCAGAATAAAGGGATTTTATAGAGAAGATAAGTGAACGGTTGCAGCTGGGTTCGCATGTTAGATGTTAAGTCTATGATACGGTTATCTGTCTGCATCATAATTTAAGCTTCTGAGACAGAAATGTGCGACTAGCGTCTATAGAACAAAGTGCTCAGCTGCACAACTTTAAAGAGCACATCAGTTCCAGAGTAGTGGGCGTCTTTTTGACGTCCTGCAGGGAAGCAGGGGATGCCAACCTGTCAATCAGGACAGAGGCTTAGCAATGCTAACCCTGCTAACATTGTGGACATTGAAAATAGACCTGAATTTGTTTTGGGGTGTTGTCAATATTTTAACCTTTGACCATCTCAATCATCGATGCCGGTGACAATGGTGTAATGATTCAGATTGACTCCCCAAGCCCATAGACAGTTAAGGGAAGAGCTTGTCTTGCCCAAGACAAGACCGCGCTCACCCGACTGGCCAATAGGAACGTGGCCCCGGCCGTGACATTATTTTCACAGCGAGAGAAAAAAATCTTGAGACAAGAGCAAGAAATTGCATTGAAAGCAAAGACTTTTGAGAGCAAGAAGAAAAACATTTTGAGCAAAACACTTTTTTTTTGAGAGAAATCTTTTTCACACTGATAGCAAAAAATATATATTTGAGAGTTTAACCCTCATGTTGACCTGTTGTCCTATATCAATGTTCTTTTTAATTCCCCGAAATAACATGATTGATTCCACACAACGCTCTTTGGCAAGTACAAATCTCTACTTTCATTAATTTTAGGGCATCTTATTATTTTATAGCATTTGAAGAAAAATATTGAAGTGGTTTTGAAATAGTATTGAGTAAAAGTCCAGTCTAGGATTATCCATCAACATCCATTCCTTTAATTCCTTTTTAATTCCTAGTTTCTGCTTTTCTAACTCAAACATTAGGTATAATTTCCTATAAATTAGGTTTATTGACCATAAATTCCAAAAATAACTGTAAAACTAAAGTTAATTGTTACGTATTGTGTTACGTAGTGTTAAACGTCAAAAAAAGTGAAAAACATTGATAAAAAGTGTCAACAAAAGTGTTGATTTTTTAAAAAAAAAAAAAAAGTATTTTGAGAGAGATTTTGTTTTCTCCGAAATATTTTTAAAAATTTCAAATTTATATTTAAACTTTTTTTTAGTCTCAAATATTATTATTTTTTTGCTATTAGTATGAAAATGTTTTCTCTTAAACAATTGTTTTCTCTCAGATCATTTATTTTCTCGCATCTAATAAAGAAACAAATCTCTCTCCATACTTGTTCAGCATTCTGCCAACCAACCTAGCTAGCTAGAATCTATAGCTCGCTAAAGCTAGCTAGCTAGCACTAGCTAGCATTAGCTAGCTGGTACCTTAAGGGAATGTCTGGCGATTTACACCCAGCTGTGTGTAGACGCGTCCATTTTTAACTTTTACTTTAACGTGTTTTGTTTTGTTGTTATGTACACAAGGCTGTGTGCACATGGAAATAATTGGGAAAGAGTGAAACATCTTTCAACAGAAAATTTGCTAGGAGAGACATTTTCTTTTCTTTTTTTTCAAAAGGAATCCTTGTGGAGTCAAGTTTGTTTCTTCTCTTTGCAGATGGGTAGAAGTGGAGAAGAAGAGGAAGGGGGGTGGGGGGGGGGGGTGGGGGCACGGGAATAAGAAAGCGGCAGGTAGCTGTATATTTCACAGTTGATTAATGAGTCAGAGGGATGATGTCTCTTATCAACACTCTGCACATGGCCGCTAGAGAAGAAAGGTTTACTGGGGCTAGGGATGCTCCAATCATAGACGGCTCCCATTGCCGTCCCATCATTCCTTTCTGTGCTCACCCACCTGTTTTTGTTGGGCTCTCTTCTTCTCTTCTCTACAACAGTCCTCAGCTGATGTAATTGAACACTTTACCCAGTGTTAGGTAACATGCCAATGAGTTTTGTCTGAAAAAGTGAGTGATACATCTGCTGCTGTGCAGTTCACAGTGTGTAGCCGGCTCTTTGTTTGGAGATTACCGCGCAAACTGATGTAAACGCTTGAAATAAGTTGTTAATGTGGCTTATGTCATCATGCAAGAAAAAGTGTAGTAGGCAGCATGCTGACAGCTGAAAAAAGAAATCCTCCAGTAAAATATTTTGGTAATAGTTAAAGATGTGCTTGAAAATATATCACTTTCACGCATGACAGAACTGGATGTTTGATATAAACTCCTGTTTATCAAGTTTGACACGCAGCCTGGATGTGATGATCCTTGATAAATATGTATGGCATGCACCAACGGCTCTCAAAACCAGTGCAATACGAGCTGAGAATGATAGTGATTTCAATGCCTGGGCAGAAAAATCCAGCCATAGCATGTTTCCAAATGCACTGTGAACATAAATCGCAGGGTAAATATAACGTGAAAAGAAAGAGCAGCAGACAGATAAATTCAAAGCAATGAAGTGCTCGTACTATTGTGTGTAGTAGATATGTCCTTGAGAGGTATAATATTACTTTAATGCCAGCAAAAAATGTTTGTCGCAGGCAGTAAGCCAAATTATTTTCTTGCTGCCTTCATTTGTTCCATTAAAGGAGATAATGTTTTACTATCATGTGAGAAATCCTTTCTGGTTGCAATACGATGTTAATGGAAGGTGTATGGAATTAAAGTGAATAGAGAAACACGGATGCAACACCAGAGAGTCTAGCTTTCTGTGGATAGACAGCTCCCTTATTGTTGGCAAGGAGACGTTTTTTGTCTTTCATAGATGAATCAGAGTAGACAGAGATGGGAAACATAAAAAGATGGATGTGAAACCAAACATCAAAGTGACACGGTGAAGCCAACGGTTTCTTTACTCGGAGGTTTGCACATCTTTATGCATATTATTTACTCTACAATAAGGAAGATTAATAGCTGACACTAAACATTAAAAACAATGCGTCTTTATCAGGCAACGTAGGAACTTTCTTTTGATTCACTTTACTACACGACAGTTGTTTTTAAGGAGAGACACTGCAGATGAATATGGAAAATATTTTACATAGCACCATGAAACTTCCCCAGTTGAATACTTACATTAAGACAACTCTTGTTTGTATTAGTTGTATTAATATGAAAATGGCGGTTTATTTACTGCTAACTGCTAACTTTAGGAGAAATTTACAGGTGCAAATAGACAAAGTGTAGTAAAATTAACACCTGAATGTATATTGTAGATGTGTTTTTTCCCACTAGTTTGAAAGAAGATACGTTATGGAAGCAAAACTCAAGCCCAAAAACTCAAAATTGAAAAAGGACGTTCTCCCATGAGACTACAAAACCTTGCTTATTAGAATATTTATGATTGATTTTGGAATTCCAGCATGCAACTGTGTTGCATTGCAAATTAAACACCCATCCATTAAAAAAAGTTGGTCAAAGCAAGTGGTGGCAGCTCCAGATGACAGTGAGAAATAATTGAAAAATGTGAAGTTTGATACCCTGCGTTCATGCAACCCAAGTGGTGGCTATGCACAAATATTCCTGCCTCTCCAGTGGATTTCCTGTCATGCAAGACAACTATAATAATCATGATAAATGACACATCTGCAACACAACCTTTTTAGTTTGTTTTTGACATTACATCAAGCCTGAAAAGCCTTTTACATGTCAAATAGTTTGGCCTAGTCGACACCTGTCCATGTCAGCGACACACAGTGTAATCACAGTCTAAAAGAAAAACAGTTGGAGGTCATTCATGATATAATGGCAATAGCATGGTATAAAGAAAAGTGAAATCAGGGGTGAAATCACTGCCACACCCAAGGCCTATGACTTCTTGACATCTTGAAAGAGAAGCTGGAATTGTTCAGATATTCTAGTCTGAAAAGGCAAAATGTCTGATGCATTTGAAAGTGTTAAATGTTCTGAAAAATTGAAAGAGTTCTTCAGACTTTTTCTATTACTTTATCTGACTGTTGAATCAAAAACTTTCAAGAAGGAAGACAACTCTTCCAGACACTTCCTTTCTGTCTATTCACTGTCCGGTGAAGTTGGTTTGGCCTTCCATTTTTATTTGCACTCATGAGTATGAGTATCTTGGATGGAATGACGTGTTATTTTACCCGTTTTTATTTGTGAGTTTCCGAGAAAAGCTTTTACAAAATGCCTCAGTTGTTAATCAACACGGCCATATGCGGACTGGCAATCTGGCATTTTGGCAAATGCTCGAAGGGCCAATGCACTCTGGAAAACACCGGCGTTTCACACTTGTTTGACAGAAATGTGCGGCTGCAGCCTGGAGCCTCCCTTCTGGTGTCGTCGGGCTTCTACTCTTCAAAATAAAAGCTTGCGTCTGGTCTCCTCTGTCTTTGCACTTTGGTTTTTTGTGTGTTTAAGTATGTAATAACATGTTTTAAATATGCAAGCATTTCTCTATTCTAAGGGGTTTTGAAGGTTTAATGAATTAAAAAAATATTTAATTTTAGAGCCTGTAAGTGCGCCTCATGCTGCTGCTGCCATAATCTCAAGTGAGCCTGGTTTTTACAAATATAAAGCAAATATCGTCCCCTGAAATTGGGTTGGTAAGGGATGGAATTGCCAGGGCTGAATTTTTGTCCGCCCCTGAACCCCTGAATGAGTCTATTATAAAATAATATGTAGGAGATACTGGATCTAGAAGTGATAGTTGGTCAAATCAAGAAGGACTCTACCTCCTTCTTTGTTGACACACAGTTAATGAGAACACATGTATATGGATTTTTTTTTCTTAAAGAAAAGCTTTGTTTTTCCATTAAATTATGTTGTCTTTTAATGAATTGTTAAACTGTCTCTGTGTTAGCCACATACGAAACGGTGTTACTTATGGCACGGTGTTTGACAAGTGAAAATTGTTTCAGCGAGGGAAGAGAGAAACACAGAGACAGAAAGAGAGACTGTAATTGGAAATCAAAGCGAGGGCCATATACTTCTTTTCTTTTTTTAAGCAAACATCATCGTTGTCTGCCAAGGAGAGTGGACAGCAGTATTGAACCAGACCACTTGAGATGTAATTCCTTGCTTCATTGAAGAAAGACTGGACATTTCTATTGTGAAGTCCAAAACCAAAAAAAACAACAAAAGTGAAAGGTGGAAGAAAGAGAGCGGGACAGAGAGAATGAAAGAGAAGCATCAGAGGGAACAAAGAGGCGTTGGAGAGAATGCGGGACGGAGGGAGAAGAAGACTCAAGCTAGTGGAGCTGTGAAACAATCCGATATAGATTCTGCCATGGCTGTGTGACTTTGACTGCGTCATGCTCACCCCTCTGCCTCTCACATGTGGGATGGTTATTGATAGAGCCGTCATATCCAGGCTGAACATCTGTAATGAAATTCTACTCCTCTTATTGGATTTGGCGATGGGATCTCTGTCTCTCTCTCTCTCACAGCTGTACTCTGGCCTTTATTGCAGCCACAGCCATCCTGTGGAGGGAGCATACACACACAGAAGGCTGTACAGCAGTGTGTGGAGTCCTGAGTGGAGGGATTATGTTGCTGCTCACCACTGTAGCTATTCTTTACCCTCTCTGGATTGGTCTGTCAGCACTGCATTGTTACTGTATTTATTTGCTGTTGTTGGGACCGGAGCAGCGGGGTTAACCACTATCTTCTAAACAGAGATCTCAGATCAGGAGCCCTGAAACAAAGGAAATCACATGACCAACATGTGGCCTTCTTAAACCAAGGGATTGCGGCCTCCATCGCGACTCTAAAGCCTAGAAGTCACACCTCCATGAGAAAAGATGACCGGTGGTCTAAAAACTACAGACGTTGTAGTTGACACCTACTTGTCATCTCCAAGAACCGTGATGCCCTATTGGCCGGGGTCCCTGAACGCAGCAGGGGTCCGTGGGTATAAATTCTCTGGACACCCACTTTCTGTGTCATTCACTGCAACGCCAAGTTGCTACAGGCTGCACGCAGTAAAACGTTGTACTTTAACTAAATTAGTTACATTTTCCGACATGCACATGCAGAGGGGGCGGGGGCTTGAGGGGCGGGGGCCTTTGCCCTTAAGGCCAAAGTGCCCTTCTTTTTAGTGATGTTTTTAACTTTTTCTTACGTTTTTGTCACACTGAAATTTGTGAAATCCATGAAATAATAAACTTTTCTCATTAGAAACAATAACAGAAGATGGGAATCATTTCAGGAATTCACAACAAAAAGCGTTTTAGCTATCTATGGTTGTTTGATTGCTAACGTTAGCTCAAAACGCCATTCAAGTAACAGCCTTTGTTGTGTTTGATGCAAACTTGCAGCCAGCAATGAACACATTTTGTTTAGTAGGTCAATTTTTACTGTATTGACATTACAGAAGTCTCTCGTTGCTACTTGTCTCAAAGTGGCGCATGCGCAACTCACATCTGCACTCGACTCACATCTGGAAGTGACGACCAGTAAGCTGAGCATTACATCAGGTATCAGTCACAGTGAGCCACTTCTTAACAATGTCAGCAAGCTCTCTTGCTGTTATGATTGTTAAAAATAAAATAAAACTTTAACTCTTTTTATGCACATTGTGTTGTGTTTTCTATACTATGACATGCTTCTCCTTTATCTCTTTGCTTACAGTTTCCTGGTACATCCAAATATATTAAACAGTAACATCTGTATCATTGCCTATACTGTGACCATCCACAGCCCTAATGCCTAACATTGGGTATTATATGCTCCTTCTTAACTCTGAGCACCAGCCCCTTCAGAGGTATCTGCACGGCTCTGTTTTCCGGACTATTTTGTGTGTTCTGGAAATCCTGGATCCCTCGAAACACGCATCTGTGTTTCATCTCTGCAGAAGAGCAAACAACGTTTTCCCACAAGAAATCGGACAAGAAATCGGACAACGGGGACACCGCTTTTCTTCAAAGTCAACTAACTTGTTTTCTACCGCTTTGGAGAGAAACACGTTTTCTGTAAATCACTGATGGATTTTGTTTTGTTTACCATGGAAGCATCTCTGGGACCAAAGGGAAACACACACAGTAAGGAGGCTTAAGTTCTCATAGGAGAAATATATGTTTGTGTTTATTAATGTCAGTAATAATCTACATGCATACCTGGACACAAACTTTTTCTATACTGTATTTTTTATAACTCCTTATTCTCTATACAAATGTCTTGTAAGCTGCTGGAAATTCAGTTTCCTTGCGGGAGTCATCCCAAAAGGATCAATAAAGAGAAGTCTAAGTCTAACTTGCAACTTGTTACGACATTCCATGTGATTGATTAATAAGTGTTACTGTTGCACGTCTTACTATTAATCTGATTGTGACCACTGAGTCCAATTTATCGCTGTGAAGGTATCATTGATCACAATACTTGTTGAAGTTTTGTGGCAAAACTGTAATTGCCACACTGCTATTCTCCCGCCGCGGTGAAGTTAGTTACTGTACAAGCGAGATGATAACCGCAAGGAATCAGCTGTTGGCCCACCCGAGGCTGAGTAATAAACATTTCCCCTCGTTGGACAACTTCTCTACCCTGGAAATCCAGAGTTCTGGCGAGAGCAAAATGTTTCTCTGGCATCGAGTAATGCTGCTCATTAACTATGCCTTTGTAGCCGAGCTGCACCAATCACATCGGTGTATCAGATATACAGATGACAACAGTTTAATCTACCAGTTGGCTCCGCTGGTAGCTAAGCAACCAAGTTTCTCTACCCGCCATCCTGGGGTTTGAATAGCCTGTTTGAGTATCTGCCTCGAGTAGCCATTTTGTGCCTTGTGCTAAAAACTACAAAACGCCTCACATCTCGCGGTGTTTCTGCCATCTTCATTGTGCGTGGCTTAGCTACCCATGTGATCTCATCACACTCACTCTCACACACACACACACACACACACACACACACACACACACACACACACACACACACACACACACACACACACCACATGATTGCTTGTTTTTGTAACAAGTAAACTCTCAACTATTGATTGACAATTAATGATTTGGACGTTAAGTCAATTCTATTATACTTTAAAGAGCAGTTGTTTGTGATTATTTATGTACTGTATATGTCGTAATAACAACATTTTCACCCTTCTTGTTCACTTTATAAATATGAGATATATGAATCAAATTAATTAAGATCTGTATTTTCAAAAAGAACACCACTTATGAGCCTGTTTTCCCAGTTCAGTTATTGATCCCCAGCCAAGTTATTAATACACATATTCCTAACCTTATTAATATTAATAATACAGCTTTGATAAATTGCCAATAATTGAATCTGTACCTTCCCAATCCCCAACACTGTTTTCCATTCTCTGATAGATAGATAGATTGATAGATAGATAGATAGATAGATAGATAGATAGATAGATAGATAGATAGATAGATAGATAGATAGATAGATAGATAGATAGATTTATCTTATTTTTTCTAAAAAAAAAAAATATTCTTGCTATAGGAGAGGGCATGTTAGGAATGTTATGTGGCTTAATAGAAAAGAAGTAGAATACAATACAATTGAACAGAATATGATAGTATAATGTTATAATGTAGAATAGAATCTGAATATTAATATGGTCCATGTAGAGCCACCATGGCCACGGGAGAAGCTTTTTTTGCATCTGGATTTCCAAAGGGAGGAAAAGCAAAAAGAAGGCAAGAGAGCCAGGAAGAGGGACAGCACAAACAGAGCGAGGAGACAGAGTATAAAATCCACATGACAGGTCTCGTTATCTTGAATGCAAATGCTGGCTGTGTGTTTGCTGGAGTGACACATTGGTTCTTTTATTGATAAATTGAGGACCGCTATGCTATAATGCTAGCAATATACTTTGCAGAGGCTCGGGTAAAGGACCCAGTCTAAAGGCATAGATGATGACAGACTGTTTAGACTGCCTCTCATTACTCTTGCACCTCCCGGCCCATCGGGTTTACATGTTTATGACGTCCACACAGCCAAAGATTCATTATTCCTGTTGCCTGTGGTAATTTAAAAATGGTATGAGTGGTTTTTCTTTTTTTGTTGGATTACAGGAGTTCTCAAAAAAAGCATTAGTTTTTCTTACCACTGGCATATTTGAATTTAGAGCAGATGACCCATCAAGGCACCTCCTGCAGAACAGCAGCAATACACCAATGATTTCAGTCAATTTCACTTGGTTTTTGCAATCAACCTTTTTGGAATTCAATTACATTGCAATGGTATGAATGAACGAGATCCAGGGTACAAGCAGCCAAAATAGGTTTCCCCAGGAGGGTGGCTGGGTCTCCCTTAGAGAGAGGGTGAAAAGCTTGGAACTGGGAGAAGAGCAGCTGATTCTTTGCGTTTAAAGGAGCAAGTTGAGGTTGTTTGGGCACCTGGTAAGGATGGCCCCTGGGTGCCTTTTAGGGAGGTGTTTTAGGCAGGTCCACCTGGGAGGAGGACTCGGGGTAGAGACAGGACCACGTGTAGGAATGTAGTCTGATAACGGTCAATAGCACCCTGGCCTGATAATGCTTTGGGATAATGTGGCTCGGGAAAGGAGCATTTGGGGTCCCCTGCTGGAGCTGCTGCCCCCACGACCCGACCCCAGATAAGCAAATGACAATGGATGCACGATGGATGGATGTAATGGCACGTGTCCACTGTGGCAGTTTTTGAAAGCAGGGATCGCCTCGCTTCCCAGCAATGGGCGCTTTGTGGGCTTGCCACTAGAAAACTACCTCCTACCACAGCGATGGCTGCACCTGATTGGATAAACACTTCACGTTGTGCTGTCTGCTCCCCGATTTTAAAACAGACCAACCTGGCAGCTTGTTGGGAAAGTTTTATTTTACTAAAATAGTTAACTGAAATGTTTTTCTGAAACTATTTCATGCAAGAAATAAGCTATGCAGTTTCTGAATCTGTATTCAACGGCCAGTTTAAAACAATGTAGTGGGGTTTTAGAGAGGCGACCAGTCCCGCTGCACGCCCCTGATCTGCATAAAGTAGCCTGGACCTCAACTTTCTGGAAATGTGTCAAATGACTCGAATGTTGCCGCGACGCTACCATAATGCATAGCCTGGTTGCTCACAAAGACCGTGAATGGGAAGTGCGGAAATGGCTCGTGGACACGTACGTTAAGTATTTCCTTAATGAGGTGGGAAGGAAGGAATCGTCAGACAGCAACACTGACTCTACTAATTACATTGTCTACATTCCTTTGGTGATAGAAATGTATCTTGTGCCAACATTTCCTGCATATTCTCCACCTAATTCCACAACTTCAACCATCATAAACATCAGACTACATTCCTACAAGATACTGTGAGGTGTGGAAATCCATTATGCAGATATATTCTATCCATACTTTTGAGTTGAAAGGACATAGGATATAGGATTGCATTCTCTCTGTGGACATGCATACACTGCATATTACCTGATGCGAGTGTCTTCCAGACTTGTAATCATATTTACATGAACCAGCAAGATGTATGAGACCAAATCACCGGGGAAGGATTTTGAGGGGGCCAAGATCCCTATAAAGAAATACAAAACAGGCCGCCACGAGCAGTCCAGCAGTGTATCGACAAGTATTCAGAAAAATAATTATTTTCATTGAAAATTCAGAAACTCGTTTCTTTCCCCCTTTTCTTTCTATCTGATGAGCAAGTGTTCCTCCTCACTAAGGGTGCTGCAGGGCTACACAACAACTCGCTACCCCTCGACCAATTAGAAAATTACTCAGCATATGAAATACTGTACACTGTAGTGCTTCATCAATTACCGTGAAACAGAATATTTCGCTGCTCCAGCAAATCTGCCGCAACTGTGGCGGTGCTTTTATTTATTCCCTGGTGTTAAAAGTCATATCATAACCAACTGCAAATAATATTAATGAATTATAAATATGTGAGTGTGATGCACAACCAAAAACCAGGACGAAATCTTAAGGGTCTGGACTTGTTGGAATGAAATGGCCGTTATCCGGAATCTCTCTTCACCACTGAGCTGACGTGTCAACATGTCAAACAGTATTGATAAAAGTGCATTATCGTAATGAATATTACATTTGTCAGTATCAGCAGCCAATGTAAGCTCTTAATAATGATGAAGTGTTTGTACATTGTATTAATTCACTTAAAGAAAAAAAAGAAGGGGGAAGATGGAGACAAGAGAGATTTTGACATATTACGATTTGTCGTCCAGCTAAAAACACAGTAGAGTTAAGTTCGGATCAAAAAGTGCAGACAGAGATTTATTTAGTGGAGAGAAAGTGTGAGTGAAGGTGAATATCATACAAAGCTCAGTGCAATGGTGGAGAGCAGCTCGGGGGGAATCTCAGTGCGATATCGCAAGTGTGTGTGTGTGTGTGTGTGCAACCTCACGTAAGGGTGTGTTGATGCTTGTATTTTTAGGTCTTTGCCCAGGGCCGTTGTACTACCTGGAGTCTGGGTACTTTATGTATGCATTGAGGCATAACGAGAGTGGGGAACAGAGACAGAGGAGAGATGGAATGAGAGGGAGAGATGTGAGGGATGAATGGAGAGTAGAAACCCCCCCCATCTCAGCCCTGTACCTGTCTCCCTCTGTCCCCTCTTTCCCTCTGTTCAGAGGTGAGCTCCAGGTTTGTATTCTGACGGCAGGTATTGGCTGGAGAACCGCACTCCACAACCAACACACCCCGACCCCAGAGGACCCCACAGGGCCTCCAGCAGCTGTGGACCGACGTGCTGAACAAACCCAATGTCAGGTCAAAACACCTCCTCTTACAACCAAACATCCAGCAAGGTTGAGATAGAGAGATCCAGCGAGAGGGAGGGAGGGGAAAAAAGGGAGAGAGAAAAGGAGGGGGGAGTGTAGGGAGGGAAGATGGACGAAGAGATGTAGACAGTGAAAAATAACAAGAGAGTTGGGGAAATGGGGGGAAAATGAAGGGGGAGGCGGGCGGCAGGAGGGGGACGGTGATGTCTTACAGATCAAGTACAGATAGTGATGAGACGGGGGAGGCCGGTATACACTGCGTGGATGTGTGCGGTGTGTGTGTATGAAGTGGAGAATTGAAGAGAGGGAGCAAAAGAGGGATAGATATAGAGAGGGGAGCAGAGACCAAGGGAAAAAAAGACTCAAAAAAGTGAGAAATCACAAACTTGAGATTTTTTTGTGCTCTCTTACTCCCACTACAGCAGTTTCTTGCTGAATACTGAATGCTGCACGTTGTAGCTATAACTGGCAAAGTTCTGAAGATAGAGCTAAATAATAACTTGTGATTACTCCTTTTGCAGAACAATGCTGGGGGACGGATGGAAGAACAGAATACCAATAATAAAGACCGGTAGTCAATTAATAAAGGCCGGCCTCAAAGTAAACTGGGATAATCTCCTAAGTGACTTTCATATAATGTGCATTCAAATTTATTGTAATGTACATTTATACCAATTTAATTTAACAGATTTAACAATATATTCATGTTTTTTTCCCACACTTTGTTTTTCTGGGTTATGATACTTATGTGCAGCTGTATGTGTTACTCAGCCAAGTGTAGTGTGTAACATACAAGGGCCTCTAGCTAGCTGGTAGCTACTTTGGATGTAACAATTGGATGTGCCCAATTAATGAGCCACGCTATATTCCACCACAATCTTAGCAAAAAAAAAAAAAAAAAAAACAGGAGACAGCCTGGCTCCGTCCATTGGGTATCATAATCCGTCCACCCAGGAAGTTACTACTACTAACTGAGCATAAATCAAGCATAACCCTCTGTAAGAATGGAAAATTGCGTATCTTATACTTCGGTCTTTGTATGGATTAAACAAACTAGATGTAATATGTTAATAAGTGAGAATTAGAAGAGTTTGTAGAGGGATTATATAACCGTTGGACAAAGCCAGGGAAGCTGTTTCCCTGTTTTGTGCTAAGCTTCATGATTAAAGGACATCTATTAGAGATATTTAGTATTCATCTTACTGTCTGAAGGGATAAAGCATATTTCCCAAAATATTGAACTATTCCTTCTGTTGAAACAGCACAAATGGGAGGCTAGAATCATAAAGAGTTGGATCAATGCGGTGTACCTCCATGAAATCTACATGCCTTCATTATAAATGAATTCTGGCTCTTAATCACCGACGTGATGGCTGCTCCATCTTTTACAGAGAAATCACTGGAGACTTGGTAAGATGGAAAGAAATGATATGGTACGGCTGGACAGAGAGGAAGACGGCAAAGATTTCATGGAAAAAGGAGGGAGGAGGGATGATTAATTGAGGAGGTCAAGTACACCGAAAGAGAAGATTGCTGCTTGTTGATGCTCGCAGCTAATGGGAGGAAGATAATAAGACAGTAATGGACAAACACAAAGCTGATGATTTGCTCTTGTAGAAATGGTTCCTCCAAATGCTTCCTGTCAACAGAAGTGCTGCTCTGCTTCTCTTCTGCTTTGATTTTAAAGGGAGATGTTCGGCGCGACGGCAGCACTTCTGTTAAACATTTTGCATTTTCACAGTGAATACACAGTGAACACATCATCCAAGGGCGTAGCATTCAAAAAACCTTTCACACTGCTTGTTGGCCTTCTGATTCATTTAAGTGACTAAATAGCCCCTAGAAGAGTGGGTACATTAGAACACATTACATTTGGATAACACGGCAAAGGTAGGCTATAGCTTGGGTATTTTGAGGACAAGAAGATTTTATGATACAAACTACACAATGCATAATCAGATGGCAAAACTTTGAGTATCTTTTCTTTTAATCTTCCTCCACCTGGGACTCTCAATCCAGTGCTACAGGAATAATGATGCGTCTTTGGGATTGAAAACTGTGAGGAGTTGAAGGATGGAGGGGGGGGTGGATGAAAACATCCCAAACTATTCAAGTGACAGGTTTAGCGTGACAGAGCCTTGAATTCATTATATTTATTCTCACTCACTGTCTCTTCTCATTTCTCACTCTCCCAGAATCCACATCTGCAAGTTACAACAACACGGGAGCAAAAGCTGAAGTCCGCTGCAGAGTTCAGCTGTTTGCATTTTCAGAAATCATGGATCTAGACTCGCTCTAGGCTCCGTCGGCCCCGCAGCACTTAAGTCTAATGAGGTGAAACCAAAAGGAGAGCAACTGCCGACGTTAGTGGCTGAGCATTAGCTTGAGCCAGGCCTCGTGCAGACCCTATTTATCATTATCTGTGAATCACCTGTGTTCTGCAGACCGTACGGCCAATTACATTGAGCTAAACCAGTACACCAGAAACAAATCAGAGCACTGCGTTGTCATCCGCTTATTCCCGATGCGGAGAGAATTTTATTTAACCTTTATCTACTTACAGAGCATAACCTTATTAGGATATAATGTATATTTCAAGATCTGGCTTCTTCTTCTTCTTCTTCGCTTGCCCGCTAGGGTCAGTCATCTATGCAACAAGGAACAAGGAATAGTGTGCAGTGTGTTTGTCTGCGTGTATCTGTGTGAAGCTTCTCCAAGTCATTAATAATGCTCTTAAGGTCTGATATGATTGAGTTTATTTGAGCTTACCGCACAGATCAGCTGGGCATCAATTTAGTCTCCACAGGGTTTTTCAAACAAGATAGGAGGTCTCCAGTGAAACAAGATAGTACTTTTTACTTTTTAAGTTCATAGGGCATACGAGGGAAGTGAACTTCTCTTACTACTGCGGTGTCACACTGCTTCTGATCTGGGATCTGTTTAAACTTTTGACCGCCCAGCCCCCCCCCATTGCAATAGAGTTCCCTCAAACACAAAGGAAATGACCGCAGTATTGATCTATATGTAAAAGGTAGTGATAGCATTGACATGACATTATGTTGAGTAATTTATCTTTCGACTTTTCGATAAAGTGATTGACAGTAGAAGGGGATTCTTATCGGGGTCGAGTAGCTTTCCCATTCATCAAAATTGTAAATCAAGTGCCAGCGTCTATGCTGATAAATGGACTCTCTGGGAGCGTGTTTGATGTTGGACTTAAGTATGCTTCCTCACCATTTCTCACAATTAATAGAAAGAAAAAACAACCATCTACGTCCCTGCACAGCCTCACATCATATTTTATGTCAGTGTATACAGTATGTGTGTGTGTTTATGTGTATGCACCTGTGTTCACTTGTGTGCACACATAAACAGTGTGTGTGTGTGTGTGTGTGTGTGTGTGTGTGTGTGTCCACTCTCTTTTTTCTGCCTAGTAGTCCACTCAAATTACACACTCTATTATCTGGTCTCTCCAGCCACCAAGCTCATTTGGAAATGAGATTTAAAACAGTAAATAAATATAGAATCATGTGGGGAGGGGATATGGGAGTAATTTTAAAATTGTTTTGTCAGGGGTTGGTCCAAATCACAACCAGGCGCCTGATAGAAAGACGTGGCAGTGACTAACTGCTAGCCAATGTTTTTGTGCATTCAGGCCCCCTTGCTGAAAGCAGTATTTTCTCCACAGTTTGAAATCCTTTTCCCAGGATAATTATCCATTGTAGATGCCCATCCTCAGATAATGACTACCTCGCCACTGAGCTAGGAAATTAACCAGGACCCTGTGTGCTGCAAGCACAATGAAGAGACTGCCCCCTATATCAGCTAATTTTAACCAGGCAGAGCAACTGTAAAGCTGTTGTTAATACTCCCCTCTTGCTTATGAGGAATAGCATAATTTCATTTTGTGTACGATATCATCTAGAAGGAAGAGAAAGTGAAAAATGTGTGAGGAGACTTTGGTTTACAAAGTGAATGGCAACAGTGCCCCCTTGTGAAGCAGATAAGCAACTCCTCTGCATTTAGTCAGTGCAGCTAAAGATTTGGCTCCACATTTTTCTTTTCTTTTCTCTCATACTTTAAGGAGCTGATTTGTGCGGTTCAGCCTCATACTGTCAACACACCTTAGTGACTTTAGCCATGCTAAAAAGGATTAAGTGATCAGGAAAGATCAGGACTGACAAAATTGCTGAGGCTGGGGTTGTGTGAAGTCTGGTTATTTTAAGGTACCAGCATATGAGCACTTTGTGGCCCAGAATAAAAGATAACAGTATGAATAAATTGCAATCACAAGCTGGTATTATGTCCACAGCAGAATTTGTATAAGTGCATTAGTGCAGCGGGGCCCCAGTTTTAATTAGTGTAGCAAGTATTAACACATTCGTATAGTGCTGTGCTAGTGTTCACAAAGGCTTAATTATATGATAGTGAAGGCCATTTTTCACCAGCTTGGCCTCTTTGTAAAGTAATAACTATCGGCTTACAGAGCGCTTTTTTTCATGATTCAATAGAGACACTTGTTGAGAGCTGGCATGTCGCCCAAAAGTCAGCCATAGGTAGCCATTATCGCAATTTACATATATTACACCATCAATCTTTAGAAGGAACTACAAAAATCAATCAGATCTGGAGCCAACCTAGCCTGCTCTATGAAACATAGATTTTTGGAGGGAGGAGGTGTTTAGTGTATTCTGCCATTCTGTTCACGCCACCTAACCCTGCACCATGCTACAATTTATAGCTTAGTTACACTCCATATAATCCCTATTAGCAGATGCTTAAGACTTCGGAAAGCAGTTAACTAGTGTTAGCCTGTGAAGTGTTAACCACGGGGAGAGATGGATGACTTAATTAGTGAAATTTATAATATGCACGTAACACCTGGAAGCCAAAGCGGCTGGATCAGGGTGACTTTGGTGATCCATCTCTATCCATGGGCACAGTCACCCTCCGCCTCTATGCCCCTGCATCAAAAACTTAATAAATCAGCAACAGTTCTTCTTCTAACTCCACATATTAATAGGATTATGTGCAAATCTAGTCTGAAAAGGTAATATGAGGGGGGAACAGTGGCTCCTCAGAAGCTCCCAACAGAGATTTAGTGAGTGCCTGTCCTACCATTAACCTCTCACTTCTGAGTATTGCTAAAGGGTAAATAGATGTATATTGATGAGCAGATATGTACGTGTTGAGTCTAGCATTGCCAGACCTACACCATGGATAAATCCCAGGATAGGAGAAAAAACTCTCTGGGTTGTTTTGCATTACTTTAAACCAATCGCATTCGTCTTGGGAGG
The DNA here is from genome assembly GCA_026937815.1 of Etheostoma perlongum. Lineage (NCBI taxonomy): Eukaryota > Metazoa > Chordata > Actinopteri > Perciformes > Percidae > Etheostoma > Etheostoma perlongum. The sequence goes on along the minus strand of CM049375.1, from coordinate 4,724,436 downwards.
CGCTATGTGCTAAGGTGGATCTGGAAAATAGTCTCGGGAAGGAACTTGTTTCGGTGGAACATGTGCAAAAGAACACGCCACATTCAATGTTAACTGAAGTGAATTGTCAGCTATTTATACTAGCTGGATACATGGTTGATCGTAATTTGCTCTAAGTATCTTGTCATGTGTACTTCGTCCACATCAATCCCGCCCCATCGGTCCCAAAACATATTTTTTGTGAATCTTTACAATCATTCTCCGAAAGAACCAAGTAGGCCCTTCCATGTGGCACGATCCAAATCTTCTTCAAAAGCTGCCATTTTCAGGTTGTAGCTTGCTAGCTCAAAGTCTGTTGTTGTTTCGCATAACAAAGGGAATTTGAGAACGTCTTCACACAGATAGCGGAAGGTGGGAGGCAAAGCCTGACTTTATCCTGGCTTTATCCTGGAAATGTACTCCCGTTGATCCAGACTAGTACGTGTTTGTGCAATGCTCCCCCTTGGCTCTGTGCCAAACACCTTTAACAAAGAGAGGGTGTTGATGAATTAAAGCTTCATCAAACTGTGGCTTAGCGCAGTTGAGCAAGGTACATTAAATCAATACTAATAACCCTGGTATGTGTGCATGCATGCCTTTGTGACAACACCGGCATCTGGGTGTGTAATGCGTACTTTACTGAGCTCTTAACTTGTGCTTCTCATCAGGTGTATAGGACAGAGAGACAACTTTATTATCCTCATCAAATCTGGCAGGCTGTTACTGTGCGCTCCATCCACTTGGTGCCAGGCTTATTTATATGCTGTCGGTGAGAGCGATCTAGCAGAGAGCAAATTACCTTGCACAGAGAGACAGCCATCACTGCTTTGAAGTGTGAGCATCTCTGTGTGAGCGTACATAGCCTCGCTTCATCCCTTGCAGCAGGCAGGACATGTACGTGTTTATGCAAGGGGAAATACAAATCTGGGCATTGATTTAATTTATGGATGACAAGTTCATGCTGTCTGTTGTCTGGCAGTGAGCGCTGGAGATTTATCCAGTGCAGCGGGAAGCTGTGTCTCACAGGTCATCAAGCAGGCGAACACCTCTCCCTGGTTCACACCAGCCCGAGTCTCAGTGGAGTTGTGATGTACAGGGGCTCGGAGGGCTGCCCTGCCCCTGCCGTACCTGTAGCGTGTCACACGCTGTCCCCGTGGTGCCTGACTCCCTGACTTGTGGCCCTCGCTGGAGCAGCGTTGAATGAAGCAGCCATACATCATAGGCCAACTGTTCCTCTGAGGCAGTGACGAACAAAACCAACAGAATCAATAAAGCTTTAGCTCAAGCCCTACTTATATGCACTCAGACCTTGCCTCGGCCTCTCAGCTGTATTCTCATACACCACTTCTTTTCTTATTCTTCCCCCCGCCTTTCATTTCTTGTCCATTTTTCTCTCCACTTCTGTCTTTTCCAGGGTGACATCATTTATCGGTGTCTGACTTCAACTTCTGTCAATATTATCTCTATCTGCCCCTCTGCCCGGCCCCCAGGTGAACATGCTGATACACAGTGGAGCTGTCAGCCTTGACAGGAGATGGAAAAAGAAGTAGAGAAGCACTTCAGAAAGGAAAGAAAAGACCAAGGCCTGAGGATTAACGAAGGCCACTCAGCTTGTTAGTGCAGCGGCACCTATATCAGAAAAACGCATACTTAATTTTTCAGAGGGGCTGAGTGATTCAAGCTCTGGAGAAGTGAATGTTCCCCAAATAGACAGTTTAAATGATGGAGGGCCTTGTGTAGTACCCACAAACCATTTCAGACAGCAGTGGAAACGCCATTAGAGAGATAGAAGGAGCACTGGGGAGCAGTTCACAGTAATTAAACTGGAGCGTCAATGTCACTGCTACGTGTTTACGACCCAAAAGAGTAGCATATTCCAGTGGTGAAGAGGTTTGGCTTTCATTTATTACTGTTGATAACTATAACCAAGTCGTCCCACAAAAGACTTGGATTATATTTTGGGAAATGATACTTTGCTGTAATCTCTCTTGGAAATATTTTCCCATAAAATGGACACTTCAGAGACAATAGTTGTGTTAAAGTTGTAAAGTATAGATGATGGGTTTAAATCTGAAATGCTACTAATCTATTCTGGAATAGTTGTGCTAATTACAGTAACATTTTAAAAGCAGCACTCATTGTGTCCTTCTTTCATCTCATTTGGTACAAGATAAAAAAAAACTTTAATTTAAATTTCAGTCCAACAGAGCTTTTGACAGATGTTTTGGAATTACACGTTTCCAACGTTTATAGCTGTTAAAACGTTTTTTTTTAAATGACAGTTATTAATCATACAGCTTCTGTGCATGTTTGCTTTACTTGTGATACTTTTGGGACTTGACAGTGGTTACTTAATCTCCAGTGTAATGTGGATTCATATTGGAACATATCATGTTCAGCTGCCTACATTCACCGGTCTGCCAAAAAAGGCATATGTGCAAACATAGAGCAGGCTTACATAAGAAATTGGATTTTGAGTTTGGCTGTGTGTGTGTGTGTGTGTGTGTGTGTGTGTGTGTGTGCAGCTCAGCTGTGTTCAGCATCTGGTCACCACAACATTGACTAGGGTCAGTTTCTTGGGCCAGCTGGGTCAACAACATTATGCTTGGCCTTTTATATTCAAGTAGGTATTGATCTTCCTCCATGTGTTTATTTGTGTGTGTGTGTGTGTGTGTGTGTGTGTGTGTGTGTGTGTGTGTGTGTGTGTGTGTGTGTGTGTGTGTGTGTGTGTGTGTGTGTGTGTGTGTGTGTGTGTGTAGGGGTGAGGGATGGGGGCCAGGCCAAGAAAAGGAGGCACGTTCTGGAAGAGCAAATTTGACATAAAATTCAATCAATTGGTGCAGCCCATTCCCAGTCTGACAGCCTGAGCTGCTCCTTCAAGTACAGGAAACACAAAACTCACATGAGTAATCACGCCGGTTCATTCACTTTGGCAGAAAACACAAACATGTCTTAATTGTTTTCCCGTAATGCAATCTTTAGAGACCTACTTGATGATTTATATGACAGTGAGTGTAAATACACCACCAAAGAACCACACACACACACACACACACACACAGACACACAGGGTGCTGAGATGCATGAATAATCAAAAACTATATTTGACAACCTTGTACACCATCATTGACACCTTTGCACTGAGGTATTAAAACCCACATGCTTTTTTGAGATAACCATGAAATTATATGCACACACACACACACACACACACACACACACACACAGTCCCAAATGCACAGTCCTGCCCACACATTCACTCATGCACACACAGGCAGATGCTTGTGTGAGGGCAAACAGGGCCTTTGAAGATTAAGCAGACAATGATACTCTGACTGGTGTACTTTATCGTGACAACATGACAGTGTGTGTGATAATACCAAAACAACTGACACACACATAACCTGCATGTGGTCAGCAGTGCACTGGGCAGTATACTAAAAGGGGGAAATGATAGTGTCGGGTTTTGGTGTGAGATCATTCAAATACACCTTGGTCACGACTAAGATTACAGGCTTGTATCAAACGCACAGTTACACACAGATATACACATCTCTGGCACCCAATGAGTGCAAAGGCGGTGTCTCTGACTGTGTTCCTGGCGCTGATTAATAAAAGGGCGGAATATAATTTAAAGAGAAATTGGCACTCCAGGCACACTGAAGGAAGTCTAAAACAGTCATTATATTTCTACAACACCAGACGGCAAAGAGGAATATTGTTCAGAGCCAGCAAAGTAACTTAAAACTTAATTTAATATACTGTGAGAGAGACCGGAAGTTCTGCTTCTAATTGTGATGCAGCGAAGAGTTTGGGGGGCAAAAGATTAAGAAGGAGAAAGGAGCATAGACTGTAAAAGAAGAAGAAATTACGAATGAGGAAGAGAACTCGGAGATATGCAGACAGGCGCACGGGAAATGATGGACACAGAAAGACAAAACAGAGAGACGGGAGGACGCACTTGCATGTCAAATTGGCACACTGCCAAGACTGCAATGCGGGGTTATAACCTGCTCACAACCATCTTAATCATTTACTCAACTCTTCTGTTACATAAATAAACTAAAACACAACAGATCTGCCTCTGGCTTCATGCGTATGTGAGAGCCAATGGAGTCAGTTGGAGCAGTGAAGCAGGTTAAATCATCAGCCGCAGAGCATGGTGGGTAACAGCATGGATGAGTCATCAGCCCAGCAGCCACTTACTGGCTTACTTGCAGGTGCACATACATGCACACACATAGGCTGCGCTGGTTCACATAAAATAGACACACAAATGGACTCATACAATAAAGGAAGCTTTGCAGCTGCACACACTAACAGATATTGTGTAGAAGTGTGGGCAGGGATGATGTGCTGTATGTAGGCATGCAGAGGCAGTGAAGGGACTCAAAATGAATAGCAGAGCCGCTGGGCATGATGCCAGGTTAAGAGAAAGAAAAAAGGAAACCGAGGTGAAAAAGTAATAGAGAGAGAGAGAGATAGAGATATGCAGGTAAAGAGTGATGAAAGGGTGAAAATACTGAAGTTATAGTGCACAACTTAGTGGTGGACGAGGCAAGCAGCGGAGGGAGGGAGGGAGGAAGGGAGGTAGTGTTGGATGTTCAGAGTGAAGGAGAGAGTGGGAGGGAGTTCAGGAGGGAGGCAACAAGGATACACTGTAAAAAGAGGGAGGGGAGAGAGAGAAGGAGCGCGTCTATGTAGGAATGTGATTGTGTTCAGAGTATGGGAGATGGGACGGGCTGATTGCACCATACCAGGTGTTGAAGGAGGGGTGAGGGGGGGACTTAGAAAGATCAGCAACAACCGCATCTCTTTCTCTCCACACCAACTAGTATCTGGAAGTGGCTTGTCCACTGTGATCAACACAGCTTTGGGAAACGGAGTGGCTGGGACTGGGACTGGGACTGGGGGGGCAGGCAGACAATAATGGAGGTAAGTCATCTCTAGCTGGACTTGAAGGAAGGTTGTGGTTGTTTGAGTGGATGGGGACAATTGATGGTACGGACTCAGTCAGGGTCTGCAGCCTTGCAACTTTGAACAAGAAATAACCTGAAAGACACTAACAGGTCCCACAGACTAGAATGATTTGTTAAGAAGAGCTGTCCTAATGGCTTACATGAAGTTTTTTTTTTGCAACTATGTTTGTACTAAGTAAAGAACAAAATGTAGACAAGGTTCATTTTAGTTCCACGCTGAATTATGTCATATGTTTACTTACTTCAACATTCTGACTGAACTAAAGTTTCTCAGCATGGAGGCAGTCCAAGTCTTTTGCTACGTTTTACGCTCAAAGTGAGACATCAGACATGCCAGATCTGAATGAAATGTCTGCTTTGAACTTTGTTTTTTCTGTTTTTTATTTCCATGCAGAAAACTGACAATCCTGTTCTTTACTTTCAACCCAGCCATTACTGGACAAACCATTGTTTTTAAACTTGGTGAAATAATAGGGAGCTGCTTGAGGCTTTATATAAATGTTACACTACACACAGCAATTTGGGGGAAATAAATGGCAGTGGACACAGAGCTAGTTGTTAAAGGTGTTTAAAGCATAAATTAAGTGTGTCCATATATATATATATATATATATATATATATATATATACATACACACACACACACACACATATATACACATATATATATCCCATCCTATGATTCTCAAAAGGAATTGGCTCAACTGTTTTTGTATATTCTTGTGATTTTTGCAGTATAATTGAAAGCAACACAAGGAAGATTCTGTGTGTGGAGTAACTTACCTTTTGCACTACCTTCCGGTTTGCAAACTGTCACACCTGTGTACAGAAATGTGTGCGTTGAGACCTGTTGAGACCTGTTGGGGACATGAATTTACTCTACTGAGTATAAGGCGTCTGCTCAGGCAAGTTCAGCTTTTCTCTGTACTGTAATGTATTGTACAAAGAAAAACACAGAGGAGAGACCGAATCACAAGGATGAAAAAGATGTAAAGACAGTTCTCTTGTATTGTCACAGCAGAGAATAGCTGAGCTGCAAAGATTTATCAAGTAATCAATTCGTTTTCAGATATTGAATTAATCGCCAACTAGTTTGAGTCATTTCTTAGGGAAAAAAAGTAAGAATTATCTGAAACTATGTGAATATTTTATGTTTTCTTCACTCCTCTGTGACAGAAAATTGAATATATCTTTGAGTTGTGGAAAAAACAAGACATTTGAGATGTCATCATGGGCATTGGGAGACAGGGATCTACATTTTTCACCATTTTTTGACATTTTATAGACTAAATTAATCGATTATTCAAGAAAATACTTGACAGATTAATGAAATGAAATAATCGTTTGTTTTCCTTATGTTGATGTAAAAAGCTTGACTTCACAGGTCATTTTATATCTTTCATCTTTGCAATGTTCTCATGGGAACTAATGCAGCTCTGTAGCAGATATTTAGAGTATTACAAACCATTAGAGCTGTTATGACCTGCTAAGGAGGACGCTTCTTAAAATAACTGTCCCAGTTACCCAAATGCAGCATCCTTTCATAAGTGAATGCTCTGTGTCAGAGAAGTGCAGCATCCCACCATCTCTGTGAGTCTCAGCTCATGTTGCACAGTTTTCAACTTTTCAGTGATGATTCATATGTGAACTTTCTTAAAATAGAATTATATTCTAACGCTATATGAATCAGTTGAGCAACTGTGCACAGCAGGTGAGCATCAGACGTGACTTCTGTGAGTTATGACACCTCAAACTGTTGAAAGACCCACGCAGTTTCCCAACAATGAACAATTTAGCATTACAAGGTCGGGGGGGAAGGGGGGGGGCTTTTATTTTGGAGCTGAGCGCAAGTAATGCATGCGGCACATGTTTCCAGCTGCTTTCAGAATGATATAGACCCTGAAAGTGATCTCATTATGTCTTCTCTTACATCCACATTATACCAGCGCCAAGCAGACACACACAGACACACACAGACACACACACTCACACAGCCACAGCAGATTAAGAGGATGGGAGGATGGTTATGCTCCAGAATGACAAGCTTATCACTGAGTCTTCAGCTTGCAGGGTCAATGGGTCCCAGTGCCAAGAAAGGCCTCATTCTTTTCCACCTGTCATTCCACTCTGATACCATATCCAACAAAAATATATAAGACAGGCTTTTAAGAAAGGAGGCCGTGATCATGTGTGAGTATGTGAGACAGGTTAGGTGAGTTTATTTAGTTCAAAACTTTTTTTTTCTGTAATTTGTATTCAAAACACAATTTGGTTACACTTTACTTGAAGGTATCTACATAAGAATGACATGACACTGTCGTGAATGTGTCATAAACATAATGAACAAGTCACGAAGGTTTATGACATAATGCTTCTTTTAGTAAGCGTCATTTGGTATTGTCATGACAAGTTATGGTTAGGGTTAGGTTAGGGTTAAGTTCATGTGTCATGACTGTGCTCATAACAGTGTCATGTCTCCTTATGTAGATAAAGTTTTACCCACAATGTTATGATCTGACATTGCAATACCGCTAAAAAAAACAGAACAAAGCATGTATTCTAATTTGACACCATTAATAGCCGGTAAAATGTGTTGGCAACATAACTTCTACACTTTGACAGCAAGTGTGCCGTCCTTGCTGAAAGAATAATATGACACCACAACAAAGCTTTTATGACAATCAATCAACTTTTACTTTCATATTTGTGAGGCTGTCGTATAATACATAAATGACATCAAATGTTGAAAAACAAGTGGCGAGTACTGGAAAACCCGCCACTTTCCTGGGTAATGGATGGGCAATAATTGGAAATGTCTAAAAATACTTCCATTTGTTACAATCCATTTTCACTTGCTGTTTTTAGAGTGGGATAAAAGCCTTAGGCGTAAATACTTCATGACTATGGAGCTAGCCGGTGATCTGCAGTATCTACCTGAAGACACGTACAACTCTTTAAAACCCTTTTTGGACTGATTCCAGGGCACTGCATAAAATGTGAAGCATTACAAAAAAGTGCAGAAGCATATTGTAATGCAATAATCAATTCTGTGTGGATGGATGCAGCTCGACATAGGAAAATGAAAGGACATTTCGGATATTTAATTTTAGGACTCCTTAAATTCATGAGCATCAATTCCCATCGTCGTCGCAGCACTAAAGGCTCCCATTTAGACTCCATTAAAAATACATTTCCCTCTATACTCCAGCTGCCAAGGTTATGTAAATGCCTGTATTACAGGAGCAGTACTTGGCCAGCCATACAAACCCAGTGAGCAGTTCACATAACCTCCTTATCTACTAAAACCTTAGGAGGTTGATTGTTTGGCTGACCTGGATGCACATAATAGTATTCGAATGCAATCTAATTTGAACAAATGGGTTCTTTACAGGCGCCTTGGCAGCTTACCTCGTAGAGCGCAGGCCCATATGCAGAGGCTAAGTCCTTGGCTCAACGGCCACTGGTTCGATTCCGACATGTGGCCCTTTTCTGCATGTCATTCCCCTTCTCTCTCTCCCCCTTTCACGTCTAAACTGTCATGTCTCCTGAATTTTGTTGAGGAAAGGAATAAGTATACGTATAAAGGTTGTGTAATACAGAGAAAGACAGAGAAAGACAGACTCGAACGGTAGCACTTTAAAGAAAAAGTGTGAATGAGTAGTGTCGAAAGATCTGAAAATTGCGCAAAGAAGGTTGTTAAGTAGACGCGAAAGGCAACGCTAAATTGGCTTAATTAATGTGAAGAAGAGTCCAAGGAGACGAAAGGTAACGCCTCTAAAAATAGAGTCGTGAAGGGTAGTGACACTGAGGGTGATCACCAAAGGCAGCACTAACATTGACTAATTAGTGTGAAGGTAGTCTCAAGCTTATAGAATGAATTTTGTTGCTTAATGTTTTTATTTTTAACTTTTTATACTTGTGTTTTTATCAGTTTTTTGTTTTTTTTGTTGTTGTTTTTTAAACTGATTTTGTGTAAAGCACTTTGAATTGCCCAGTTGCTGAAATGTGCTATACAAATACAACTGCCTTGCATTGCCTTGCCTTGCCTTGTCAGAAATAAAGCCCTAAAAATGCCACACACAAAAAATAAGGGGTTCTTCGTAATGCGCCCACACGGCTGCCAATAGAAGACACTAAGATCAAGTTAACGACCAATGCGTTTTTTACTCGTCTGATTTAAGCCTGGCTGTTCTCATGAACCATTCGTATGTATAGCTACAAACAGTGGTGACGCTTTTACGGAGGAAATCGTGGATGATGTGTGGGTCATGAAACACAGGGCTTTCAAGTGGATGGGTGGAGTTCTAGTACCGGAAAAAGTTAAGGGTAACAACACATGTTAAACTAATACTTAATACTTTTATTTTTAACCCAAACCACAATCTTTTTTCTATTCTTAACTAGCAGTTTTGGGGTCTAAACTTAACTATTGTTGCCACATGACAGTCAGCGTTTGTCACGTAACGGGTTTCTCACCGTTATTCTGTAGGCTATCATACAAATTATTGCACATATTTTTTTCATTTGATATCATACAACACGTTCATGAGTTGTGTTGCTCAAGAGAAATTGTAGTTCTTACTGTAAGCCTTTCTCTGCATCCAAACCCCTCAAAGTTTGAGCAGAGGAGACATTGACTGTTTGTTGGCCAATACAACGGACATCAATGTATAATGCACTGTTAGCTCCACAGAATACAAATCTCTCTCTCTCAGACACACTCCATCTTTCCATGTCTCTTTCTCTTTCTGCCCGTGCCTCTCTCTCTCCGTGCCTGGTATTCCATCTCCTCACTCTGAGGCGGTAATGAGTGCCTGCTATTCTGCTCTTCAGCATTGAAGTCCTATTCATGCTCGATCTCCTTCACAATGCACTAAAGGGATTACCCAATTAGCTGCTATTGGACGCCATTGTGCGTGAATGCCTCTGTGTATGTGTGTGTGTGTGTGTGTGTGTGTGTGTGTGCGTGTGTGTGTGTTGCACTTGGTCAGTAGATAGATGTATTAGCAGTGAAAGTGAAAGATAGATGGCTGTCTGTACAACACACTTCATCCCCAGTTGATGTTCTGCTGCAGTCCACATTACTCATCCCCACATCTCAGCCACAAAGAGTAAGACACAAGATGGAGAAATGTGTGTGTGTGTGTGTGTGTGTGTGTGTGTGTGTGTGTGTGTGTGTGTGTGTGTGTGTGTGTGTGTGAGACTGGGGCCTGGACACACCACAGAGGATGACAGAGAAAAAGACACACTATTACTTCTCAATAATTCAACCGATCAGCCCATCAGCCCCATTGTTCTCTGGAAATATACTTTCTCCTGTCATACTGTGCGTGAGCTAGCTGTTTCTTCTTGTCCTCACTTTCATTTGTGAGTTTAATTTCCACTGAGTCATGCGTGGGATAATGGGAAATGCGTGCATCATCACATGTCAGTTTCTTTGTGCGAACAAGCGATCGATTCCAGTTATCTAATGTGTTACATCACGCCGGGAGCAATATGTTCAGTGTACATTTAGAAGATCGAACAGGATTGATTTAGACTAATGTCTCCCCCAGAATTAAAGTTGCAACCCAGAATGTTTGACAATCTAAATGTGCTCTGGAGAGACTAAAATCAGCAATGAATTGACTAGCAAGTATTGCTTATATTGCTTATATATATATTGCTTGTGAACTCACAGTATGATAAAGGTTATGTTATTTCACATGGATGTTGTGGAAATGTCAATTTGGTAGCTTTTTGCTTCAGTAGTCAACTCCTACCATAAGTCTTTGAAGTCAGACATCCCTGCGAGCACTAAAACACACCACGCTGGAAGCTGCTGCAAAACAAATTGTGCTTTCATCTCCATTATCTCACAAAGATAACCTGACTTGGACAACAATATTTACTCTGATGGATTAGCTGCATCAAATAAGTTTTAGGTCTTCAAGATCCTCCGCTGACATTTAAAGCATTGGCTGCCCATACAATATGACTGACATGTTCGAAAATGAAAAGAAATTTTAAAAACTGAAGGCAATTTGTGGGAAATGAATGGGAGAGGGGAACTCCACTCCACTTTACACATCCAGTTTACTCATCATGGGGATGCTTTATGGCACAGTCTGGGGCTCTAGGTGATGGAATCAGGGTTAAAGCGCAACTGTCACCAAAATGCACCCTAGGGTGTTTTTGTAAATGTACCCCAGTCACACTTCAGTTTAAAAGCATAATTAGGACGGAAGCGCCACTTTTAAGATTGACCATATCTTTTTTTCGGTCAAATGGCCTGTTGAATGGGAGAGCTAGGGGCACTGCTATGATAGCATCAAAATCACTTTCTTTGTTCAAAGTATCACCAGGGGCTCTCAACATTGTTTGTGTACACAGAGTTTAATAAAAACGAAAGGTTTTGAACAACTCACTTTAGCAGTTGTTGTTTTTTCCGGGCGCTACCATCTCCAAATGCAATGTAACATGGAGGAGAGTAAAGATGGGAAGCTATAATGCTTAGTTCCATATAAATGCACGGATCATTTGCTGTTTTGTCCTTAGTGAAAAACAATATTGACCTTGTAGTTGAAACAGTTTGAAAATGTTCATGTTGTGTCGAGGCTTCTTAGTGTTTTAAAAATGTTGATTTTGATGCTATCATATCAGCGCCCCTACACTGTAAAAAAAAGATTAGTTAACTCAACTTAACTACGTAAAGTCATCTTGTTGCTTTGACGGAGTTAATTTGAGTCAGCATCAAGGTGATTACACTTCAAAACATGAGTTCATTCAACAAGCAGTCTGTTGACTCAACTTCCTGTAGCAATTAAGTTGGACTTGAAAATATTATTTGCGATAACTTTGAGATGTTGGTTGAATTTATTTTATCAAGTTGCAACAACTGTGAATAAAGTTGGCTCAACATGGATTGAAATGCCCACCTTGACCTATTTTCTGAAGTGAACTGAATGGATTCTTATAAGTTTTTTATGAGCTTCCGTGCTTTTTTCAAGTTGTAGTTGTGGTAACTCTTCTTACTTTGTTGTAATAGGCAATAAGTTCTCTCAGCTTGTCAAAAATACTCTGGCTAAAAGCCCAAATCCTTTTTAACAGTGTAGCTTTCCCATTCAAAAGGCCATTTGACCAGAAATGAAGATGTGGTAAATCTTAAGTAAGTGGCGCTTATGTCCTATTTATGCTTTTAACCCAAATTGAACTCAGTTACATTTACAAAAAGACCCTAGGTTGCATTTTGGCGAGAGTTACGCTTAAACTTGGGTTTTGAGACTTTTTAACTTTTTTTTATATACATTTTTAACAGAATTACTGCAGTTTGAGCCCTCCAATGAAGAAACACTGTGTATGAAATGATGTGTGCACATAAGACGGCACACATGAACAAAGAAGTATAATCTGTCTAAGACTGACCTAAAAAAAGCAGACACACTGAACTAGATAGATTACACGTGCATCTGTTAGAAATTACCATATAGACAGTGAGAATTAAAGTGTTGCCATCTGGCACCGTGGCAGCGTAGAGGTACAGTAAGAACAAGGGGAGAGTTTCATGGTCATTGGGAGACAGGTATAAATCCTGGGCCTTTATAACACACTGCTGCCTCACTGGCTGTGGTAATGGATTGGCTATGCCCTCGGAGAGTGTGTCTATGTGTGAGTGTGTGTGTGTGTGTGGGGGGTGCATTGGGGTATTATTGTCAGCGGGACAAGGCTTTGTGTCAGGAAGGTCAGCTGGGGCTCGAAAGCAAGGAGGACACCCCCGCCCATTAACACACACACACACACACACACATACAACAAACGAGTGCACAAATTCTTTTGTGCAGACAGGAAAAAAACATGCAGCCAATCAGATATCGGATTAGATGTATGCATGCATCCACACACATTCACCCCCTCATCCCATTCCATCTCTTAAATCACACTGTCCACTCAAAAGCCGCGAGGCCAGACCGTTTGTATTGCTTATTCAAATTTGCAATGATGGAGCGAGAAAAAGATTTTCAAATCACTTTGTATCAAATAGAAGCGAAATTGACCGATTCTCTCCAGCAAGTGAGTGGGAGCGTAACAGTGTAATAGCAGGGTCATTGTCCAGACCAACAGGCTTGGGGGAGGGGGGGGGGGCAATGGGACAAATGGAGGAACAATGGTAGTCAGCTGAAAGGACGAGTGAGCGGTGCTGCTGAAAAGACTATAGTAGATCTACAAAGATGGGTCAAAAGACTTTGTGGAAAAAAACCTTTCAGATTGTATGATGTAATATGATGAAAACTTGAGTGCAACCCCGTCTGCACATGTTGAAAGATCACACGGCCCGGGGTTATGTTGCTTCCCGTGAGTTCAATTTGATTTCTTTATTGATTTTTCTGTGTGATGATATCAATGAATCAGTGCAATCTATCAGTAGATGCATATAAAAAGCTGTCCGTTTTCTTCACATTAAGAGAAAGTATACCTTTACTCGTGACAAAAATGGGGTATAAGATTTACACTTGTTTTGTCAGAAGCAGAGCGTAGGGGCCATATCTCTTCTGTTATTGTTGTTTGTTCATTTGGAACATAGTACCTTGTATATTTTCCTGTCGTGATGTGTGATCGTAATTCATCCACAAGGTGTTTTGTCAACAACAGTGTGTACTCTATGGGATGCTGAACGCTCTACTGCCTTAGAGAGACTTGTGCTCCAGCAATGAGTCAGTGTGTGTGTGTATGTGTAATGTCTGTACAAACAGCATGCTGAAATCACTGTAAAACTGCCTTAGAGAGACTTGTGCTCCAGCAATGAGTCAGTGTGTGTGTGTATGTGTAATGTCTGTACAAACAGCATAAAAGCAGGATGGTGGTAAATCACTGTAAAACTGAAGCTCTCCAGCCCTCTCATTGTGAGGACTAGTCATTTATTTAACACTCAAATACGGTCCTGGGCTGTTTGGGGAGAATACATCAACCGGCACACAAGAGTCCGCACAAAGAGCGGCACACTTCAACAGACAAAGAGCGAAAAGAGAGAGGGCAAGCGGCTTTTTTTACCCCCTCCTTCACATAAAGTGTTGTTTGTTCAGGGTGGGGTGCAGGGCACCGAGTGGGACGGAGGATGGATGGATGGAGGGAGAGACTGATGGAAGAAGGGAGAGTGGGAGAGTGGGAGGGTGGGAGGGAGAGAGGGGGAGGGAGAGAGGGGAGGTAGGATGAATGGTTATTACGCAGTAAGTCGATGCAAAAATGGAGGGTGTGTCTGTGGGGTGATAGTGGGAGGAAAATGGGGGGCACACGGGGAGGGGGGGAGGGGGGGTGTAAGAGATCTTTTGTGAAGGCAGAGAGTTAATCACTTGAGCGGCACACGCCAGTTCTGTGGGAGCACATGTTGTACACTGGCTCCCCTGGGGGAAGCGGGAGGTCCCAAAACACACCCACACACACACACACACACACACACACACACACACGGTTGAATTTACATGTCCGTTATAATGCAAAGCTGGGTTCAGGCTGACTGAAAGGACCCCGCCCCCTCCACAGAACAGTTACCTTCTGCCCGTGGTGATAGTGTGAGGCTTGCGATTGCTGCTGGTTCATTCATCCAAGGGCATACACACAGACAGACGCACACACACATGTCTGCCTGTTCACTGGCTTCACGACTGGATAGATGACTCTGCACGGGCCTTGCTAGAGATGGATGCTTAGAATGACCTGACAGTAAGTACAATCCATTGTTTCATCTCTTGAGTCCCATGTCAGCCGTGGATGCTAATGTCTTGAGAGTGATAGTGACGGTTGGAGTTTAGATTTAGTTAGGCAGACATCCAGGCACAGTGGAACAGAGGCAGTCATGTCAGAGACTATTTACATCAGGAGCACAGGCTGGGGGACTGCTTCGAAAGGTACACATTTAACATGTACCATTACTCAACATTTTCAGTGGTTTATTTTTAAAAGATGTTTTGAATTTCACCCCAAATGAAACAGAAATTGGAAAACTGAAGCTGCGCTGGAAGACTCTGATTCTTTGTGATAAGAGGCCTCAATGCAATTTAGGATTATCTTTTCCAGCAGCAAACTGTGTTCTCCTCCTTATATAAAACATCCCTACTCGGTCTCACTATCCCTTTCTCTGATGCTCAAATTTAACATATGCCGTTACTTTGGTGGTTACGTTTTCAGTGGTTTACTTTAAAAATATGTTATTTTATGTATTTCACCCCCAGATAAAAGACAAAATCAAAACTGGAACATTTATAAGACAAGATTGCTTCATGATTAAAAGCCCCAATGCAATTTAAAATGATCTTTCCTTTGGCTGTATTCTGTAACTGTCCAATTTCTATTCTGCTGGAGAAACCACTCAAACTTTGCTACTCTGTCTCATTTTGCTGTCTGCCTCTGATGCGTCTGTAATTCTCCTCATGATGAAACATCTATTTTATACATGTCTCATCTCGCTTATCATTGTTTTCTGGGACATGAAAAGTGACAGTCTTGATCATCTGTGCAGCCTTCATTCTGCATTTTCCCTCTTCAAGCATGCCCATCAAACTCCTCAGGAAAATGACACTGACAGCTATGCATATCCTCACAAAGAGCACTGTGCAACCAACAATTAACCCTAAAGCCAAATGAAATGTACACTAATATGTGACCATGCTTTGTTGGTGTGGCTGTTATAAAATGATTACGGGTTGAGGACCAGGTGGTTAGAGGGGCCCGCAGGCCTGATCAGCCAGGATGGATCCCAGTCACTACTGGGGGGAACTTTTCCCCTGAGGGGTTTGAGATCATGATGGACAGCATCTGGGATCTGGGTGTCTTTAAAAGGGAGGTGGGGACAGTTCTCAGAGAGCATCACATGTACCTCCATGAATAAATGTCTAAGTAGGGCTGTCAAATGGTTTTAAATATGTAATCGAATTAAGGGCATGATGGTGCATGGCTAAGTCGCGATTAATCACCAAATTAATCGCACATTTTTGCATCTGTTCTAAATGTAATTCAAAAGGGATATTTTTCAAGTTTTTAATGCTCAAATTGCATTTGACACTTATTCCGGAGGTAACTTAATTCACGTTGACAGTACATGCAGATAACTTTGGTCTTGTTGAGAGAACCATCTGGAAGGGCTTTGAGACTGAACTTGCCATTTAGAAGATGCTTTTCTTTATTTATTTCTCTTCAAGCTTTGTTTCTGTTAGCTATCTTCAACATTATTGCTGCATCAGTTCCTGATTTCCCAAACCATGGAGCGTCCTGTGGCCCAAATCACGGAATGCGAGTGCATTAATCGAGCGTCCCAAAAAAAGTTGTTGTCAATATCGTGTTCTTTTGCCAGCTCTAATTGTAAGTGAAAAAAATTGTTAACAACACAAATCCATTCATGTTCTGTGTTCTTATTCCAATCGTTATATCATAACTCAAGCCTATCACATTATCAAATACTTAACATTTCTGTGTGGTCTGTTTACTGTGTTGAAGTACAATAGCAAACACAAAATGCTTGTTTAGTGTTATTCAAATGGCAGCGCCAGCCGGGTGTTGAGTGGGCCGAGAGAGGCCAAACTGCCAGTTTGATAGAGGAAGGGCACCCAAAGAGTTATTTGTCAAACCCAACGGCCGAGCCATAAATCTAGACACACAAAGCCTGGCACGGTGCCAAGATGGACGTGTTTTTCACTCTGTTCGCTTTGCCAATGTGAACACACCTGCTTCAACCCTACATGTCTGGAATGAACAGGAAACAATAGAATTAAACAACATTTTTAAAAAGCATCCCATAAAACCACAACATACTGTAGTTTTGTCCTTTCATTAACCCTTGTGTTGTCCTTCTGGGTCAAATTTGTAAATGAATACTTTGTTTTTGTCCCTTATTTTGCTGTTTTTTGTCAATGTTTTTGTAGCCTTGTTTGACATTTATGGTGCTTTTTTCCCCTCCACTTCCACCAGTGTACACTAACAACAACTTATTACCACTATTTTTGCAATTTCTGGTCACTAAACCTTATATAGCTTATGAAATTAAATCGAACTTTTGAGTTAAAAAAGCAGAAAGTATGATATGATAATTTGACTAATAATTAAGATCAGAGGATATTGATGGATAATCACAGACTGTCAAAGTTTAGTCAGAATAATGCTATAAAATGACCTAACCCTAACCCTAACCCTAACCCTAACTGATCCTTAATTTGACTTGTGAAGAGCGTTTCATGGAACAATCTGTTTGGTAGAAAGAAATCCAAATTGCTGCTACAGAAGCTGTACAAACGAGTCAAATTTGACCCAAAGACAACATGAGGGTTAAAAAAATGATCAACGGCTCATATTCTCTCCGTGTAAAACGTATCAGGGCTGCAATTTACGATTATTTTCATTGTCGTTGTTTGGTCTATAAACTGGTGCAAAATGTATTTATGCAAAGTCATCCATTTACCTCAGAACGTGGTTCAGCAGCTACTGTATGTGGGGGGTGTAGATCAGTCTCCCAAAAGCCCAAGATGACGTCCTCAAATGTCTTGTTTTGTCCACAGCTCAAATGATATTCAGTTTACTGTCACAGAGAAGACGACAAACTAGAAGATATTGACATTTAAGAAGCTGGAATAAGAGAATTACTTGCCAATTAATCAAATATGAAAATAGTTGTTGATTCATTCACTAGTTGACAACTAATGGGTGAATCTTTGCAGCTCTCAAGTGTATTATTCCTCTCTTGTCTTGCAGATGGAGCCACTGACAGTTCTTGTCCGGGGTCATGAGTTGTGTCTTCCCTTCACTTCTGTGTAACTCGACCACCTGGACTTAAGCCCCCACCCCCTCGCCTCACCTATGCCTGCAGGACCATGGGCAGTGTCAGCAGCCTCGTCAACGGCAACGGCCTCAACAGCAAGCACTGCCAGGCGTCTGAACACAGGTTAAAGAAGAGAACAAACACTCTGAGAAAGAGTGGGGGGTTGCAGCATCGACGAGTTACTGACGTGCGGCTTCCCTCAGGGCTCCTCGTCCGCCGCTCAGCCCTCCAAAGGCCTGTCCCACTCCCGCTCAGGACGAAGTGAAGATTTCTTTTACATCAAGGTCTGTGGCAACAGATAACACTAGGCCTGGGCAATATATCCATGTTATATTGACCATTAGTCTAGGCGCTAGCTCCATTAGCTGTTTGGCAGTTGAGTTCAAATATCAACAATCTTTGCCCAGCATCGCTTACAGCACCTTTAAATTTTGGATATCGTAATATTAGTGTTGTCTTTTCCGGGTTTTACAGGCTGCATAACAGTTAATAGGGAGGGGGTGGGGGTGTGGTCATGGAAGGCTTGTATCATGTGGACGCGCCCACAGTTCTGTTGTCATTACTTAGAATTCCTCATTGGGGCGACAGAAACTACGCACTAAAGCTTTAACTCAGAAGAAATATATTAGAACTGCTGTATATTACACCTCAGAAATGTATTGCACGTTTATAACACCACTAAGCATAACATCCTGTTCCCTAAAAGGTGAGCCATAAACCGAGGTCAGCGCACTATAGAGGAGGACCAATGGAAGATCGCGCAGGTGGAAAGACCCGAGATGGGGAATCAGATGGGCGACTGCAACCAAAACTGCTGCTTATGTCAGGAAACATGGCTGAAAGGGTGAGCCAAATGCCCCAATGTTTCTTCCCTTTCTGTAAAAATGTCCATCCTAGCGTCTTAAGGTCCAAGGTAATGTCTTACTTGTCAATTTGAGAGGTTAATAACAGCGTTTTCACTTATTTTTGCATGAAAGATTACTTTATTAATCCCTTATCTAAATGTTTGGCAAATATTTTTCTGTCAATTGTTGCAACTTTAATTTGTTCATACTGTAAAATATAACAACAATATTTCATTAGATATGTCAGATATTAACTGAGATTCTGATTGCATGTCCGTTTATGTACAGTATCAGCACTGTGCTTTAGTTGACTTGAACCGGTTATACATTCAACTGAATCACACTGCATAACTGCAACAGACTTAGAAAAACCTCACAGCCAAGTTGAGGATAAAACATGCACAGCAGGTCGTTTAATTGCTAGCAGCCATTCCTTATAACCTGTGTTGAACCTTCCCAGTTTATTAATCACCCCCCCTCCCAGATTAATGACCTAAGAATGCCTTGATCTTCTCAGTGCAGTCATTTCTTTGCCAAGACGGACTCTCCTTCAATAGGTCTTTATTCCCCAGGGGCAAGTAGAGGGGGAGAAAAGAGAGGAATAGGAAGCAGCTTTAAAAGAGACGGAGAAGAGAATAAGAGAGAAAGGAGAGAGAGACTGAGGGCCAACGAGAGTGTGAGGGATCGAAAAAAGGAGGGGAGACATCCCAGTCATGGAGTCAGTGAGAAGGAATGCTGAGCTCACAAGCTTTACCTCTTCCACTTCAGCAGTAGCTCATATTATTAATATCACAGAGAAGGGCTATTCATCTTCACTCAGACAGCAAAGGGGTGAGGGAGACAGAGGGGAGGAGAGAAAGGAGGGGAGGACTAGTACTGCTTGTGACGTTTCTTGAAAAGCACAGATGGGGCATGTAGAGTATAAGTTCATCTTTGAAATGAGTTTTCTCTTTTATGACAGTCTGGTGAATTTTATTTGCAACCACTGCTGTGTGGTTTTTAATACCGCCAGCTTGTAGCGAAGCCATTCTGCACGCTTCAGTGCTTCTATTTTGAATATAAAAAGACATGACGGAGGTGGTGGCGGGGGGGGCACATGACAATATTTTATTTCTGTGAAAGCCAGTCATTGTGATTCTCTAAGTTTCACAATGTGACCCATCCTTGTCTCTTTGTACTCTCTGTTAAGAGGAGCCACTGAAAATGAAATCAAAAAAATGGGAAGAGCGGCCATGAGCAACTACAGCCTTTGATCGTGTAAATCATGAGAAGCTATTCTACAAATGGCACAACAGAGGGTTTCCAAATATCTAGTGAGAATCTTGGCTTTTTGGTATGCTGTATGTGAAATGGGGTAACTGTATGTCTGCCCCATTCAATGTAAGCGATGGAGTTCAGCAGGGAAGCCTTTTATCTCCCTTTTTTATATTTATATGGATGAGCTGTCAAAGC
This sequence comes from Etheostoma perlongum, assembly GCA_026937815.1. Lineage (NCBI taxonomy): Eukaryota > Metazoa > Chordata > Actinopteri > Perciformes > Percidae > Etheostoma > Etheostoma perlongum. The sequence goes on along the minus strand of CM049375.1, from coordinate 4,704,361 downwards.
TGCTGAACAACTGTGGAACAGGCTGTATAGTAGGGTCTGATGTAAGCAGATGATCTGGTGATTCTTAGTCCATATAGTGCTGGCTTTCAACAGTTTCTAAGGGTCTGCTCCCAATATGGCTCAGACTTTGACATTAAGTACAATTCTAGTAATATTGTGATTGCTAGAGGCAGGGAGGATTTCCTGTTCCTGTCCTGTTCATTTCCTGTTTTCTTTCTGTCTGGTACTGCCTTAAAGTGTGTGATGAGGTCCAATACTTAGGGCACTATATAACAGATGACCTGTCTGACGATAGGGACATTCACAGACAGTACTGTATGTATTTGTACAAGCTAATATGCTGCATCGCAAATTTAGGAAGTGTTCACTGTCTGTGAAGACCACACTTTTGCAATCTTTTTGCACCTCAGTGTGTCGGCACAAGCAGTATGCAGACATAACTGCATACACTAGTGGATCCTGCAAAGAGTGCGGTTAGGTTCACATTGAGATTATGGAACCATTGGCGTTTTAGTCTATACGCTAATATCTGAACACTCTTTTTGTGTCTTTTGCTATGTTTTGTATTGTGCTATGGACTGTTTTTTTGTGTCCTGATGAAGAATAAAGAAAAAAGAAGACATGACTGTGTGTCATTTCACTCTTCTAGGTCTCTGCTGAGAAGTCATTGATCCGTTCCACTGCTTTCAAGCCTGTGATCCCCAGGAGTACATTGTCCACAGAGACAGTCCACAACAGTCTGGACCACATCCTTTGTCCTCTGGAGAAAGCGAGGAGTCCAGACATTAGACACAAGCAAGACACCTTCTCAGGTCAGTATCTATATGATATTGATAAACGGTTGCCTTAAAAATGCCTATTATGAGATTATTCACTCTATCTGAAATCCTAAAGGAGCCAATTGATCCGTCCCATTCTCACTAGTCTGTTTGGCGTTATGTCACAGGATAAGCATCTAAGTCACGTGGTAAACTCAAGGCCCGCGGGCCAAATCCGGCCACTCGCAAATCAATTAATATTCACAATAAATTTGGCCTAGTTGTGAGTCACACAAACAAGACAAGAAAAACTTTTCAAAATGTAATTACGCGGTACTCATAGCAGAATTTGGTAGATTTGCAGACATTGACACCCAGAAGAGTTCACACAACCAGAGAGTTTGCATATTCTGGCTGTGAAACAGGTTTTTGTGAGTCGGCTGTGTGGTAGCTTGCTTTTAAAAATGTAATTATAATTCATTGTTTTATTATTTTTGCTAAACTCTCTGATGGCTAAGGAACTTTTTTGCTGACTTTTTTAGGGCTTCATGTGGACCAAACTGTAAGTGAGAAAGCTATATGAGACAGGCAATAATACAGGCAAAAATATGTTACTTTTATCAATTAAATAAAAGCAATAAATTAAATATGGCTGGCCCTTTATGATTCTCATTTTCCAGGTGTGGCCCTTAGTGAAAATGAGCTTGAGACCTCTGATCTAAGTATTAATAAGTGTAACATGCTTTGTTGGCCAGGCGACTCAATCTTTTCAGATGGAAAGACCCTCTACCCTCTTCATATAAAAGTTATTCAGTATCTTAAACTAGAAGAGATAACATACTCTCTTAAAGTGTCATGCTGTTTGGCAGCAGTCTGGCTATCACCAGACCAAGCAGAGCTCAATAGATCTGAGATTGAGCATTGGTCTGGGGAGTCTGCTTTGTATTTTCTGTGCACAAGAGGCTGGACCACGGGCATAGTTCAAAAGACTCTGTACACAATTGGAAAGTCCTTCAACCAATCTGACCAACGATCCGGGTGTTGTAGAAGCGACAGCGGCATCAACGGGTTTCTGCGCTTCGGTGGCGTTCGGTGGCCGCTATGTTTACATTAAACAAGAAGCTGCTAGGTTGCTTCTCTATCGTCATTGTGTCAAACCCGCCAATAGCGCGCCAGGTAGATAAGCCAGTTTGTGATTGGTTCCCACAAAATTTTGAACTGCAGGTTTCCAGACCGAGCTTCAGGGCGAAATCCAATTTGGCAGCCTTTCTTGACATTTGTAGAAAGAAATAGAAGAAAATACAGTATATCTTCGTATCCTGTTTTTGATTCCTCATTATTTATTTAAGTGCATGTATTTATTCCATTCTCCTTTCAGGTAAATGTACAAAGTGACCGGTTTTAATTTAGAGGTGTTGGTCTGGTACCCAACCCTTACTCCTAGATAGGTGGGTGGGTGTTTAGATGTTAATTAGTTTTGACTGTATTTTGTTTATGTCTTGAATACGCTGAAAATCATTAATGAAAAGACTTTAATAAAAGATTACTCAGAATTAAATAATTTGTCATCTCTTTTTACTTTCAGGGACTCTCTCCGACTCTGGACGTAACTCGATGTCTAGCCTGCCCACCCACAGCACCAGCGGCAGCCTAAGTGCTTCCACGGGCCCTGTCAGTCACAGCGATGGCAGCTCAGCTCTCGCAAACAGCCTCAGCAAGGGAGTACAGTCTAATTTCCCTCCATGGGTCAATGGGAATAGCACTAACCTTGACTGTAGCTACAGGGCTGCTTTGAACAGCGGAGGGTTGGCATCTAAGGCTAATGGGGACGCTGGCTCCCCGCTTTCTGCAGATGAGCCAAGCACTCTCTCTGAAACTGCAGGTGGGATTCGGTCCCCCATTACTACAGATGAGCTACTGATTGAACGCTTGGAACAAAGGCTGCTGGAGAGAGAGACTGAACTGCAGGAGCTACAGGTACCAAGCTGTTATGTTACACGAAAAAACATCATGTGCTCTTAATCAAGATCAGTAAATAGATTGTACAACTGTGGCAGTGGTGAACTGCAAAAATAACTACATTTACTCACGTACTGTACTCAAGTACACATTTGAGGTACTTGTACTTTACTTGAGTCTTTTCTTTTTGTGTCACTTTCTACTTCTACTCTACGACATTTCAGAAAGAAATAATATACTTTTTACTCTACACTACACTACCTTAATCTGACAGCTTTATTAACTAGTTACTTTACAAATAAAGACTTTTGAACCCAAAACACATGTAGTTTATAAAATATGTTTTATCATAATTGAAACTACCCAACAATGTTACAATGTTACCTACAAGTACAGCTGAAATGATTAACCAATTAATCATTTATTTGATTGACTGAACAGTTTTGATCATTTCCAGTTTATAAAAATAAATTTACTTAGAATACATATTCCTGATGATACTTACATACTTTTACTTAAGTTATATTGGCAATGCAGTGTTTTAACAGTGTGGTATTAGTACTTTTACTTAAAGGTGCCCTGTCACACATATTCCATGACTTTGTGGTAATGTCTGAAGTTCTACCATGGACTCTGTAACATTTTGTGCTACAAAAAATACCTTGGTTACCTTGTTTCAAGCCACTCTCATTAATATTCAACGAGCTAAACTGATTGACTCTGATTGGCTGATTGGAATGAGCTCAGGCAACATGACGTCAGACTGACCAGCTGTTGTAATTGGTCGGATTTCTCCTCTTATTTCTTTTCAGTGGCTAGAACTGACAGAGGAGGTAGCAGTTAATTTTCACATCCACCACATAACACAAACACATATGGACCTAACAGATTTCAAAAAATGCAAGTAAAATGGTTTTATGTGGCAGGGCACCTTGAGTAGGGGATCTGAGTCCGTCTTCCACTGTTGACCTGTGGTCATGCTTAACTCAGATGTCTTCACCTTGCAACAGGGGAGTTTTGAAGACAAAGAAACAGACACCTGCCAGCTGTTTGAGGAGAGACAAAGGTACTGTGCTGAAGAGATGGAGGGGCTGAAGGAGCGATGCTCCACTAAGCTACGCCAAGTCTCCCAAATGGCTGCAAAAACCCAGCAAGCACTCCAGCTGCAGGTCAGCCAGCTCCAGGTCAGCCCACCTCCTCTTTTCTTTCCAGTCCCCTTTATTTCTGGTTCATCTTCATCCCACCAACCCTTCTCAAATGATCAGTGGTCGGCTCTAGACCATTTCAAATGGAGGGGCCAGGCTGGGGCCACATTTTAGGGGAACCAAATATGTTACATGCCACCAACCCTCCATAGGTTTGGTTCTACAAAATATTAGATTTACTGTACATATAACTTTTTTTAACTACCTAATTTTAATACCCCAAAAAAACATGGAGGATTCCATTTAACACGCTTCGCAAGTACAACAAAAGATTGGATCTCTACTTTAATTGAATTTTTATTATTTGTTATTACAGTTTTTTGCATTTAAAAAAAATAATTGAAAGGTTTCGGCACAGTATCCTCACTCAAAGTTGACACATAACATCTCCTTTAACATTAATTTGAATAATTCATAATTTTTGCTTTTTTAACTCAAGGATTAGGCAGAATTTCCTAGTGAAGTGAAGTGTATTGACGATGAATTTCAAAAATAAGTGTAAAACTACTGATAATAAATGGGTGTTTGTGGTGTCTATACATGGTAGTTAATGAAATGTTACAGGTTAAAAAAAATCAGAAAAAGTGGGAGGACGACAAGACCTCTGAGGTCTAAGGGTATTGTCACACATATTCTTAAATTTACCTTTTTAGAGTATTTGCATAGAACCGATCCCCATGTGTTTCATATCAAAATGTTCAGAACATACTCAGCTTTCCGGACGGCCACATTTTTTCTACAGCAATGTGTAAAGAGATAATTTGGTGCTAAAGCTGAAACGTTGATGTCCGGTTTTTGAAATTCCTCTAATCTCTTATGAGTTGTACAAATTGTTTCAGTGTTTAAAATGAGTTGACCAAAGTCTGAGATTCACAAAGTACTGTAATATATGATTCACATAGTTCAACAAATGAATGAGAGTATACAATGACAGGCTGACAAGGATAGACATGCTTGGCAGGACAACAGAGACACATGAGGTAATCACAAGAATAAAGAACTCATGATAATGAAATGTTGTAATATCGCTTTTTGAGTAGGAGTTCTGACCTCAGAGTGTTAAGAACAAAAAAAACAAAAGTAGAAGACATCGCACACCTGGCATGAATGAGTGAAATGAGAAATAAACTTGTACAGGTGGAGAAGGAGAGGCTTCAGGAGGATGTCTTAAAGCTAACCAGAGAGAAGGATCTTGTTGGGCTCAGACTGAGGACTTATGCAACAGAGAGCACACAGCTCTCTCCGACACTCGAGGAAACTCAATGGGAGGTGAGTCACGAGTCATTCATGTGATATCAGTTAGGTTTAACACCTTGCAGCTCACAATATAACCTAGAACTACCTTGAAGGCTGCTACTGAGATGAGAGAACATAATGGCCTTCCATCACTAGAAGGAATAATCCACCATCATGCATCCATGAAAAGAGTCAAAGATGCCAACTTCTCTATTTACATTTTACTCAGTAGTAGCCTTTTAACATCAGGAACATTACTTTTTTTACCTACTTTTGTTATGTGTAATGTGAAAGGGACCACTCGAATGGATGAATCCACAGAATTATCTACCAACTGCAGTTTTTCTCATGCCGAGGGAGCTTTCGAGCACCTTTCCGCTTGTTGTTTTGGTTTTGCAGAAGGTATTTTTACTGTTTCGGTTCAGTTTCACCGTCCTCATCAGACCGGTTTCCATTGGTTTTGCCACAAACAAGCTCTGATAAACCAACTGTGTCCAACACAAAATGGCAGACAAACAAAGTTAGAGACTATACATACTGTAGCTGGTGAACATAGTGGAACATCTAGCAGCTAAAGAAACATGACTTCAAATGAATGCTAATGTTGATTTTTGTCTGCTGGATGTAAATAGGCAACTATTTGCTAATAAATTTGGCAAATAACTTCATGTACAGTCTATTTAAATTAGATTAGTTTGATTAGCCTAATTAATTCTCAATTTAATTGTTTTACTTATTTATCTTTAGCTTGCTTTTAGCATGAGGTGAAAATGTGAAAGCAGTGTTTCCCATGCATTCCATTGCCATGTATAAAGGAATATAATTTACTAATGGGAAATGCTCATAATCCATAATTGTCCAAATGTACATGAAGCCTTGAACATTATTAACAAAATAAGGATATCCAGTGGTTGATTTTGTGTGAAGTACATATCAAACATGTAATTCCTTATTATTGACTGGTTCATCTTTGTAATTGTCTCCAAATCCAAACGTAGGTGTGTCAGAAGACGGGAGAGATCTCCTTGTTGAAACAGCAACTGAGAGACTGCCATGCGGACGTCAACCACAAGCTAAACGAGATGGTCAGCCTCCGGGTGTCACTGAAGGAAAACACGGCAAAGATGGAGATGCTTGAGAGACAGAACAAAGACCAAGAGAACAAACTCCACTCTCGCACCATAGAGGTTGAGGTAAGTCTGTTTAGGATCAATCAGTTCATTCAAATAAGGACATGGTCAGGTCTAGGGGGATAACTGGCTTGGATCCAGGCTGAGTCAAAAGATTCTTAATCTCAATTTCAGTCGAAATTAGGGATGCACAATATATATTTTTTTTTAGAGATACTCAGAGATTTTTCAAGTTAGTTGAAAGAAAATATCAGCAGAAAACTGCACTACACAAAATATAACGTCATTCCTTTTACATTAGTGCCTTTTAATTTCAATTCAATGCTCAATTTGTTCAATATAAGGAAGTTAGAAAGGATTTCCTTTCATTTGTTTTAAATTCAACAAGCAATTTATCGTATTTTAGCAGAATAGCGAAAGCAGCAGAAATGCAGATCTGAGTACACTTTAATATCTGTTTATTTATCACATTCAACAGCGTTTTTGCATGTCTTAAATTTTTCCTTGTATCATGCAGCCCTAGTCGAAATAGTCCTTCTAATTGCTGCCTATGTCTGAACATTTTGCATTTCTGATTCAGGTGTGCCAAAATGAACTACAGCGCAAGAAGAATGAGGCTGATTTGCTGAGAGAGAAAGTAGGCAAACTGGAGAAAGACATTCAGGGAATGAAACAAGATCTAGCATTGGCCAAGGAGCGGAGGCTGAAGCACGGTCTGCAACTCGAGGACCACTCCACTCCAGCCTCGGAAAGACTCACAGACCAGGGCTCAGACTCCCCCGCCCAGAGCCAGGCGGGGGAGAACATCGAACACATCTCCACAGAATCCCTCCAGAGAGAAGTGGAGAGACTGAAGCAGCAGCTCGGGGAGGAGAAGGACGCGCAGGAGAGGCAGGCCAACAGCTTTGAGCAGGAGAGGAAAACTTGGAACAAGGAGAAAGACAGAGTCATCAAGTACCAGAAGCAGCTCCAGATCAACTACTTGCACATGCACAGGAAGAATCAGGACCTGGAGAGGATCCTGAAGGAGCTGACTGCTGAACTGGAGAGCCGCACAGAGCTTGGCATGGACATCAACTACAGCTCAGGGTTACAGACATACGACGACGTTATTGCCACAGAGATTTGATGGAAACACTCACATACATTCAGTTAAAGTGGCACACGGCACTTGGCTATTTTTTCAGACATTTATGATCAACACATTCTCACTCTCCCATCGTGTAAAATACGGACGCTTGGTCATGTGCCTTTTGCGTATTGTTATTCACGCTAAAAGTGCGTCCTTTGGCATTTGTTGTTCACGCTAAAAGTCTCCTTTAGCGTTGGGACTTTTGGCGTCCTTTGGCGTTTGTTATTCACGCTAAAAGTCTCCTTTAGCGGGACTCTTGACGTCACTTTTGGCGCTCTGGGTCGGGACATACTGACTGACTAGGGGGCAAAACAACGGGACAGTTAGGTTAACCCTTGTGTTGTCCTCCCGGGTTAAAAAACTGACAAAAATTTGACATTTGTCCCTTTTTCAGACTTTTTTTTTAGTTTTCACTAACACAACCTTACTACCACTAGTGTTACATTACTTTTTAGATTCATGGTCAATAACCCTCATTTATATAGAATTGTACCTTATATTTGAGTTAAAAAGCAGAAATTATAAATTATTTTGACTAATAGTTAAGAAGGAATGAAAGTGTCAATTTTGTTTGCAAAGAGCAATCCATTTTTTGTGGTCATTTGGTTAAAAAGAAACCCATATTTCAGATATAGACATTTTTAAAAGGGGTCACATTTGACCCGAGGACAACAGGAGGGTTAAGGAAAAGATTATGGGTGGGGCTTTGTGGGTGGGGACGGGTGCTTTTTGCGTCATATCTGACACAGCGAGCCACTGCACAAGCGTCTGTATTTTACAAGTTGGGAGTTGTTATAATATTATAACAACTGGGGATCATTCACTGCTAACAAGTGTTTCACAAGGGTTATTTAATAGAATATGCATAATCTAGTGTATTTTGTGTCACACACACACAACAAAAATACAATTGCAATTTTTGTTGTTGTTGTGATGACACTATTGTTTGAAAGTAATTAATTTAATGTAACATTTAATTTTTTTTTGCTTAACCATGCTGTCTAAACGGATCACTCATCATTCAAATTGTACACAATTTGGTAGTTTAAACCCTATTTATTGGTTGCGCACTGATACGAGCCAGACAATAGCTGATGAATCTGTTTCATGATTAATGTCTGATGGTAACACATGATGAGCATGCTAGTGGCTTAACACCTGCCCCATTCAGCCGGATCAGTATGATCAGTGATCAGTATCATCTGTGAGTCTGGGGTCTTCAACCTTAATAGACTTTGCCATATGTATTTTCACGGGGTTTCTGCATGGGGAAAAATGGTTTTAAAGTGCTCATATTATGCTTTTCTGGTTCATAATTGTATTTAAAGTTTATATCAGAATAGGTTTACATGGTTTAATTTTCAAATTACACCATATTTTTGTTGTATTGTACATTGCTGCAGCTCCTCTTTTCACCCTGTGTGTTGAGCTCTCTGTTTTAGCTACAGAGTGGGACATCTCACTTCTGTTCCATCTTTGTTGCGAGTTGCACATGCGCAGTACCTAGGTAAGGACTACTAGCCAGTCAGAAGCAGAGTATGAGGGCCCTGACAGTAGCTAGGTAAGGACTACTAGCCAGTCAGAAGCAGAGTATGAGGGCCCTGACAGTACCTAGGTAAGGACTACTAGCCAGTCAGAAGCAGAGTATGAGGGCCCTGACAGTACCTAGGTAAGGACTACTAGCCAGTCAGGAGCAGAGTATGAGGGCCCTGACAGTACCTAGGTAAGGACTACTAGCCAGTCAGAAGCAGAGTTGAGGGCCCTGACAGTACCTAGGTAAGGACTACTAGCCAGTCAGAAGCAGAGTATGAGGGTCCTGACAGTACCTAGGTAAGGACTACTAGCCAGTCAGAAGCAGAGTATGAGGGCCCTGACAGTACCTAGGTAAGGACTACTAGCCAGTCAGAAGCAGAGTATGAGGGTCCTGACAGTACCTAGGTAAGGACTACTAGTCAGTCACAGAGTATGAGGGCCCTGACAGCCTAGGTAAGGACTACTAGCCAGTCAGAAGCAGAGTATGAGGGCCCTGACAGTACCTAGGTAAGGACTACTAGCCAGTCAGAAGCAGAGTATGAGGGCCCTGACAGTAGCTAGGTAAGGACTACTAGCCAGTCAGAAGCAGAGTATGAGGGTCCTGACAGTACCTAGGTAAGGACTACTAGCCAGTCAGAAGCAGAGTATGAGGGCCCTGACAGTACCTAGGTAAGGACTACTAGCCAGTCAGAAGCAGAGTATGAGGGTCCTGACAGTACCTAGGTAAGGACTACTAGTCAGTCAGAAGCAGAGTATGAGGGCCCTGACAGTACCTAGGTAAGGACTACTAGCCAGTCAGAAGCAGAGTATGAGGGCCCTGACAGTACCTAGGTAAGGACTACTAGCCAGTCAGAAGCAGAGTGAGGGCCCCTGACAGTACCTAGGTAAGGACTACTAGCCAGTCAGGAGCAGAGTATGAGGGTCCTGACAGTACCTAGGTAAGGACTACTAGCCAGTCAGGAGCAGAGTATGAGGATGTGTTACGATAGCAGCTAGGCGAGCATTATAACGCGTGTAACAAAGTGATGCACGTTGGTCACGGAAGTAAAGGCTGGACTACAGTAGAGCTGTGTTTGTGAACAGTGTGTTCTGTTGGAGATTACAAGTCCCTTTGGGGTGGACTTTGGGCTTTCTCACTTTGTAAACCTATAACGTGCACAAAAAGATATATAACACAAAAAAGGAAAAACAAAAAGCACAATATGAGCACTTTAAACCATTTTTTGAGTTATTTGAAAACAATACACAGGTCTTATGATGTGAATATTTGTTGTATCCACACCAATTGCACTAAAAAATACATGTTAAAATGGACTCCAGCTGTCATGCATTTTCATCCTTAAATTCAATTCACCAGTGATTTAAGTCAATATCCACTATAACTATAGCACTATAGAAGTTGATCGATTTTATTATGTGACCTGTATTTTTGCGTAATTTTCTGGAATGATTGTTCATGTTTTGTCAAACTAAAACTTTCCGTTACCTAGAAAATTTCAGAGAGTAAATTCATCTTGCAAGCCGGAGCAAATTACATGTGTCAATTCAGATGCCATACCAAGTCTTAATATCACTCATACAATAACCGTCACTCCACTGAACACATCATTGATATACAGTATGTAATGATTCCATTGCTGTTCAGGCTGACTGTCCTTAGGATTGTGAATCTAATTGTCTATGGCTCCATCTACAAACTTTAGTTTGAGATTATGAACACTTTGGATCAGTGGACACTGTGTTGTCTGAGTGTGCATGAAACCAGGACTTTGTTAAAGCCAACCTCATCCTGTTAATTCCTGAACAGAAATGCACAAAGTAGAGTATATACCGAAGAACAACGCTGACAGATACCAAGGGCAAATGCAAATTTGGGGATTCACTTTGTGTTCTGTGTGTGTTTAAAGAGGGGAGAGATTAAAGGGGGGGGGGGGACAGAATACAATAAAAGCAAATATTTCAAGAGAAAAAAAGGGAGATCCACTGGTAATGTCTATCTCTCTCTCCCTATGTTGTTCATCTAACTTTGTGAGAGTTACCTGGCACTGTTCCACTTGGAGACAAACAACCCTTCCTAGCAGCAGCCCCGGCCATTTGGCTCTGCTGTTTTGGAGCTATTCCACTTCCCACAAGGGCAAAGTAGTTTGTGAAGCAAAAAAGTTTAACAACTCCACCCACGCAATACTCAGGTGCTCATATGGAACTATCAGGCAGAAAAATATTCACACCAGTGTTATAATGTAACAAACTACTTTGCTACTGTACTTAAAGGTCTTTTAAGCAATGTTGGGTGACGCCATTTCTTGACGTCTAGCTCGCCCCTCCCTCCTCCTCATCCCGTCTCCCCTCTCCCTCCCTTCCGTGCTTCCAGAAAAAAAAGCAGGTTTGGCAAATCATTGCTCCTAGATTGCTCAGATAATGTACGCTCCATTCCAGGTGGTGACCTAATGTTTGTTGCCAAGCGGCAAAAAAAACACGATAGGCCAAAACTAAAGAAGAAGAGGAGGAAGCATAATGACATGGTGCAGGCTCTGCCGCCATGGTAACAGACACTGAACACCCCAATGCCAGTGGTGATGAAGATAATGTTACAAATCTTTGGCTATAAAGTTCATAATCAGTTTATTTGTTATTATTATTATTTTTTAACTTTTACTTGCAATACTTACATTTAATATCAGAGAATTCCTTTTGATACTTAAGTACAGTAAATATTAGACACTTTAAGACTTTTACTTAAGTAATATCCTAAAAGGAGACTTCAAATTCTACCCAAAGTCATTTTTTTGTAAGATATGTGTACTTTTACTCAATTATTGCTTTCAAGTACTTTATACAAGACTGATTCACACACTGCGATGGTCAAGAATGTGTGGCAATCTCTGTAATGAGGCCGTTTGAGATTGCTTAGCTCCCCCAGCGTTACACTACATAAACCGCAGCGGGTCATTAGAGATTTGGCAGCTGACAGACTAAGTGGAAGGTGAGGTGCTGGAACCAGTGGCACCCAAACTCAGAAGTCGGATAAGTGTTTTACAGCCTTTACTCTGGTCCTTAGTGTAGGTCAAATAGGGGAAGTAGCAAAAGGACGGTTGATAGTGCAGCAATGAAAGCACACCTCGGACAAAAGAAGTCTCAGTGAAACAGATTGTATGCTGAGATAGAATTGGAAATAAGTACAAACAAACAAAAAGCCACGGTGCAAACACAAAGTAGCAAATGGTTTCCATCTGTGCATCAGTGCTCCTCTAACACTTTTCTAAATGTACTTTACTGTTTGATGAAATTCTATTTATCTTTAAAAAAAATAAAAGAAGTGAATTTTACATTGAATCTCAGCAAATAGACTACACCGAGGCTCTTTTTGCCAGAGAGCAGATTCATCTATTCGAACATCAACAAACACATTATTGGACTAATGGTTGCTTTTAACTTTCACTGAAACTGTCCTTTTAATTCAGCGGTTCTCAACCTTTCCGAGTCGCAACCCCCCAGAATAATGAGGATGGTGTTTGTGAAAATGAAATTTTGTTGTGCTTTTCAAATGTTTTTGTCGCATTTTCTTATTTATTTGTCACTTTTTCCATGTTTTTTGTGGCTTTTTTAAAACCCCGAGCTGGTTTAATAATAGGTTTTAGGTTTCTCATTTATATCAAATTATACATAAATCTTTAGTTAAAAAAGGCAGACATTTTGAATTATTTTGACTAATAGGATCACAGATGGGTATATGTCAAAGTTTAGTCCGGATACTAATTTGAAACCATTAAAAAAAAAAAAGAATTAAAATGCTATAAGATTAAATAAAACACCCAAAATATTCTATGAAAGTAATTCTTAATTTTACCTGGAGAATGTTATATGGAATCATCCATGTTATTTTTGGGCAATTTGGTTGAAAGAAATCCATATTTTGGATATAAAACACTTTGAAACGGGTCAATTTGACCCGAGGACAACACAAGGGTTAATACATGTAAACAAATAGTGCTTTGCAGTTTAGTTTTAGTTTTAGCAGCTAGCCCCTAGCCTGGTCCAGTGTGTTCCAGACCATCAGACCCGTTTCTGTGGTCCAGGAACTCCTGATTTACACATCATACTCTGAACATAACACATAGCATGTACCAAACTCACACAGTAATATAAAAACCATTCCCCAGTCTAGAATATGTTATTTTATATTTTCCCCCGACCATTTGACGACCCTGCAACCTTCCCATGGTGGGTCCCGAGCCCGGGTTGAGAACCACTGCTTTAACATAGAGGTGTAAAGATGAATTGATTAGTTGACAAGTACTAAATAAATCGCCAACTGTTTTGATAATCGATTAATCGGTTTGAGTTATTTTTTATCAACAAAAATAAGTCAAAATTCTCTGATTCCAGCTTTTTAAAAGTATTTTCTAGTTTCTTATGACAGTAAACTGAATATCTTTGGGTCGACATTTTTCACCAATATCTGATCATCGGTCAACTGACTCTTACTCTCAAACAGATTAATCAACGATGAAAGTACTGTAGTTGCAGCCCTACTTTAATGCACTTGCATTGCATGGGTGAATACTTTTGAGTGTGTACACCATACCTCAATGGACAATACTGTGGCAATAAATGTATAGAGGTATTAGATTTTGGGGGGAAAAAGCTTGGAAAACTACTCTTGTTAATATCTATTGCACTATGTCACATGCAAAGGCTGGATTTATAAATAAATAGGATGTGGATATATATTCATATGAGCCCGTTGTCAATCCTTCATTATCATTCTCCATTGCTCTTGGACTTAAATAATGAGAAGATTGTTTCCCTCTCCCGCCTAATCATCTAATATTGGCCTTTATAGTGTTTTCCGTCCTCACACAGCAGCTCTTTCCAGCTCATCTTCTGCCATTACTAAGCTGATTAGACCAAATCAAACCTGAAATCACATTAAGGCCCATTGTCAGAGTGCGTAGCACCGACACTGACATGAAAAGGAGGACCACACAGAAGAGATAACAACAAATTCAACAGCGCTGGTTTGACATGAAAGAAAACAACAGAGCTGACTAGATGGAGGGATTTTTCACTCAAAAACACATTTAAGAAACATCACCTACACACACAGACACACACACACAAGATCCTTGTATGTATGTATCTTGTATCCTTGCATGTGCGCCTGGTTAGCTCACCTGGTAGAGCAGGCGCCCACATATAGAGGTTTACTCCTCGACGCAGTGGAAGCGGGTTAGACTGCGGCCCTTGGCTGCATGTCAATCCCCCCTCTCTCTCCCCTTTCAAGTCTAAGCTGTCCTGTACAAATAAAGGCCTAAAATGCCCCAAAAAATAATCTTAAAGGTCACATGACATGAAAATGTCACTTTATGAGTTTTTTTAACATTAATATGCGTTCCCCCAGCTAGTCTAAGGTCCTCCAGTGGCTAGAAATGGTGATAGGTATAAACCGGGCCCTGGGTATCCTGCTCTGCCTTTGAGAAAATGAAAGCTCAGATGGGCCGAGCTGAAAATCTTAACCTTGCCCCTTATGAGGTCATAAGGGGCAAGGTTACCTCCCCTTTTTCTGCTTTGCCCGCCCTCCTTCTCAAAAGCTACAGACTCAGAAATGGAAAATACTAAGGAAAGCTCATTGTGGGACTGGTTCTAGTGGCTAGAATTCTGCACCAAGGCTGAATTTTGGGAAAGAGACTTCAGATACAGTATAAGGGACCACTAAGGTCTATATAAAAGAGACTTCAGATACAGTATTAGGGACCACTAAGGCCTATATAAAAGAGACTTCAGATACAGTATTAGGGACCACTAAGGTCTATATAAAAGAGACTTCAGATACAGTATTAGGGGACCACTAAGGTCTATATAAAAGAGACTTCAGATACAGTATTAGGGGACCACTAAGGTCTATATAAAAGAGACTTCAGATACAGTATTAGGGGACCACTAAGGTCTATATAAAAGAGACTTCAGATACAGTATTAGGGACCACTAAGGTCTATATAAAAGAGACTTCAGATACAGTATTAGGGGACCACTAAGGTCTATATAAAAGAGACTTCAGATACAGTATTAGGGGACCACTAAGGTCTATATAAAAGAGACTTCAGATACAGTATTAGGGGACCACTAAGGTCTATATAAAAGAGACTTCAGATACAGTATTAGGGGACCACTAAGGTCTATATAAAAGAGACTTCAGATACAGTATTAGGGATCACTAAGGTCTATATAAAAGAGACTTCAGATACAGTATTAGGGACCACTAAGGTCTATAAAAAAGAGACTTCAGATACAGTATTAGGGACCACTAAGGTCTATATAAAAGAGACTTCAGATACAGTATTAGGGGACCACTAAGGTCTATATAAAAGAGACTTCAGATACAGTATTAGGGACCACTAAGGTCTATATAAAAGAGACTTCAGATACAGTATTAGGGGACCACTAAGGTCTATATAAAAGAGACTTCAGATACAGTATTAGGGGACCACTAAGGTCTATATAAAAGAGACTTCAGATACAGTATTAGGGACCACTAAGGTCTATATAAAAGAGACTTCAGATACAGTATTAGGGGACCACTAAGGTCTATATAAAAGAGACTTCAGATACAGTATTAGGGACCACTAAGGTCTATATAAAAGAGACTTCAGATACAGTATTAGGGACCACTAAGGTCTATATAAAAGAGACTTCAGATACAGTATTAGGGGACCACTAAGGTCTATATAAAAGAGACTTCAGATACAGTATTAGGGGACCACTAAGGTCTATATAAAAGAGACTTCAGATACAGTATTAGGGGACCACTAAGGTCTATATAAAAGAGACTTCAGATACAGTATTAGGGACCACTAAGGTCTATATAAAAGAGACTTCAGATACAGTATTAGGGGACCACTAAGGTCTATATAAAAAGAGACTTCAGATACAGTATTAGGGGGACCACTAAGGTCTATATAAAAGAGACTTCAGATACAGTATTAGGGGACCACTAAGGTCTATATAAAAGAGACTTCAGATACAGTATTAGGGGACCACTAAGGTCTATATAAAAGAGACTTCAGATACAGTATTAGGGATCACTAAGGTCTATATAAAAGAGACTTCAGATACAGTATTAGGGACCACTAAGGTCTATATAAAAGAGGATACAGTATTAGGGACCACTAAGGTCTATATAAAAGAGACTTCAGATACAGTATTAGGGGACCACTAAGGTCTATATAAAAGAGACTTCAGATACAGTATTAGGGACCACTAAGGTCTATATAAAAGAGACTTCAGATACAGTATTAGGGGACCACTAAGGTCTATATAAAAGAGACTTCAGATACAGATACCACTAAGGTCTATATAAAAGGACTTCAGACAGTATTAGGGACCACTAGGTCTATATAAAAGAGACTTCAGATACAGTATTAGGGGACCACTAAGGTCTATATAAAAGAGACTTCAGATACAGTATTAGGGGACCACTAAGGTCTATATAAAAGAGACTTCAGATACAGTATTAGGGACCACTAAGGTCTATATAAAAGAGACTTCAGATACAGTATTAGGGACCACTAAGGTCTATATAAAAGACACTTCAGATACAGTATTAGGGGACCACTAAGGTCTATATAAAAGCATCCAAAGAGCACCATGTCATGGGACCTTTAAAAAATAAATAAATAAAAAGACCCTTGCTGCAATGTTCTATACAGTATACAGGCATTTATAATTTGCTTTAGCAGCAGAATAGTTTAAAAAAAAAGTTTCAATGGCACATAAATTCTGGCTTTCAATATCTTTTTCATTTCATCTACATTTTTAATTATGCAGAAGCATGCAGTAGCAGAGTTTTGTTTTGGGTGGGGGGGCTGTGTGTGATATACATCTCTTTGTATACAGACCCAGCTGAACAAACAGGGTTTTGGTCCAGCAGATGTCTTGCTGCGATTGGACAGCAGTTAGGCAGCCGTCAGAAGACACCGGGTGATAATTTTGCCCTGGCCTGCAGCGACATGATAATAATGCTCTCATATCCTGCTGTGATTCTCCTGATCGGCTGACAGTCAAGCACAAAAGAGCCTGCATTCATTAGTAATGGGGAGGCGCATTTGCAAACCTATTCGACATACAAAAAAGGCATCTCTGCTTTAATACTAAACAAACGTAATAAATTCAGAATCTGAAAATAGAATATAAATCTAAAATATATAATTGTACTCCTATGAAATGGTTTGCTCTTTATTTGATGGCTCGGCCCGACCTTCACCTCCAACATTACAATAAATACTCCATACCGGTAAATAATAAATGAGTCAATAACACTATCAGTTTCTACCTTGGCCTCATTACTCACTCACAAACTCAAATGTGCTATGTATCAGCCATACCCTAAAACAATTAGTTGCTCTAAATTATCAAGGGGCTAGTTATTCAGGCATGTATTTCATATTTTTATTGGTTTATACAAAGATCTGCATGCAAGTTATGGCAAACACAGCCTCAGCAAATCCCAGAGCTCCTCCGCAGTCAGCAAAGTAATTGGGGAGGGAGCCCAAAAGGGTCCTCACACACACTGCTGATCCCTTTGCAACCGACAAGTTGAAATGGCAATAGAGGTGGATAGGAGTCAGTGTTTGTGTGCGAGTGTGTTTGTGTAGAAGATTTAAGTACAGAAGGTGGCTTGAGTACTTTGTGTGAATAGGCCCACAGTCTTTAGAGACTCGCTAGTTGGCTAGGAAACCATCTGCATCGCCACTGGTTCCCCATTTCTAAGGGGATGTCCAATTCTGCTCATTGGTGGTTAGGGCTGTCTGGATGCCAATTTAAGCCCCCACTGCTCAAAATTAGCTAATTAACTATCTCTCACACAGAGAGACATTTCTTTTGTAAATAATTCCACCATTCATCACAATCCAACTCTTTTATTCTAAAGCTTTGCCAGCTATCGGCTTGTGAAATTAGCAAAGAACAGTTGAATGCCGGATTGAAAGCTCCATGAGGGAATCCATAACGATAATAAGCACAAATAGAAAATGGATTCAAGCTTATTTGAGACCAGATTTTTCAAATGCACCTTAGCTTTCAGCCATATGCTTTGTCTGCAATTGCAACTTTACTGATAAGATTAAGATGATACAAATTAATTTTGTTTAGACATGCATTAATTCATTTTCCAAATCAATGTACCTCACATATTCATGGAATATGCTAATCAGATTCCCACTTACTGCTACACCCGTCTGCCACGAGGGACAAGGTGGGTGTGGGTGTGGGTGTGTGTGTGTGTGTGTGTGTGTGTGTGTGTGTGTGTGTTCTAACAGACTGAGACTATAATGAGATCTACTCATGTTTACAGTGGTCAAATAACACCACAAGGCCATATCTGTACAAAAATACATAAGACTTTAATTCACAACAATCAATTGTGTCAATTTTGCACACCCACTCTGTGCACTGAGACAAAGTGATCATATCCTGAAAAGATGAGAAAACGAAGGTGTGTTGCACTGCTTCCATTTAGCTGAAAAAGGAAACAGAAAGACAAGTTGTTTTATCTCTTAGTTCTTTACATTTAAATGTTTTACATGATCAGTATTTTTATTTTGACTCACCGAAATAGCATTTGACTGAAGATGTCCCTCCGTACGTTCAAATTCTATAAAACGACCAGTGTGTTAATCCCAATTTCAATTCCTTGGTGTTTAAACCACATGTGCACACAGATACTTGAGATGGATGCTCCTCTTACCTTTCTCCGTGATAGACTCAAATTGAGAAACATTTTGCGAGGCGTTCCCTTCGATCTTTAGATGCTTGACTGCAAAAGAAAAAAAGAGATCTCTTTAAATGTTTTAAAAGGAGCCAAACACTGAAACAACACAAAGTAGGTATATCATTTTTTGAAAAATATATATTCTCACTTTTTGCGAGACCATTTTACAAACTGTGAACATTTTGGTGCATCACTTCACTGCCTAGAAAAGTATTTCTTTTGGCAATGTGTACCTTTACTGTGGTAAAATGACACTGCTCTACTAGCAGCATGGCTCCATGCACGGTCCACCACTTCAGTCCAGAATGAAATATCAACAACTACTGGATGGATCGCCATGACATTTTCTACAGACATGTATGGTTTCCAAACAATGTATCCTAATGACTTTGGTGATCCCTTTCTTACTTTTCTTCTAGCACCACCATGAGGCTGGCATTTGTGGTTTTGAGTAAAAAAATATATAAACACACAACTATTGGATGGATTGCCATGACATTTGCTACACACATTCTAGCAATCCTCAATAAACTGTCACTTATCACTTTGCTATTCCATTTCCATCTAGTGCTCCCATCAGGTAAAAATTGCTTAAATCCTTTTGGTTTATGGCCAAATACCTGCAAATCTAATGACATTCACATCAGCCTCAGCTGTACTTTGTGTTTACTGCTAACATGCTAAACCCTGTTTGGAGACACCTCAGGTTTCTAGAAGACTACGGGAGGTCAAAGAACAGCTCACATGTCTGGTTGGCCAGCCTGGATTAGAGCCTGTGTGCCTCAATGTCTACTCTCTGCAGAATACCGGCCAAATATACAGATCTGACTATGGTCCTCTACATTTGAAAGGGAGTTGTGCTTTGTAATCTAAGTTAATCAAACAATAAATGAAGATGGTGAACATGTTATAAGCACTATACCTGCAGCATGTTAGCATTGTCCTTACGAGCATGTTAGCATGCAGATGAACATGCAGAAGCTTTTAGCTCAAAGCAAGCCTCACAGTGCTGGCAGTCAGCAAATCTAATGACATTCACCTCTGTACTTTGTGGTTATTGCTTATTAGCGAGTGTTTACACCCCAACATCCTAAACTAAGATGGTAAACATGTTAAAAACACCTCAGCTGCAGCATGTTACCATTGTCATGGTGAGCATGTTAGTTTTTAACACAAAGCACGCCTCACAGTGCCAGCAGTATGGCTATATACACCTTTTCTGTTTTTTTTTATGTACATTTATTCCAATCATGTTTTTCCTCCTTCAAATGGCTGTACAATCATGTCTTATCCAATTTCCTGGAACATTTTCACAATGTAAACAACAGTTTGATTCACATCAAGAATCAAAAGAGGTTGAGGAATAGAAACATAAGAAAACTATTGTCTGTGTTTCTCAGTTGGTCATAATAAAAACAGGCATTTTACGTTTTACTGATCAAAAAAGATAACTTCAAAAGTCTCAGAAAACTGTTACTTCATCTTAAAAAAAAAGATTTGGCAGTAAAATTGGAAGGGAGTAAAATGGTGGTGAGTTGATAGCATACATACAACATATAGTACATGTGCCTTTCGGTTTAAGGTTGTAATTTGTATAATGTGTATGTTTCTGTCCATAATTGGGCTATTCTCACATTGATCCTGAAAGAGTGTCCAGACTTTCAAATATGAATTGTGATCCAGTGTTAGGATATTGACATATACATTTACTACTAATAATAGCAGACTCCAAAATGTCGTTTTATTACTACCAAAATTAGTTTATATATTTTACAATAGCTTTTATAAATTCCTCTAAAAAGGAAATATAACAACCTGTGTTTACAGCAGGGGAAGTCAAGGCAGATAATGCAGACAACAATTATTTGCATGATTTATCATACAATTAATTTGACAGTAGCAGTATGTATGTATGTATGTGTGCAGGGTGGAAAATTCACTTTTTGGTCCCCCAGCAAAATGGCTCGTGAATGTTCAAATATTAGCGGCCACCCAACATATTAAGATTATGTTGTTTGGCTTGTGAGTGAAGCGAATCTAACTGCATATTTTACCAGTATTTGGCTGGTGGATGGTGCTCATTATGAACCCTGTATGTGCGACACTAGCACAGCGTCCATACCATTATAGCTGTCCACTGTCACAGCAGAAATCCTCGTGGGTTCAGCAAAGCGAATGATGAACTCTTGAGGAAACATCCCGGTGGACATCCAAAACGTATTAGTCTTTCTGGGTGAAAGGAAACACATACAAGGAATTTGACTTGTTGTTGTTGTCTCAAGGTACATGCAGAGAATTTGATATACGACTACAAAAATGGACAGAGAAGATGAACAAGGTAAACATGAACATTAACCATGTGGCCTACAGAGTTCAGTTTGTATATTAAAAAGTGTATAACATGACTAGGGCTGTACAATATTGGAAAAATATTTAATTGCGATTATTTGGACTGATATTGCGATTGCAATATGATTCATGATATTGGCGGGAATGATCATATTTGTATCATTATTCTCATTTTTGTTGAAACATTAAAAAAAATAATAATAATTGAAGTGTGATTTTTTTTTTTGCGCACATCTGTATCAGACAAAGATTTTTTCTGTAGGATAGGAGTTGTAGTCCGGGAAGTCTCTGCAGCACCACAGTACTTTATTTTAGAATGGTTTGACACATATTTAGCCTTTAACAAATATTGAGCCCCCCTGTGATTTGGATATTGCACTAGTTCATATTGTGTTTTCGATAAAATTTTGATTTACTGTTAAGCCCTAAACGTGACATACACATATGTAACATTACAAAAATACACACATGTAAACAAACAACTCTATGAGGATTGTAAATAGCAATATTTTACATGCTTTTGTATTGACAAATAATTTGTTGAAACATGATTTATTGCAGTTGTACCGTGTTATGTTGAAGGATGATGCCGTCTGGTATTCATTGCATACTACGTTCAATGGGTTTTAAATAAAGTCAACACAACATCAAAATTTAAAATCAACAATTTTATTGACACTTTTTATCAATGTTTTTAAATTTTTCTTATGTTCGTACTTTTTTTTCCCCTAACACTTTTGACACTTTTTTCCCATGCTTGTCACTTTTTTTGGGGACAATTTTAACATAACACTAACTTATTAACTTTTAGTTTTACAGTTATTTTTGGAATTTATGGTCAATAAACCTCATCTATAGGAAATTATACCTAATGTTTGAGATAGAAAAGCAGAAATTAGGAATTATTTAGACTAAAATTAAAGAAAGTATGTTGATGGATAATCACAGACTGGATTATGTCAACTTTTACTCATTACTATTTCAAAACCACTTCAATTTTTTTTTCAAATGCTATAAAATTGAATAAGACGCCTCAAAATGACCCATCAAAATCCCCCCAAAGAGCGTTGTATGGAATCAATCATGTTATTTTGAGTAATTACAATTGGGTAGTTAAAAAGAACATTGATATAGGAAAACGGGTCATTTTGACCCGAGGACAACATGAGAGTTAAGTTGAGAGTTAAGTGTGTACTTAAATTGAGTGGCGCTTTACACATAATACTACGGTACTTTGTTACGTGACTTTATTCCCGAAAAAAGAGGAGGCGGAGTGCACCGTATGCAAAGCTAGCACATATGTTTCAGTGTGTAATAAAGGTGCTGGATATCTCGAAGCTCACATGGACACCGAAAAACCTTATCTTATTACACTGAAAAGGTTTTAAGAGACATTTAGTTGAAGCTGGATTTTGAAGCTGACACAGAAGAAGTCATATTTAGAACATTATTTCATATTTATTTATTTGAAAAGAGCTATTATTTAGTTACATACATTATTTTTGTACAATTGAAGCATAATAAAGCATGTTCATTAACCATTATCCTCTTTTTTGGAAATCAAAATATGGTCCGCCTAAACTAAGCCTGTCTGCTAGCTAGCTAGTTAGTTAGCGTTAGCACTCACCCGTCAGTGATGTTTTCTGGTGGGTGATTCTCATCGCCGGATGTTGCGAGGACAACTTTTGCACCAAAAGAGCTTAGAGAGGACTCAATCATGTCCAGTGACTTAAACAGCAAAGAATATGATGTCCGCTGCCGTCTGGTTGAGGATAATAACAGTAGTTTCGTTGGAGGTTTTGGTGTTTTGGAGGAGCGCTAACCTAGCTACTGTCGTTACCAAGCCAACCACTGGCGCTGCGTCGCAAGTTATATACGTCAACAGACACGTCACAATTTTTCGACGCACGTTGCTCCTGAGTTGTTCAGCAGACTGTTAGCAGTGAGCACTGGAATTAAACATCTTCACATGGCGAATGGATGTAAAGACGTGTTGTTTTCGCGTGGAAGTGGACAGGTTAGTTACGATGCTCGTGTGGGCATAAGATGACAACATGTGAACTTTTGTAGACTGCTATAGATTTGGTTCAGGTGTTGAGCTAGGAAGCTAAGCTACAAACCAGCGCTAAGTTTGGCAACAAAGAAAAAAAGCGACAGAAGAGCGGAAACCAGAATGTATGATGTATCTGACGTGTCTCATTACTTGAGATATTGCCTTATTGTGACAACGTTACAGTGTATAGGACAGACATTACGTGAGTTAGCTTTAGCTGCTCAAATATGTTGTTGTTACTGTAGCATCCTTTCCACAGTGCAAGATGCAGAGGTTGACAGGTCAGATGTCAGGTCAACTGCAAAAATTAGGCTATCAAGAGCAAGACTCTACAGTCCGTTGGCACATTCTGTCTTGTTTTACATTGAACGCATTAATCTTTCATCTGCAGACGTTTTAAATCTGTTCTTTTTTTTCAGAGTGATGATTCGGATATTTGGGATGACACAGCATTGATAAAGGCATATGACAAGGCGGTTGCAACCTTCAAGGTAAAATAGGTGCTTTGCAGTAAGGGTGCTCCAATCAGGATTTTTGGGGCCAATCACCCATTCCTGGAATCACCGGGTCTATTTGAAGCCTTCTATTTATCATGTCATATATTTAAAATATATTCATTAAAATAGTCTTACCAACAATGTATATGCATTACAATTAACAGAAGAGAATGTATTGTGAATTGTCAACTGTTTACTTTTATTGACAGGAAACATTTTCAGAATCAGAAATACTTTATTGATCCCCGAAGGGAAACTCTGTGTTGCAGTTGCAAAAATAGTAGAAATATCAGAGTAGAACTAGTACTTCCTCTGTTAGAAAACGCAACTTGAACAACTTTCATTGTTAATTAATGTAGAGTGTACTAACAAAATCACATATCTTGGGATGACAAGATAAAAAGGCATGAGGTGTAAAGTATCTTATGCTTGTCGTCCTGCTGCAATGAACTGAAAATAGAAACCATGACATAAGTCACACGTTCAGAGAATATATCAATAATTGATTAGCTTTTCGTCCTAGCTCAAAATTTAAAAAAATGTCCTTTCAGTCACTGCGGACATTTTTTCATTAGTAATAATTTTTCTCACGAGTAGCACGTCATCTGATCTGCCTTTTATGGAAACCACCGATCAAACTATTTAAAGTCAGCCGATAACAATTAGTGACCGACCAATCGGAGCACCCTTACTTTGCAGTGTACAGTGTGTGTGTGTGTGCATGTAAAATGTCTTGCCACTCATTTCTCTGCTCTTGCTTTGTGTGCCAGACTGCCCTTAAGGGTGAAGATGAGCCCGAAGCCTCCAAGAAAAACCCACCTGGTAAAAAACGTAAGAACAACAAAAAGAACCAGAGCAGGAAAAGAACCAATGCACCACCAGATAAAGAGGTGAGCAACGGGAATGAAAGCACACAGATATATATATATATATATATATATATATATATATACACAGGAAGGTTTGTAACTGCAGTGTTTGCCCTGGGTTTGTGGAAGACGGAGAGTGTAGGGTTGCTCCAAGCAATGTTTTTTTTTTTACTAAGAATGAATGGATGCGTATGGAAGTAGGATTGAGTGGTTGTAAGGCATGTATGGGAGAACAGCAGAATGTAGGAAGGATGGCTTTTATCTTATTTTAATAAATAAAATCATTTGTAATCGGCTCTTTGAGTAGCCCATATGCTTACTGTATATTTTTCTTTTAATTGTTTTAACCCTGTGCTTGTTGTTGTTGTTTGTCTGTTGTAACTCCTGCAGCAATGTTACTCAGTGTCCAAAACAAATTTCTCCTCAGGAAGACCGCATCATTTTGGACCATTATTATTATTACTAGGCGTGGGGATAATAATCGATTCTTAGATGCATCGGGATTCTCTCTAGAACGATTCGATGCTCGATTCTAAAAAAAGTTAATAATTATTATTTTTTTATGTGTTGATTTATATTTTAAAGTTACTGTCTCCAGACATGACTGAAAGAGGACGAGATAATAAACAACAACTTAGGCAAGAGTGCAAAGACAAAAGAACAAAAAATGGCCAAAAGGAAAACATTTTTTAAATGTTGTGTATATATACACATGATCTAATAAGACATACATCAAATAATTAGGCAAAACACACAAAGCTACGGCAGCTTAGGACGTACTTCAGAGGCACAGAGTAGCAACATCTCCGCAGGAAACAATAGCAATATGATAAATAAATTGAACTCAATAAGATACAATTCACCAAACCTAACAAATCATTAAATGATGATTACGATTTAATCAAATATAAATTGGAGATTAGAATTAATGAACTGCATTTTTAACCCTGTTACATAAGTCTTATAATGGTAGGGAAAACCCTTTATTGTATTTGGCAGTTTTTTGAGGGTCTAGGTTTAGTTTCTGTGTGTTCACCACACAATTCAGTGATCTAAATTGATGTTTGGTGCAGCTTTTTTGTTATTCTGGATTTGGTTTACTCCCGACCAGGTGACAATCAAAACGGTACGGTTACACTTTGTTGTGTTGTGTCCCAGTGGCAGGTGGGGGACTCGTGCAATGCGTACTGGTCAGAGGACGGCCAGCTCTATGCAGCCACCATCTCCTCCATAGACGAGAAGAAGGGCACTTGTGTAGTTGTTTTTACAGGATACGGCAACGAGGAGGAGCAGAACCTTGAAGACTTGCTTTCAGAGATTTCTGAAGAGGACGAGGAAACAAATATCAAGGTAAAGTAGTGTAAATAAATAATTTTGGTTATATTTATGAAATGAAATGCAGCATAACCTGTGTATTTTGAGGTTTTTTTTGCCGGCTTATTTGACAGGTTAAGGTTAGTGTACATTACATCTCTTGAGTCCATTTTGTTTGGTGTATTTGTATTGTTCCCTAATAAAATTGTAATACTGCGGAGGATATTATGCTGTGTCCAGCAAAATGTGATGCCTTGACTAAAATTTCTTGCTGTGAAAGTCGGGTTTTTATAATAATAATAATGTATTACATTTATATAGAGCTTTATCATAGACACTCAAAGCACTTCACCAATTTGTTGCACCCACCTGGGTGATGCATGTTTTTAGAGGGTGGGGGAAACCGGAGAAAAACCATGCAGACACGGGCCAGGACGAACCCTGTACCTTCCAGCTGTGAGGCTACGGTGCTACCCACTGGGCCACCGAGCTGGCACGTTAAAATGTAAAAGGTTCAGTCTGGAAACGAGCCCTTTTCCTTTGATTCTAAGTATTGATAACACATGCACCTCAAATTTGTAGAAGAGCAGAGAAAGGGGAGGTGACCTCTCCCCCTATGACCTCATAAGGGGCAAGATTCCAGATCGGCCCATCTGAGCTTTCATTTTCTCAAAGGCAGAGCAGGATACCCAGGGCTCTGTTTACACCTATCACCATTTCTAGCCCCTGGGGGGGCCATAGGCAGGCTGGGGGAACTCATATTAATGTTAAAAAAACCTCATAAAGGGAAATTTTCATGTCATGGGATTTTTTTTAAAACAAAGCAGGAGGCGCCCGGGTACCTCAGGCATTAGAGCGGGCGCCCATATATAGAGGTTTTCTTCCTCGATGCAGCTGGCCAGGGTTCAACTCCAACCTGCGGCCCATTGCTTCATGTCATTCCCCCCTCTCTCCCCTTTCATTTCTTCAGCTGTCCTGTCAATAACGACCCAAAAATAATCTTAAAAAAACAAAGCAGGAATGGAAATAATACACAAGACAATAAAAACAAGCAAGATGCAGTGCAACCACACAATTTCTCACACACACACATTGTAATTAAACAAATGACTGAGAGAATAAAAAGGTTTTGAGTTTGCTTTTGAATGTGGACACAGTTGGGCTGTACCTCAGGTCACTCTGCAAATATGCACATCACAAATAAGAAATTAACAAAATGAGATGAAATAATACCCAAGTTACCTTTGACATACTGTCATGCAATGAACATAACAAATTGCTATCTCTCTCTATCTAAGCACTTGCATCATATATGGATTGTGAATTACTTGGCTATAGATAAAATTTTTTTGTCTACTGTTTTTGCCTGTCCTCATTTTTTCTTTCTTTCATAGCTTCAAAAACTAATTCAAATGCATTTCAGAAATCCCCGTGTGTAGTCACCAAGAAAAGAAAAGGAAGTGACCAAATTGAGGCTAACGCAATTTGTCTCCACACTTAAGGTAAAGGAGACGGAATCGTCAACAGAGGAGAGTGAGAGGTCGACCACACCGACCCAACACAAACCGCAGCCGCACAGCAAAGCCCAGAAGTCCAAGGCCCACAGAGTACCTCCTCCTATGTGGGCCCCTGGGTACCCTCCAGGCCCCCCTCCCATGCATGCTTTCAGACCGGTAAGAACAGCGACTCTTTATCTCCTTACCTCATTAGTCCGTAAAGGACTTAGTTTCAATTTCAGCAATAATATGTGCATAAAAATGTAAGAATTTATTTTTAAATGATTAGGACTTCCTACAGTCTGTGAGGTCAGCTCTATGCTGCAGCAAAATGAATACTAGAATGAAATGTGAACAATAAAGTGTACAATGGGAACAATAAAACTAGAATAGAAACAACAACCTCTCAGAGGTGGCATTTATAGCTGGGAGATTGTATGGATTGCAATGAATTTAACTGGCGTTTATGTTAAAAGGTCTATGATGTAACTGTTTAAAGTCACAGAAAGAGGAATATTACAATACGGGTTTAAAAAGAAAATATTCTATGGCCTCATGAAGTGGAAAAATGATTTATTCTTCCAGTGTTAACCCTGTGTCCCTGTGTTGTTCATTTATCTCTTGTTATATGCCAAATATATGTTGAGGGGGGAAAAAAAGTAAATATTTGACATCATAATCACGGCCTGTTGACATGTTTGATGACTCATCGGGGGAATTTACTAATTAATATGCAATAGAAAATACATGGATGAGATTGCGAGAACTGAATGAGCCTCATGCAATTATTTAAAGTTGGGTAGAGTTCACTGAAGACTGTTGTTTCATATGATCTGGTGTTCTATTTGGTAAAACTGAGTTCAGTGTGTTGTGTATAATTTCCCCCAACCTATTTTATTTTTAATTTTTTTGCCCTGTGTGTTTTCTACCAGGGGGGAAACAAACGATCTGGTGGTCACGGGCCTGTACCTCCTTCCTGGCCCCCCATGATGCCGTTTGGTCCACCAGTGAGTTGGTTATCTGTACACTAACTAGAGATGCAAAAGCTACTGCAGATACTATTTTATTTGAGCAATCCGTAGGGCTGATCGATTATGGAAAAGAAATCATAATACAAATTTCATTTTATATTTAACACAATTACTCATTGACTTTTGGAAAGATGTCTCATATATTGAACTTTAAGGGTAACTACTGTTTTTTTCAACCTGGACATTGGTGCAGTATTAAGCGAGATCGCTGCAGTCGGTAGCGGCCAAACAAGCTACAATGTAAGTTAATAGGGCGATTGTCCAACTTGTATTTACTTTCACAAAAGTGCTTGTTTTGCCGCTGACAGGCTCAGATTAATATTCATAGTGTCTGACAACATTATGGGAAGGATTTCTAAGGAGGTCGACCTTTCTGTTAAAGAGTGAGATCTTTTTTTTTAAACATAAACAGCATTAAAATTGTGTTTGCTAAACCCACCAGACTCCATTTAAATAAACACAAATTTTAGTATCTTAAAATACACTTCATTCAAAATCAACAGAAACAAAGAAATAACTATGTAAAGCTGTTTTGTGTCATCTTTCCACTTTTCCAAACATCACAATTGTAGTTTTGATTGAAATAAACACATAGTTCACTGATTAACATGTGAAAATATGTTGGCTCTGTACACGCTAAAAGTATAGTTTTTTTTTAAATGGAGTCTGGTGGGTTTAGTCTGGTGTTAAAAAGAAAGGTCTCAAAGAGGTTTTAAAGGTCTTTCTCTGAATGGATCCTTCCCATAATGTTGTCAGACACTTAGAATATTAATCTGAGTCTGTCAGCGGCAAAACGAGCACTTTTGTGAAGGTAAATATAAGCTGGACAACTGCCCTATTAATTTACATTGTAGCTTGTTTCGCCGCTGCAGAGTGCAGCGATCATGCCTTATACTGGACAAATGTCGAAGATTATTGTTCCCTTCAGTCACCTAGACACAAAAACATAGGGAAAAAAATAACGGTAGCTACCCTTTAAAAAAAAAAAAAAAAAAAAAAAAAACAGGTAAACAAATCAACAGTAAAAACACCTTCAAAGTGTGATATTTCCCTTAATACATTTCCTGTTGAACTTTTTAAATTCCCCCTAAAATAAATAAAATAACAAAACATTCAAATGATGGCTGAGTGAGTTTAGCCTTTGGGAGGGGAGACACTAGTCATTCAGAACACAAGACAAAATAAAAGTTGACTTGCAAAACGTCATGTGCAAAAATAATTGTTTTTCTCCATTACATA
Organism: Etheostoma perlongum; assembly: GCA_026937815.1. Lineage (NCBI taxonomy): Eukaryota > Metazoa > Chordata > Actinopteri > Perciformes > Percidae > Etheostoma > Etheostoma perlongum. The sequence continues at coordinate 4,674,794 of CM049375.1, read as the reverse complement.
GTGATCGCTGAAATATAAAATTCTACTAAGTGTTGTCCTTCGGGTCACTGGGACCCGTTCAGTTTATTTGACTTTTTTGTATTGGCCTGGCGTTGAGCTTCAGGGCGCCCGGTGACCCTCGCATACTATGTGATGGCATCTCACGTGAACCGGCGGGGGCCTCGCCCTTCGGAGTTTTGAGACTCATCCTGCACTCAAACGTGTTAAATCAACCAAAACAAGTCCCCGTGACACAAAGGACAACACAAAGGCTAATTGCACAGCACTACTTCCATGTACTGTGTATTAATTTCCCTAGCAACGGGGTCCGCCGTCTACACGTAAGACAGCACACATTTACTCATTCAGCTGGAAAACTGAGAAACAACTTTCAATGTAGAATGTTACTGATGGACAGCATCTGCATGGTAAACACACTCTCTCTGCCTCAGATGATCCCTCCACCCCCACCGATGAGCCCAGACATGGTGGATGACGAGGCTTTGGGCAGCGTGCTCATCTCCTGGTACATGAGTGGATATCACACAGGATACTACTTGGTACGTGCACAGGAGCTACCTGACTTATTATGGGCTGTAAAAGGAATTCACAGCTTTTATTTACATGGTCAGTCTCTTGCATTTTGTAAGAAAGAACAGTGGGTGTACATGGTAATTTGGAAGCCTTTTTGGTTAAAGTTACTCTGTTATGCTTCTTAGCTAGAAAAGCTTTTTCATCAAATGTGTTCAGCTGCTAACAGATGGGAGCCTTTTTTTTAAAGGGGAGCTGTATGTTAACGTGATATGCTTTCTACAGGGTTTGAAACAAGGACGCAAAGAAGCTGCCAACTGGACGAAACTGCACCACAAATGAAATGATCAACTCCACATTTCATAGTGTGTTTCTCAGAGCGTCGTGTCACCTGGAGCAGCAGCCACCCTCCCTGTTGTGCCCGATGTGTTTTTCTTGTTTCAATGAAATGTTATATGAAGTGTACGTGCTGAGCTCAAGGAGGAGAGTTTTGTATTCTTTGTAAATAGATTAAATAAAGGCTATCAGAGCACTGTCGATAACTCGTTTAATATTTTGTTCTTATTGTGCTGTAGCATTGACACACTGTTGTAAAAGGAACATTTATTACAGTAGATGTGTGTAATCGTATCCACGTTTTTACTTATTATAAATATATTTTCCCTTATTTCATTATTTAGCAAAAGGGGGAATTGTTATCCAAATGTGTAGTGACAGCCTAAATGATGCGTGGTTGTAATGGCAAGTAATGTCCAGCAGAAGTCAGACTAGTATAATGTATTCACGTCATAGGAAAATATGGCACGAATACATACTAATTTGGTGTTAAACTTGTACCGAACCACTGCCAAACGCTCTACACTTCTCATTTAGTTTCTTCTGTACACTTGTGTCTCTTGGCATGCTAAGAATTTGATTGCAAGCCAGACGTCAGTCCTGCGTTGAGTCCCTCTAGTGCTTTCCACGCAGTTAATTCAGAGACTCGTTCCAGTATATGCGTTTTCACTCGAGCTCTCTGTTTTCCCTGAGGTGTTCCCTCGTCCACCAACCAATACAGAATCACATCCATCATGATGTTTTTCACATCAGATGGGTGCATATTTCAGATGATAGTGAGTAAAGTATCAACTGTCTGACAGTATGGCACATTGGGCCAGTGTAGGTCAGAATGGAGTAGACACCAATGTCTTGTAATCATTTCATGGTGTGCTTGGAATAACTTTGGGGCTGTACATCTGGTATTTCTTTCCTGGTTTTGCCTTGAAAATGTATCCTGAAATGTTAGAAGTTTAATAATGTAGAACAAAGTAGGGCAATAGTTTGTATCTACAGTAAGGCTATATTTAGAATATAGAAAACCACATGTAATTACAGTGGGAATGGCCACAATCATTCTGCTGAGCCTGAAGCATTTTCATCCCACAAAAAGGATGCCAAACAGATTTCCCATATTTCCTATACTAGTGATTTGCTGCCTGTTTACACCCATTCTGTGTGTGTGTGTGTGTTCATGAATTGCCTCAGACAGTCCAGTCTGGCGAAAGAGAACATGATTTTGTGGCACCATGTAACAGCATGATTGTCTACAGTTTTTTTATATCACGTGCTCCTCCTCCAGCCGTTTGCTCTTTGAGTGAAGAGCGGCCCCTTTGTTTGTGTACTGACTGTGGTCGGCATTTTATAGCCCACTGTGACTGTGCCAGCATGTTGACTGCTGTATTTGATTCTCACTGTAGCACTTGCTTTTGTTTTGTTTTTCCTATTTGTGTGGGCAGAAGAGAGTAAAGAGGGAGGGTAACAGGAGAAAATGTAGTTTGTGGGAATTACAAATAGAATATGCACTATAAACAACTGGTGATAAACCATACCTATCTTTTCCCCACAGATTGAATTTAAATCTGCCACAGAACACAACTTATTTGCAGGCAGGGGCTGCCTGCAAATAAGCCCCTCGCTTGTGTGACTCTGCCGCAGACTGAGCTGCCCAAAGGGCTCGATGGAGCCCAGCAAGGAGTTAAAAGGGGGTCAGAACTAGCTTGGGAAAGCACTGCTCCCTCTGTGACAGTCTACCCCCTACTGACCAGAGAGGCATGAGGCGTGTAAACATAATCTGCATTTCACATAGACCCTTCTAGGAAGCAGACAGACAGCCAAGCGAGATCACATTGCTGCATGTGTGACAGCGCCTTCAGCTATTTACTCTAGCTCCCAACATCAACAAACACCCTGCTTTTAAATAAGAGACTTCGGGGGGAGATTACAGAAATGGGGGGGGGCTACACAAGCCCCTTTCCCCTTTTTTCACAGAGGCCGAGCACCAAACACTCATGATGCAAACACCTTCAATGCATTGACAGAGGCGTGGTCTGTTCTAAATCCCTTTGTGAATGCAAGACTTTGTTTTACAGTGAGCATGTTGCACCAAGCTGTTAGCATGGGCAACGCATCACTAGATTTCGTTCTCTTCTGAAGAACACAACCATTTGCTGACTAGCAGACAGACAACAGATTGCTGTATCAAGGTTGTTTATGATTCCGACAAATGAACAAAACACGCTCACAAACACAACATGATACCATAATGCAAGGCCGTTGATTTTCTGAGTTAATTACCTTGCCGGTGTTCATTAAAGTAGTTATGTGAAATCACAGGAGACAATGGCTCTCAATTATGCAAACACTAATGTAGACTAAAGGCTTTTTAACTGATCTAGTGCTTTTCTATCTCTCTCTTGACACTTTTTCGATAGTGTCAGGTGAAGCAGTAGGTCGGGGTTATGCAGTGTCTGAATGTGCAGATAATAGATAAATAGAGCTTTGTTGTTTTTTTTGCCACTGAATAGTTCTTGTAATAGCTCTGAGCTGTTCAACAAAAAGAAAAGAAAGACTTTTGACATTGAAGCATTTCAGGTACAATGTACAAAGTATCAGTCGATACAAGGATGTGTGTGCAGGTGTGAGGATCTGGTACGGTGCTTACTTGAAACACACACATACCTACCAGTAGACTAGGGTGGACAGAGGTGCCTGAATTAGACCAAAAAAGATACTCAGTTTCAACAGTTGCATGACATTTGTCTTATATTCAAGGGTATATATTGTAGGGGTGACCCTGTATAGGAGTCTAAGGAGTCTGATTCGACTGCCAATCTCAAAGTTGAATTGACGCAAGGTCTGAAAATGTTATGAAACAGGATCATTCCATTTGGGTTATATGGGGGTGCTGAATGTGTGATTTTACATAGAATTGCTTTTTTCTCCAATAAATCAGCCTATTAATCATACTGGTAATAACATCTAAAAGTAAGGGAAGTCATGGACAAAAATCAGAAGTGCCTATACTTCATGACTCAATCCTGAATTGGATGCGAGTTCCAGTATCTGGATAAAATCTTAAGGGACTGAGCAGCGTTGTGGAATCACATGACATGAGGCTGGGACTTCCCAACACACCTCTGTCCCTCTCTCTCTATGTGGATTTGACCCCTGCCTCGGTGAGACTGATCCTGGACGACCGGCTTCTAACCTTTCAGAGTTCCCCCTACAGCAGGTACAGTAAAGTCCTGCTGGATCTGGATCTTCATGCTCTGGTGCAGATGCTCATAAACAAAATGTTATACCATGAAGGCAAAGCCCATACTCCCCGCTTTACAGACCCCCTAAGTAAGCTACATTATTGGAAATGGGGATTGTCAGAAGCCAAAGAGTAACAAATAAGTATTACCTGAAACATGTTAAAAAAAGCTCCTGGTCCTTTATTGCTCTTTATGTCATAGTCATAGAAACCATATGTTACTCATCTCATGAACCCAGCTGAACCCACTGGTGGATTTGTCATTCAAGGGCACATTACTAGGCCGAACATCCCATATGTATTCAACCTCGAGCTTTCCAACAATATGTCAGGTTGAACTCCATAGAAATTGGATGGAGTGGTACAGCCCTCAGTTGATAACTTTGATTTGTAAAAAGTACCTTTCATGGATACATTCAGCTCATTTGAACCATGACACCCACATTTGTACGTGAGTGTGGGGTAATGCTTAACTTTACTTTGACACTACTTAAAGGGGAACTACGCTGGTTTTCAAAATTCATACATGTCATGCATGTGGTCTAAAGCCCTTTTCAATGGGACTAGTATGGAGACCTCTAGTCATTTGTGATAATTGCGGAGGTTGTCTGTGATTTTAATCCCAAGGGTAACAGGAAGTCCTGTACAAATAGGGCTTAAGACAGTCCAAACACATTGGTAAACACTCTCTCCCAAAGATAGTCTAAAACTCAAACTAATGATGTCATCAAGTATACAGTGTGGAAGTGCTCCATAGACAATGAATTGAAAAAGATGTTATAGATGACACAGAGCAACCAGGGGAATGTTGTGAGTATATGAGGCCATTTTCTCTTTCACAACTGAGAACAATACAATAGAATAAAAGGTCATTTGGGTATAATAAAAAAGAAAAGACAATAAAATACCCTATTTGTTGTCTATGGAGAAGCGGATGAAGATGGCCATCACAAGTTTGAGACTCAGCCTAATTCTCTGGTGGCTTTGAGATGCCATATTTCCTCTGAGATGGAAATAACATATTGGGATTCTACATTTAGGAGGTGTGTTTCCCTTTAAAAGGACATTTAAAGGGAAGTTTAGGTTATGTTGTGGCCTTCTACATTTGCTTTTTGGATTTTGAAAGCTATATTTTGCAAGTTATAGCCTATGCCAGTATGAAATAAATAAAGATACAAATGTTTTTACTTAGTTTTAGAAAAGATAACAAAAAGTGGAGTGCTTTCTTCAAATTCCTTAAGAATAACAATATGGATGTGGATTGTTGGAATGATAACTAGCTGGACTAAGGAGTGTTTTTATTTAATTATTATTTTATTAATTATTGAATTTATGTAATGTGTGCCATCTGTACTGGTGTACCCCGACCACCCTCTCCACCCCCTCCACCCCCCACTGGTCCAACAGAGGAGCACCTTCTCTAAGAGGCTCCGACAGCTTGGATGTCGCATGGACCGCTACAAGAAATCATTCCCACCACAGGCAATACAATTTTTTAACACATCATCACTGGGTGCTAGATGAGACTCTGAGACATCACAATACTGCACTAAGGGAAACCTGCACAGCTGGTTTATTTACATATTTATCATACTATGTAAGCAGTTGCACATTTTTGTATTCCCAACTTGTATATATTCCAATATTTGTTCTTGTATTTTATTCCTATTATTATTTCATGTATATTGTATGTACGTATATTGTATCCTAGTATTTCATTTATAGTTATATTCTGTGCTGTGTGACTGATTTTGCTGCTGTAACACTGTAATTTCCAATTTGTTTTTACCTCCAGGCTGTGTAAGGGCTATTTGACCAAGAAGGAGAGTGATGGAGTGCTGCGCCTCCACAGTCCCCGGACCTGATCCCAATCGACATGGTTTGGGGAGAGCTGGACCGCAGAGTGAAGGCAAAAGGGCCAACAAGTGCCGAGCATTCTGGGAACTCCTTCAAGACTGTTGGGAAACCATTTCAGGTGACTACCTCTTGAAGCTCATGAAGAGAAGGCCAAGAGTGTGCAAAGCAGTGATCAGAGCAAAGGGTGGATACTTTGAAGAAACTAGACTATAAGACATGTTTTCAGTTATTTCACACTTTTTTGTTAAGTATATAATTCACATGTGTTCATTCATAGTTTTGATGCCTTCAGTGATAATCTACAATGTAAAAGAAACGCATTGAAGGTGTGTCCAAACTTTTGGCCTGTACTGTGTGTATATCCATATTATATATATATAAATCTCCACCCGGCATTCATCACCAGTAGGGGTCTCCGGATACAGAACAGGGCAAAGTAAGGTCCCAGCTCCACCACATGGGGTGTCACCGTGTCACTGTTACGCGCACAAGGGGCAGTGTTTGGGAAAGTGAAAAGTCAGCTGTAGAGGAAGGCTCTGTAAATCACTTCAGTCCAGCTTCAGTCTGGGCTCCACACATCAGAAGAAACGGCAGTGTTTGTTTCGGGGCTTGCCTTAATCTCTTGGGAGTTTTCCCCTCCGGTGGGGGGGGCCGTTTTGGACCACCTGGGTCTACGCTGGGGCTGTTTGGCCCTTTTCGAAGCGATTCCTCCCTTTGAGCCCAGTTGAGTTATTACGGTCACACACACGGGACTATCTGTGAAGTTTGGCAGAAGAGAGACGATGTTTTGCCGTAATCAAACAGCGAGAGCGACCGTCGCCCGCGGCTCGGCTCTTGAAATGGAGATACGGAGAGGGAAGTTCAGAAAGAGCGTTTTCCTGGACACATCACAGGTAACCCAGATTGCCCGCCTGTTATCACCAACACACACGAACACACACATTCGCGCACACACGCACAATGTGGGGACTATCTGTTTACAACTTGGACTGATCTCTCTCCCTCTGCAAACTTCTTTGACACACTTTTAATCATGCTCTGAAGCCTTTTGTGTGTGTGGACCCAGCTTTGATTTGTGCCATGTCTTAATTAAACTCCATTGGAGAGCTCTTCTGCTGAGTTCACGTAGTCCTTCTCAAATTAAAACGGATAATTGCACCATTTCCAAACTACTTAGTATTTTACTCGACTCTAAACCAAAAAAGCAATAATATCCATTCTGAGACTTAGAAGTGTGCCTGTGCTACTAAGTAGCGGGTTCATAGTAACTTAAGTGTGAGATTTTATGTTCCAGCTCCTCATGGTGTTTTTTAATATTCTTATGGTTTAATATTGTAGAGTTTTGTTGTGATGCTGGCCATTTCCAGTGGTTATTACATGGCATTTGTTTTCATAATTGCTTTTTAAAAATGCAGAAGGCTATAGGCTACTTTTGCAATTTTGTTCTCAAGAGGTGTCTGTCCTTAATATTCACCTTGATCAACTGTCTTTGATTTTCCAAACTGCTCTTGAGCGCCTTGGCTCATTTGTATGTCTCTTTTAACTGCTTTAGTTAATTATTTAGTTATTTTTAGTTTTACTTTTGAGTTCAAAAAGGGCTGCATCCAAAATTTGAGAACTAGGTCAGAGCTGTACCTTGTGTATCCCTCTCAGCTGTTTATCGTTGGATAACTCTTCTCTACTCTTTAATGCTGTTTTGATGTAAAGTCCTCCCTCTTGTCTATCTCCATTATCGTCCTCTCTCACACACAAACACACACACTTGTCACTTTCCTTTGTGCCGGAGGCAGTTTGCATATTATTTTGCTTCCACTTGGTTATTCAGTCAGAAACATGTTTCATATCAATTAATCTGCCAATTATTTTCTCGATTAAGCGTTTGGTCTGTTAAATGTCCCTTCCAGTTTCTCAAATTCCAAGGTTCCAAATGTCTTGTTTTGTCAGTCCAAGGATATTCAGTTTATAGTGATATGAAACAGAAAAGAGCGGCTGAAAACAGCATTTTCTTTTTCATTTTTGCATGGAAAATGAATTATAACGATTAATCCATCTCTTAGTCGCTGCAGCTCTAAAACCAACATTTTAGCGGAACATGGTTTTGGAAGGTCAGATTCAGAGAACTGTTAAGGTGATACAAGACAGAAAAAAGAGGGATGTGTATGTGGAAGAGATTTTCAGGGATAGAGAAGAGGTGGGGGATTCAATTGTAAGAGGATATGTAAGGAATGTTATGGGTGCAATATAGCAAATAAAAAAAAGATGGGGTATTGATTCTGTCTCTCTGCTTTCCTCTCAGAATATATCTTGCTTTTTTTGTCCTGCCCATGTGTGTGTGCAGGCATACACATTGTCAGCACATGCACATTCATATCACAGCAAAATGCCAGTAACCCCCGGAGATTCATGCACACTTGTTTTGATATGCAGTCAGAATTAGTCTGATCTGGTGTCTGAGCGGAGTAAATTCATATCTGACACACAGGCTCGTAAAGGCCAATAAAACATAACGCCTCCTGGAGATGCAGTAGTGCTTATGTGGTTAAATGTGTGATCAGGATTGTAGGCAGAAGTGAATTATCTCATGTGTTTAGGTTTATTTTCAGATGATGTGAGATAATGATTGTCTCTGCGGGGTTTACAAACAGTGTGGGCAATTTTCCTCAGAGGCAATGTGATAAGAGAGCAGTGGATCATGGCCTTTCTTAGGCAGTGGAGGCATTCATGACTTATCTTGTATAATATTTATTAATGTATTTTATTTGACTAGCGGGGTCGGTTGAGGGTTAGGTAAGGAGGGAGCAGAAGTGGAAAGAGGAGGACTGTTCTTTACATGCTTTTGAGAAAGAAAAAATAAAATAAAAACAGTCAATGGTCCCATTCAGTCCCAGTGTCATTATCCTCCACATCATTGTCAAGGATATTTCACCATTAACTCATGTAGAGCAGCAAAGATTAATCGATAAATAGATTAGTTGCCAACTACTAAATTAATCAGCAACTATTTCATTAATAGGTTAACTGGTTGATTGGTTGATTTATTTTTTATGACAACAAAGTAAAGAATTTCAGATTCCAGCTTCTTAAATGTGAATATTTTCTAGTCTCTTAACTCCTATGTGAGAGTAAACTGAATATCTTTGAGTTGTGGTCAAAACAAGACATTTGAGGACGTCATCTTGGGTTTTGTGAAACACTGATCCTTCATTTTCCACTGTTTTCAACTTTTGATTAGTCAAGAAAATAATCAACGTATTAATCAACAATAAAAAATAATCGTTAGTTGCACTAGAAAAGACTGGTCTACATACATAAATGAAAAGGGCATAAAAAGGAGACTAACATAACAACCGTCCCATTCATCTTCAGGAATATTCCTCTGCCAACTTGTATTGCTTCATCCTGTTTAGTCTGTTTATTAGTTATTTATCAGGGTAAAGACTTCCTTTCTTTTCTCAGCAAACAATCACTGCTTCCCTAACTGTGTAATCTGCTCTTTGCTGGTTCTCATACAAGATTAATTTGTGTCTCTGTCTTTGTCTTTGTTGCCAATGCTAATGATGCTCTTTCAGGGACTTCTGGCTCTGTGTGTTAGGGCTCTGTCAATGCCACTGCAACCTGTCTGTAGCATTCCAATGAAGCTGGTTCCCCCTGTGTGAAAGCTGCCCCTTTCCACCACGCCAAGGAACATCACGTTTGTGGCAACATTCGAGCCTCTTATGTAAATGTGTGTATGGGAAGGTGGTTTGTCTGGAATTTGGGCCGGTCAATGACATGTAATCAGAGAATGAAATAAACAATGCAAAAACAGCTGATGGAGAAAGTATCCTTTGTTGGAACAAACCCAAAGTGGGTGGTGCCATTTTTGTTTTAAAAACTCATTTGTATGTATGTGGGCAGTGACAATGTCTATTTTGTAGATAATTGTTTTTAAGAACTCCCAGTTATCAAACCTAAACTCTCGTATTAGACCCTACTCACAACAGCGAACTATGTGATTAGATTACAAGTTGTTAAGGGGTATTGCTTGTAGAATCTTTTGAATGCACTAAAATGGCAATAAAAAAACACTCACAGTCACGGTGAGTGTGTTAACATGCCTGGAGGCTGGAAGCAAATTTTGCTAAGACCCCTATTATCAATCTAGAAACCATAGAACCAGACCAGAGGATTTATGTGGCATATGTGCTGGAATAAAAGATTAAAATGTTTCAAATATTGCCAGGTGCCATTTTGACGTTCAGACATATTATATCCTTGGCTATGTTGTTTCCATGTGAATAATATTCAAGTATCTTGACATTATCAAGAGAAGTACCGACTCCACATCCTCTGAGGTCTGCTGCTGAATCATTCTGCTGTGGCAATATGATCAGAGAGTGGAAGGAGAATGGGAAATTGAGCAAAAGATTACATGCTCATACAGAAATCCATTCTGCAGCCATCCTGTTGATCCTCTGCCTGCTGTTCTCAGTGGGAACAGAGAATACATCTGCTTTCTACATCCCTCTTCTCTGATCCACAAGCCCACCAGTGTGTCTGTGGACTCTGCTCTGTCTCGATCCTCGCCGGCTCTTCTGTTTCAGCTGAAGCCACCCAGGCATGCAGTGGAGCCTGGGCTTTCGCGGTTCTTATTATGGAGGTGGGGACGTAATGTCTTGTATTTTAATGCTCCGACTTATGTTTAACTCAAGGATGGTCCCCGGTATTCCACACCACTTTGGCTACCACCAGCTATCCAGGGCCAGGAAGTGGTTATGTGTGTGTGATGACACACCCATACCACCACACTCTCTCCCAGTCTGCAGGAGTGTATAGTATGGCAAGGTCTGGGAGTCTGGCATTCGTGTTGTGTATAAGCTTTAACAGCTTTGGGTTGCGGTGTGGTTGGTTTTGGTGCTCTGCCCTCCTCCACCCTGTAGATCCTCACACTCTCACCCCTGAGTATCCAAACTGAATGCACTAGTGGCTGTAGTTAAAATTTGGATAATATGGGTGTTTCCCTTGCTCCGCATATATTCACCCACCCTAAAAAGAATGTGTGGTCCCAACAGTAATGTGGTTACTCCTATATTGAAATGTAAGTGAGGTGATGCAGTGTTTTTTTTATGCAAAGTCATACATTTGCAAAGGAAGAAGCTCTTATAAATACTTGGTTTAGCAGTTAGAGAATTGTTTCCTTGTTTGTATTTTCTTGCTTGAAAATTATTTTTATAGTGAAAAAATCTGTAGATTATATTCTCGATCAATCGATTACTTGTTTTGGTCAATAAAATATTACAGAAAATGATAAAAACAAAATGGATCAGTGTTTTCCGAAGACAAAGATGACGTCTTCAAATATCTTTTTTTTTGTACAAAACTTAAAAATATTAAGTTAACTGTCATAGAGAAGTGAAGTTACTATAAAACATTCACATTTAGGTAGCTGGAATCAGAAACACTTTTTCTCAAACCGATTAATCGCTTATCAAAATAGTTGCTAACTAATTTGAGAATCAATTACTTTGCAGCACTATCTTGCTTTTATCACTGGAAACCGTCGGCCCTGGTGTCATTTATCCCGAGTCTGAGATCTTGTCTAACTGATGTGTTTACTCCAGATGCTTGGATGTATGGTTTTTAGTTCAGAGGCAGCCTCATGGTCAGAAGCCTCTTACTGTGGCTTCCGCTAGCGTGGAATGTGACCTGGCAGAAAGCTGTGATGAACCCAGCCTGTAAGCATATATATTTGCTTCCCCATTTACACAGAGGGCGGGTTCATATAGATGTTGCCAGGACAACACTTTTGCCAGTAAGAGGAAGCACCTCAGACCAATCCCCCATTGAGAAAAGAATTGTTTTCAAGGGATGCCAAAACCTCTCCAGAGTCTCCCTCTTAAGGCAGCTCTGTGTCGCCAGAGAACAATGAGCCATCGCTGCACTGTAGCCCAAAACCAAGCCCTGTGCTGGGGCACGACATGCCAGGAAAAGGGGCTCATGGGCCGGGGGGGTTCTTCACCCTTGTGTTGTGTTCCGTCAAAATTGAAAATCAACAATTCTGTTGATGCTTTTTATCAATCTTGATAACTTTTTCTTACGTTTCTGAAGCTTTTTTCAATGTTTGTCACTTTTTTGACATTTTCAACACAACGTAACACCAACTTATTAACTTAAGTTTTACAGGTATTTTTGGGAATTTATGGTCAATATATAAGGAAATTAACCCTAATGTTTGAGTAAGAAAAGCAGCAATTAGGAATTATTTAGACTAAAATTAAAGGAATGGATGTTGATGGATAATCACAGACTGGAATATGTTGACTTTTACTCAATACTATTTCAAAAACACTTCAATTTTTTTTTCAAATGTTGTAAAATTGAATGATACACCCCAAAATTACCCATCAAAATCCCCTCAAAGAGCGTTGTGTGGAATCTATTATGTTATTTTGGGTAATTACAATTGGGTAGTTTAAAAGAACATTGATGTAGAAAAACGGGTCAATTTGACCCGAGGACAACGGTGTGAAGAGTGAATATGTTCTACCAGAACTCTGGTCAAAGTTAACAAGACTGGTCTATAGAGTTCTGTGAGAGAATTATGAAATTAGTGTGGGACTACCCAGTAGTGCTAGAGTCTATATGAACTCTAAAGTGTGCCTGTGCAGCCTCAGAGCTTTCTGGCTTGTGGAACACTGCGAGGGAGATGCCAGGGAAAAGTTTAGCCCTTCTGAGACTCTTCCTATCAAAGAAAGCTCCACCACTAGAGCCTTCTGATTGGAGACTTTCTTTGGTTTGCTGAGGGCTATTTTAACTAGGAAATGTTTAACTTTCTTTATTACACAAGCTTTGTGTGAACGTCATTGTAGAGCACTTTTGTTCCCACTCATCCTCTTGAGTGCCTGCAGAAATGAAAAATTGTTTAATCTCAGTTGCTTCAAGCCGATTCAGCCCATGTACTGTTATTGTTCTCATGGTAATAACTGGACTGTTTGCCCAATATGTTTAGCGAAAGTAGTTTTAATAAAGATTCTTACGTCTTTCACCATTGAATTCACATACGCACATTCTTTATCATTTTATGCAACTAGGTAAGGTTATGTTGCCGTTTATTATGTAATACAGTAGGCCTATTGTGTGTGAGGAAATGTTATACATCAGATGTAATTCATGTAATGTCCTAGCTGTGAGGCAGTGAAATTCTTGTTAATTTTCCCTGTGTGAGCTATCGAAACAACAGCTGACGATTCTCATATACTTTGTTCTCTTGTTCATGCACCTTGAAGGCCCTGAAGTTCTTTTCTATTTAATATGACCCACACACACGCTCACAACATTAGTCTCATACTCACCGGATGTCCTTCTGCGCTGGCCTTCCAAGGACAGCACTTCCTTTCACTGCCTTATCTTATCTGAGTCCCACTGACTGGACATGCTGTACAACCATTCAATGCTTGGCTGGGAGAGTAAAATTGGCACCATGAAGTTAAAATTGTCCGTTAATTAAAATTAGCATATCAGGATGTTTTGGCAATTTTTGTGTTTTGAAATATTAGAAATACTTTTATGTTCATGTATTTTTTTTCCGTATTTTTTGCTTTGTTCCAGTGTCGGGCTCACAGACTGTAAACGTAGGGCAGGTAGCATATGTGGTGTCACGCATTTGTTTAACTGGATGGTTTTCCCGAGCTGGGGAGGATGACACGGCAGAGCCAGTGTTGTTTATGGCGCTGTGCTAAGCTAAATGCTAAAGGGGGAACGTTGCAGATTGTCAAGCGAGTCATCAAGTGGAGATTTACCAGCGGGTAAACGCGATCTTCCTGGTACTGGCGTTATTCATCTGCATTTATTGCAGTACTTTCCCTTAAGTTACCAGCTAACGTTAGTGCTAGCAAGCTAGCTTTGTTGGCAGAATGCTAAACAAGACATTTATGGGGAACCAAAATCATCCAGTCAACTTTAATGAAGTGAAAACATAGAGTGAGAGGGTCAAAGTTTAAGATTAAAACACCTAAAAACAAGTTCAGGTCTATTTTAATGTACACAGTGCCATAGATAAGCAATGCTAGGCCTCTATCATGATTGACAGGTCAGCTGGTAGCCACGCCCTAAAGCATTCCCTGCTTTATCTTGCTTTATTTTTAAAATAAATGAGACCATAATTTATTAAATATACATTATGCTGGGTTGAAGACTTGAAACCAGCAAATGAGGCCATAAACTTGTTATGAAAAAGTTTACTGAGGTAATACTCATAGACATCTATAGAAAACTTTTTGGGCCAGTGTAGGTTTTTTTTTTATATATGATTTATTTATGGGATTTTGAATATAACAGATACATAGTACACCTCATCTATAGAATGAAACCAATAAAGAGAGTCAATCTGTGACACAAGGTATTAACAGGTATATGATTTACACCCAGGTCCCACCACCCACCCTCCCCCACAAAGATACATCATTGAGGTTAAATGAAATAGGGTAAAATGGGTGGGCCAGTGTAGGTTTAAGGCACTTCCGCATTGGCTTCACTTTTCAGACCCGGAAGCTTCGTCCATTTGTTACAGCGTATGGTTCTGATGCTATTTAGTGATCTTTTTGCTGCTAATGGATACAGAGTAGTAGACTGCTTCTATGTGAGGGCCATACAAGTCTTTAGGCATAAGTGTTTAGGCCGTGGAATGTGGTTAGTGGCCTGTGGGTGAATGTGGCAACTGGTGTCAGGGTCCAGTTTAACAGCTGAGGGTCTGTTGCTAATGTTGCAAGTAAACCCCACCCAACCACAGATACAGTACAGGACTTCACTCAGAAAACAGACGCGTTTGTACACATACAGGAAATGAGTCACATATACTGTCAGTATCCAATTCACAGATGTCCGCATCTCCATGTGAATGAAAGCTGCTGTTTTGAATTTTTCATTAGTCATTCATGATAACTGCAGTTTGTCAGCCTCTGGATCCCAGACACACAGCTTCAGACAGTGACTAAGCAGCAGTGCCTCCTTGAACAAGGTCCATTGCAGATTATCAGACATAGACAGGCTTTGTTCACACAGTGTGCTCTGTCCTAAGCGAGGCTGTCACTGGCAATGACTTGGTTAACAGACAGATGGAGAGATAGATAGTGGTGTAATCACTGGAAACTTAGCCACTCTCCCAGATGGGAAACTTCCTTCATGCATCATCAAACCTGTCTTATTTAGTAACCACCTTGGTAAGTGAAGTGGCAAATGCTTTTGAATCAGAGTAACCCAGAACCGTTGCTATGCCAGTCCCTTTTTGTCTCCCTATTTTAACTGTGTAATACGGGAGAAAATGTGACAATGGAAGGATTTGGGTTCAACCCTTTTTTTACACTATCTTAGACTATATGTTTGGATCTGAGCCAGAAGCCGTAACCATTCGGGGCTCCGCCCAAACTAGGGCTGCAACTAACAATCATTGTCAATGATTGTGTGGAATATTTTCTCTGTCGATTAGTTATTTGGTCTCAAAAATGTCAGAAAATGGTGAAAAAATGTCAATCAGTGTTTTCCAAAGTCCAGGATGACGTCCTCTAACGTCTTGTTTTGTCCCCAACTTAACGATATTCAATTTACTGTCCCAGAGGAGTGAAGAAACCAAAAAATATTCACATTTAACAAGCTGCAATCAGAGAATTTTTATTCAAACCAATTAATCAATTATCAACAGAATTTGCAATTAATTTAATAGTTGACAACTAATTAATTAATCGAGTAATCTTTAAAGCTCTAGCCCAAACCTGGGGGGACAACGCTCATGTTGTCCTTGGGTCAAATTTGAACCTTTTTTTTTTCTGTCACAAAAAATGGGTTCTCGAAATAAGCGCTGAAACTTTTAACATTACAAATATAAAAAAATTGGAAAAAACACCCAAAACATAAAAAAAAGCATTTAAAAAAATGACAAAAATATTGGAAAAAGCAATAAAAAAAATGGCTTCAAATCACATTTAATTTTACGAGCTGACTACATCACAAACGTTACTACTTTCTTCTGTGCGTTTTAAACATAGACTGTATAAACGCTCTCCCTTCTCTTCATCGAAGCCTCTATGTTTACATGTTTGTGGTGATGTGCAACGTGCTATAGGTGCCAAAAAAATCTATGTATGGTACTACCAATTTGTTTTGTTTTGTCATGGTTCATGTGTGCAATAAACATTACACTTTGTGAGAAATGACAGAGAATCGTAATATCAATTCCAAGCTAAAAAATTGTAATTCAGGTTGTTCCTCGAATCGTGCAGGCCTAGTTGCTAAGGAAAAGAATAATCCTGTAAAATCGACATCCTAATTATAATGAAATTGGTAGCCATTAAAGAAACATACTACAGCTCTATACTGCTGCCTCTGTGTCCTTTCATTCTCCCCATCTATCAACCTCAGCGCCTCCCTTTCCCAGGAGAGCCACATTATGTGGGCCACTCCACTTCTTTGAGGCTCAGCTCCCCTGACATAGCAGGAAAATGGGTCTTTTTTTTGTCATGTACTGTAGGGCTAACCTACTTCCCTGATCCAGATTACACTATAAAGGAAGACCTCCTTTGTCTTTACCTCTAGACAGCCATAGAAGATTACTTTTTGTTTTGTCTCTTTATCTTTTTATCTATTGCTGCTGTTTGTTTTTGGATACACACCCCACCAGAGTCCTTAACCTAAACCTAGGTTGAGCCCGATCCATCCCGGCACTAACACATTGTACAACAGAACTTGACTTCCTCATGCCAAAGGTATCTTCTTCCTGTGAACATAAGACCCCCCCCTGTGTACTGCTCTGTTAAATATTTGCAAAAAGACACCCACACACACGGATTCCAATGTGTGGTTTCATTTACAGTCCTGGACACTTATTGTCAGGCCCCTTTGACTTATAACAGAGGGCTTGGAAACATGAGAAACCTTGTTTCTATTTCGAAAAAGGCCATTCTCTCTCTAAAAAAAAAAAAAAAGTGCTATGCTGGACACCTTGAGAAATAGTTGGATTTATTTAACACAGATTGTCTATACCTATTTTCATTTTTCTTTTTATAAGTCTTACTGGAGTTATCAAAATAAAGGTGGCTGGTTTGTTTATCTTTTACCCCCCTGTTATAACATCGGTAACACACAAAGCAGAAATGTCTGGCTCTTGCTACAATTGTATGCACTTGCAAGCCAAACAGGTCAACAGTGGACTGAAGTTGAAAATATAATATATAAGTAACACTTTTAACACTAAGGTAGCGTAAACTCACAAAGACCGTGCCAAAAAGTCACTTTGCACTCTGTGAATCCATAACAACACTATGCTCTATGTTTAGCCTGTAACTTCACCAGGGACAAGTCATTACCCTTGAATTCAACATTGCCATTAAGGCTGAAGAATATGGGGCATGTCTATGTCAGCGTACCCTGCTACATCTTTCCTGCTGTTCGCTCTATTCAAGTCTCTTCTTTCATTTGTTTCTGGACAAAGAGGCTTTTATCCCTTCGCTTCTACACATCACATACCTACATGACGTTATTGTGAAATAGATGGAGTCAGGGCCTCTCTTTCATACAGAGGAATGCACTGTGAAAGAAATCGATACGGCAGAATGTTTAGGTGTGTGTGTCTGTGTGTCAGTGTGTGTGTATTCCTGCACTGATTTGAATTTATTTTTATTTTGAGTTACAAAGTGATGAGTTCAAGTGAAGTCACCCACAAGCTCACTGCGAACTGTGTGTAACAGGCTGGAGGTGTTGAGTTGATGGATGTGGCCGTTCTATTGCAGTTCCGCAAAAAAAAAGAATCTTTGTGCGAAATAATTTAGCACAGCATTGGGTCTAAATTGCAAACTGTATCTAAAGAGCGAGAGAGCAAAGGGGCACAACCACCGATGATGTTGCTCTTTGTTTTGATGATGCCGAGCAGGTGTTTAACTTTGTGGGAGCAGATGGGTCTATTATGCATGCTGCCTTCCCTGCATGCTGCATAGTGCACGAGTCCCTGCCAGCACGCCTGGGTTTTAATGTGTTTGTTTACTGGGCCCAGTGGCAGACGGTGCGGTGTCACATCTTGTTGTATTGTCGTGTTGTCCCTGCTGTCTCAGCAATTACTTTTATCGTGTCCGTTGCTAGTTTTCCATTATTGCCTACCTCAAGAAAGACAACGAGATCAGCATATCTCGATGTTGGAGTTGGACTAGGGCCGGGTGCCGAATTCAGTACTTTTCAGGCATCGACCGAATTGCCCCTAAAGT
Organism: Etheostoma perlongum; assembly: GCA_026937815.1. NCBI lineage: Eukaryota > Metazoa > Chordata > Actinopteri > Perciformes > Percidae > Etheostoma > Etheostoma perlongum. The sequence goes on along the minus strand of CM049375.1, from coordinate 4,656,626 downwards.
ATCGAGTATCGAAAAAATGCCTCGTCGTTCAATACCCAATTTCAATCTCTAAGGAGTAAATCTCATTGGCGTTAGAGAGCCAATAAGCATCCAGCATGCTTCCACCAAGATCCAATAACATCTATGTTGGGCTGTGTTGGGCAGGCAGGAAAAACCACGCTACGCACTTAGAAACGTAGAAATGAATAAAAAGAGTTGTGTCATAATGTTGTAATTTCCTTTTTGTTTGATAAAATTGGTATTGAAAAACGTATAGTTTAGGAACCGTTATTGAAGTCATGGATTGGTATCCGTATCAATTAGTTTTTTTTGTTTCTATAAATTTATGTATATAGTTATTTCAGGTATGTGTGTGAGTGATGTGGATGTGTTTTTTCATTTAAGGAAGTTTTGTATTTAGCACTTTTTTGGCTTTTTTGGAAATAAGAAATGAGAAAAACTCACAGACATATCTGTAGAAATAACTTCATAAAATATCAATTTTTTGAGTGATTTTCTTCTGGATTTTTTCTGTATTAAGTTGAGACATGTGGCTAAGGTACTAGTTTTATATGTAGCCCATCTAATATGCTTACAGTAGTGTTTTTTAATCATTTTACAGATGCTTTACTTGGACGGAATTAGAAATTCTCTATTCTAACCTCTTTAGCTCTGTGTCAGTAAGGCGAGTCACAGCAGCAATTACATCTTAAAGTGCTGACTAGTGCGGCAACTAACGATTATTTTCATCCTCGATTAACCTGTTGATTATTTTCTTGATGAATGGATTAGTTGTTTGGTCTGTAGACAACGTCCTCAAATGTCTTGTTTTGTCCACAACTCACAATTCTGTTTACCGTCACAGAGCAGAGAAGAAACTAGCCAATATTCACATTTAAGATGCTGGAATCAGAGAATTTTTAAATAAAAACTTACTTCAATTAGTTGATTTAATAGTTGACACCCTATTGATTATTCTTTGCAGCTCCAGTGCTGACTGCCAGAAGCCTTTTACTATTTAGTGTCTGTATGTTCTGTTTCCTGTTTTATTTTGAAGTCTGGTCTCTGTCTCATCTCACCTTTAGTTGTACTTCCTGTGTTTTCCCACCCCTGTGATTACCTGATGTTTTCCACCTGTTTCCCAGCCCTCCTGTCACCTGCCTCTTCCATTCCTGCGTTTGGACTCTTCCCTGTTATCATTTTTTCCCCGTGAGTTTTTCGCTGCCTTGTTTGCCGTTGTTTTTGTCTTACCTTGTTTTGTGACCTGTTGGATTTTTTTTATAATTGAACTTTGTTTTTTTTGTTCTCCGTTGGATTCCAGTGTTGGTGTGGCCATTCTATTTTTGTTTAAAATAACCATTTACAATATGTCATGCACTTTTTTTTCATATAATATGTATTTTTCCTAACAAATGATGACTGTATGTGTAAATGTGATCCAGACTGGGCTCTCAGCAGGGGATTCCCCAAAGCTGTGACTGTGACGAGCCAGCCAGATGAGAAAAACCAGATGTTTGTGACTGATTAGGGTGCTGTCATTTTTCAATTTTTTTTAATTTTTTTTTACCCTTGTGTTGTCTTCCCATCAAAATTGAAAATGAACACTTTTGTTGATGCTTTGTATAAATTTGTTTTTTAACTTATTTGACATTTTCAACACTAATGCTAGCTTTAGTTATTTTTCGAATTTATGGTCAATAAACCTCATTATTAGGAAATTATACCTAAAATTTGAGTTAGAAAAGCAGGAATTAAGAATTATTTCAACTAAAATTAAAGGAATGGATGTTGATGGATAATCACAGACTGGATATGTCAACTTTTACTCAATACTATTTCAAACCCACTTCAAATTGTTTTTATTCAAATCCTATAAAATTGAATAAGACACCCTAAAATTAATAAAAGTAGAGATTTGTACTTGCCAAAGAGCGTTGTGTGGAATCAATCATGTTATTTTGGGGAATTAAAAAGAACATTGATATAGGACAACAGGACAATTTGACCCGAGGACAACATGAAGGTTAACAACTAAAAGTGTTCTCAAACGTTTTGAAAGCAAGACAACTTAAAAATATCACCATTAACCAATTTTATTAATATAAATCCGATGCTAACGTGAGCATTACTCTACAACATGTTGGGACCTTTCGAAAGATAAAACATCTAAATTAATTTAATCAATGGCCAGAAGGACTCACGCATACTGCCCTTGTTCAGTTATTTGCCCCATTAGACTTTCTTCTGTCTCATCCCTAGCTGACCAGAAACCAGTAACCTTTAAAGATGTTATGCTTGTCACTTTGAGATATGGTCTTCCTCATGTCTCCTCTGCGGATGTTTACATTCTTAAATTGTTTCTCCAGATGTTTACATGTGTGCCTCCTGTTTTACATATTACCCCGACAGACTTTTACTACATGCAGCAGCCTCTCGGTGGGCTACAAACATGTATTATGGTCTGGCAGAAGTGACCTAACAGCACATAAAAGTTCAGACATTTATGGGCTTTTTTTGTTGTTTTTAAGCTTGACTTATTTGCTCTGTATATGAACCAATGAGTTTTGTTCTGTCTGTTGGCTTCTGTCTTTGTCTTCACTGCTCACTCCCATGTCTGTGGAGCTCATCTCCGTCATGTCTGGTTAGACTTGGAAGTGTGAGCATATTACCTTCTCTCTCAGTATTATTTAACAATATCTACACACATTTGTAGGTATACACATCTCAATCTTAATGCGTAGGTACAGTACATCCCATGGTCCTTATTGTTGTCTGTCCCTCTTCAGTGAAGGCTGTCTTAATGCTCTTATATCTTCCCCGAGGAGGAATCACTGAGGACCCTATAGGCGAGGATACACTTTCCTGAAGTCATGCAGCTGATGGAGTTGCTTACTCCGCCCGTACAGCTGACGGATTCATGTGACACTTCAGAGGAAAGGACGTCTCGTCCCTCTAAAACACATTTGTTTGTTTCCTCTGTCCTCCCATAATTTCCTCTCGTCTCACCCGTGCCTCCTCAGTGGGAGGGACTAAGATGGAGTCTGGACCCGAGGAGGCAATTTAAGCAACATGAGATGTAGCTTGTGTGACTTACCTGATGGTAACCTGAGGGGGCACATCTCTCTGTGTTGCTCTTTCTGCTCTGCAGAGGGAGCCATTGCTCCACTTCAGATCCTGCAGCCTCCCAGGAGCCAAAGCACACCTTCCTCCCTTCTTTATCACCTTTCCTTTACAGATGTGACATCCACTTCACATTCAGTCATTAATAATACCTTAAGGAAAGCATTCATATGATTAAATACAAGATGAATTGCCTCAGTGTACATATCCTTTTAAATCCACACATATCTGTCTCTGGTATTGCACAGCCTGCGCCCCTGAGGGTAGAAATCAATGGAGATGAATTGCCTAACGAGTAAGTTTCTCTTTTACTGAGCTGCGCACTTCTTCACAGTCATGAGATGAGATGCTGCAGTGAGTCTCCTGTGACTGGCTGAGGTAGTGTTCCTGATCAGCAATGATTCTGGGCGGGTGTGCGTGCGTGCGTGCGTGCGTGCGTGCGTGCGTGCGTGTGTGTGTGTGTGTGTGTGTGTGTGTGTGTGTGTGTGTGTGTCCACAGAGAATCTTGCAAAAGCACCAATTTAAATCCTGTGTTTACCAGAAATGTGCTCATATGTTTTTTTTGTAATAAGTCATTCAGCATGAAAAAAGCATTAAAAAAATGACTAATCTATTAAAGAAATCTAGTTGACTGAGACCAAAACGACCAATATGTCCAGTAATGGACTAAGAGAGAGCAGCCCTAGAAATAAGAAGGGCCCTCAAACCAGGTGCTAAAAAGACTCACTGCTCTGTTATTACTAGGGCTGTCCTCGACTAAATAACTTCTTAGTTGACTAATACTAAGATAATACTAATAATAATACTCATGTGATTTTGTCGACGTATCGATTAGTTAATTTACTCGACAAATCTGTACGCTTTGTGTGATTTTTGAGAATAGAAAAGCGCAATATAATTGCAGTCCACACCGCATTAGGCATTTCCCAAACTATCAGCATGATTTTTAGGTCCGTCCATGCTCAACATTTCACTTGCAATATTATTCAAATGTTGATCATTGATACAGTATGGAGTGGAGCATTCTTTGCGACATCGTCATAATAACATCCCCTGTATCTAATCCTATAGAAGAAGTTAGATCACTCCGACATTACAGTCTGATAACAATAACAAGGTAGACCCCAGATGACATTACGCCGTCTCCCGTGTCTGAGTTATGACTGCATAGCTGTCAGCGCAGCTCTTTCCTGCTCTCTAAGTGAGAACTGACCTCCAGGGGGATTTCTCCATGAGCCGTCTGGTTTCGCAGCTCGTCACACGCTGCTGTCATCAAGTCAAACAGATGTGACCCGGTGTCTGGCGTTACACAGCCATGTGTAGCTGAAGTCCTGTAATATTCAAATCTGTCCGGTTGTTGTGACGCACATTTCACAGGAACAGATTTGATACATGAGACTAGATCTGCAAAGATTAAATGATAAGTTGTCGACTATTAAGTTAAAGATTCAATGCTAAACTTTTTGATATTAATAATGTCAAGCCATTGCCAAATGAGTTGATATAAAGCTAATTAAGACTATCCGCTCCACACAGCTCTCTCTGTATTTCTCAGTATGACTATGTTCAGAAGATTGTGTTGTCCGGTGACTTTCCCACGCAGAACCTCGAGTGAAGATAATGACCTCTTCTGAAGAGTCCATCATGTTTTTTTAATCCTCCATGTCTTCCTTGGCTACTAGCAACTGCGTGGAGGGGGGGCATGCACAATCACATTGGCTTGTATCACGTGGACGCGCCAGTTTTGTTGTCATTATGTAGAATTCCTCATGGGAAACTACGCACTATAGCTTTAAGTCTCCAACTATTTTGATAATCTGTTATTTTTTTATGACAAAAAAGTAAAAATTCTCTGATTGCAGCTTCCTAAATGTGAATATTGTCTAGTTTCTTCTCTACTCTGTGACAGTAAACTCAATATCTTTGAGCTGTGGACAAAACAAGACATTTGAGGACATCATCTTGCGCTTTGGGAAACACTGACGCACATTTTTCACAATTTTCTGACATTTTATTGACCAAAACCATACTCTACAGATTAATCGACAATGAAAATAATCGGTAGTTGCAGCCCTAAACGTGGCGCTTTAGCAGTGCGTAAAAAAATGCCTGTTATTCTCTCACTGTCCTTGTGCCATCAACTATCTGTTAGTGTGTAACCACTATGAGAAAAGCTCTGTGATAATTCTGCCTTATTTTATATATTTTCAATCTGTGTGAAACAACAGGGAGGCAATTGCTTGGCAGGCCATAATTAGACAGACAAACCATCGATCAGCTACGTCTTTTATTTTGAGGCACTTCTACGTTTGTGTGTGTGTGTCGGCCTGTGTGTGTATTCACATGGCTCACAGAGTGTTTGTTTATGTCTGTTTATGCTTGGGTGTGTATTTGTGTATGTACTGTAAGTGTAGGTTTGTATCAGTGTACTATGTCTCAGTTGGCGAGTGGGAGCCGTGGTGTGGGACCGGGTGGGGTTCAGTTTTTTTAGATTTGGTCTAGATGACAGTCAGGGTTCTTTGTTGTGGTTTGGGGCCCCGGCTGGCCTGGGGCCCTCAGCTGTTTTCCTGCCCTTTTCTGCTGGCTGCCACATTTCGAGTTAGACTAAAGACAGCGTTAAACCGTCAGCATAAACGCTACAGTTGTGAAGATGAAAGGTGGCGCGGCTATCTGAGGCCATAAGATTGTGCTGATTACAAGATGAAAATGACATTTGTATGCCGATTATCTGTGTGTGTGTGTGTGTTTGTGTGTGTGTGTTTTACATTCTCCAGATTGTTCATATGAATCTCCCCTGGGCTATTTTTTGTCTTTTGGACACTGCCTTTGCATTTTCCTGTTATTTCTGACAATTTGATCATCACAAATGTATATTATACTTGGGTAAATGAAACCTCAATTAACAAAACTGGTTAAAAAAAGAAGTAATATTCATATTTAAATAAATCATCTGGAAAGTCTGGTACAGCCAGGCTCTGGATGTTAAAACTGAGATTACCTCTCATATTTAAGGTTATGTTCTGCTTGTTCAACGGTCGTTTGGTAAATTCCTCTTTATCACATTTGGAGAGGATTTTAATTGTGATTTTTTTTTTTTTTTTTCTCTCAGTCCTTATCATTTGTGTGATGGTCATTTTCCTTTGGAGCTGGCTAAAACATTTTTTGGAAGGCACCAACATTTCCTTTATGCAGGCAAAACCATGCCTTTTTTTCATGTATTTTTTGTCAGTGGTCCACCTGATTTACCAATAACTCATGCTTTAAAAGAGGACAAATAGTAATCTGTCTAACATTAAATATCTAATGCTTTTCTCCCCTGCCAACACCACATATATAACACTTATCTGTAATATCTTTTTGGCTCCTTGCTGAGTGACTCTCAGCCCCGACTCAGGCATGTTTCCGCCAGCTGATTAGGTGTATGGACGGGACAGGAAGTGTTCCATATTCCTCCACACATCCGTTCAGAAACAAGAAAAGCACCGGCGATTGTCTTGAAAGCAGTGCAACCTTCTTGAAACCTTTTATACGAGTGTGTGTGTGTGTGTTCTCATTTAACTACTATTGTGGGGTCCAAAAGCCAGGAGTCCAGTATACTTGTGGGGTCTGGACAGTTTTATGGGTTCAAAATGCTGGACCCCACAAATTTAATGGGCTGTTTAAGGGTTAAGACTTGGTTAAAGGATTAGGGTTAGAATTAGGTTATGGTTAGGGTTAGGGTAAGGGGCTAGGGAATGCAGTATGTCAATGGTGGGTTTCCACATTGTCTTGAAAGCAGTGCAACCTTCTTATAACCTATTATGCAAGTGTGTGTGTGTGTGTGTGTGTGTGTGTGTGTGTGTGTAAAGTTGAAAATAATATATTCTAAAGCTGTAATTGCAATACAGCTATACCGTGAAACCGTAAATATTTTTGCTGAAGGTTATCATACCGTCAGAATCTCATACCGGCCGTGTGTGTGTGTGTGTGTGTGTTTTTATCCAAATCCAGTTCTAATCTTTTCATAGAACAAGTGTTTCCTGTTGGTGTTCTATATAATCCCTCCTGTTTTGATCAAACCTCTGAATTAGTGTTGGATGAACTGATTGTGTAATATATTGGTTTCCCTCCTCCCTGGTGGCAGCTCATTAGCACATCTGGCCCCGTTACAGTCAGTCCAAGCTGCTAATCCACCATCACATCAGTAGGTAATCACCATTAAACGGCAAAAAAACAAATCCCTGTCAGGCCTAAAGCTGTTAGACCTCTGCACTAACAACTAATCTGCTGTCTCTAAATACCTGAGTTTTCCTCGTCCTCGGTGGCTCCTGGCCAGGAAGCAGCCATGCTCAGTGTTTAAGCTAGTCGCCCGCCTGCCTGCCAGCATGCCCTGTCATTGAGATAATAGCTGTTTTCTGTCTGGTTTTGTTCAGCCTCTAGGCTTTTGTCATAAGGTGTCAGTCTTTGTGTTTTACTGCAGGGAGAATTATCTGCAGCATGTCTTGCCGGTTTAAAAGAGAAACTAAAGGAAGACTAAATGGATCAAGTCCCACTGGATTAATACTTTGTTGTCTTGTTGCTTGTTCATTCTGTTAAAAAACAAAAAGCATCCACATGTATCAATGTAAAAGTGAGAACAGCTGTGAGAAATAAACTGTATCACTTCATTAGAGGCTTGTTTTATCACAATTCAGTACAGTGTTAAAGATGTAAAGAAGTCTTGTTAAGTGAATTTTTTTTTCCTTCAGTTCAGCGACACGCCAGATTGACTTTCAGCGGAGATTGACTGGATATAAAGCTACACACAGTGAATTGTGAATCAACGGCGCGCGCACACACGCACACACACACACACACACACACACACACACACACACACAAGTTCAAGAATGTTTTCTAAGCACCTATAACCCCACACTCCCTTTGTGCATTCACCTCAACTATTTCTCTTTCCACCCAAAGAGCAATAAATCTCTTCTCTTACTGTGTGTGTGTGTGTGTGTGTGTGTGTGTGTGTGTGTGTGTGTGTGTGTGTGTGTGTGTGTGTGTGTGTGTGTGTGTGTGTGTGTGTGTGTGTGTGTGTGTTACAGATTAGCTGCATGATTTCAACTCTTGAGGGTGGAGGCTTTTCTTGGGGAAATGACCCGGCTTGCTACCGGCACCCCCGGCTCCTCTGAGGTGAAAGGGCTTTCACAGCTCCTTTGTTTTCTCTGTTTGCCTGTGTAAAAGAGATTGGGCTTCAGAGAGATGGAGTGCCATATGGGCATGTGAGCGGAGAGGGATGGCCCCAACAGTTGTGTCGAAGTGACTTTGTCGAATACTTGTCTTTCTACAAGGATTGATCTATACTTCCTCATGATGAGCTCTGGAAATCACGCAGGGTCCCTCTGAAATCCCCACTCCCCCCGCGTTGGTGGTTGTGAATACTAAGAATGTGTGTGTTTTTATGCATGTGCCTCTGCGTGAACGCCGGTTTCCTGTTGAGTGGTCAGCTTGAGGTTTGCTCAGCGTGGTCTCACCCGCGCCACCAGGACGGATACACACACGTCACACAACAGCTGTATCAGGTCCAGGATTAACACTCTGAAGATGAGAACCGGATGCATGTTCAGGTCTTTATTTTTTTCTCTCTCTTGCCGACTGTATGTTCTGAAGAGTGAAGGCAGAATGGCAGTTTCCCCAGCGGAACCATCAGCCAGTGTATGTCTTTATGTTTATGGAGTAAACTTTGGGATTCTCTTGTTTGGAGAACAGAGGAAACTGGCCACCAAACAGCTGGAATGATGGGAAAGGAGACTTTCTTTTGCCCTGGCACGGCTTTAAATGGTTGTTTTTAAAAGTAGGAAGATATTTTGGTTACACTTTACTGGACGTTTTCTACATAACAGTGAAATGACACTGTCGTGAACTATAAAACATTATAAACAAGTCAAACGGTTATGACATAGTGTCTGAAATTTCTCCATTAGGACATTGTATAGTTACTGAGCATGTGTGTGTAATTCAGGCCTGTATGTAATGTGTGAAATAACAGAATGTAAATTTTAATTTCCCCTTGTGGGACTAATAAAGGATACATTATTATTATTATTATTATTATCATTATTATTATTCGGTTTTGTCATGACAAGTTATGGTTATAAGGTTAGGGTTCATGTGTCATGACTGTGTCATGTGAGTGTCATGTGTCATGTCACTCTTATGTAGAAAACTTGTAGAAAAAGTAAATTGCTACCAATATTAAAACAACTTTCTCATATTTTGTGACATCCAACTTTACACAAGACTTAAAGGGAAGTTGCCACGTCTTTTTGGGAGCCGCTATTTTTGTTGGATATGGTAAGAATTGCCAGGAGACACTTAAAATGAATATTTAAAAGGTTAAGCAATAAAAGATGACGCTGGGGGATCTGCGCTATGAAATATGGATTAGAATTTGCCATATGTGACCCTGCTGTGACCTACTAAACATAGTACATATTTTTTTCATATGTTTGTTTTAAAAACAAAGAGAGAAATGGAATGATATCCCCATCTCCCTTGTTTTAATGTATCACACTTGGAGTTGTTCCTCATGTTACTGCTTGATAACATCTCTGGGTGTTCATTTTCACTCTTGCCTCAATCCAGCTGACACGGTTATAATTTCTCCATTTATTATCAAGCCAGTAAAAAGAACAAAGCTCTCCACCCCTGCTATGCTTCTATGCTGCTGTGGCATTTGCTATTTGTTTGTTTAAAAAAGGGCGTAGGGGCTGCTACAGTAATCTCTCCCTCCACCCCCCACCCACTTCTTCTTCCTTTTTTTTTAAGTTCATTACCATCACCAGAGGCGCCTCGTAGGGGTTAATTTAGCGCCGAGTTGGGGAGCGTCGGGACGCACACAGTGGACTAGTTGTGTCGATCACTCCCGCAGAGGCGATGCCCTTTTGTGGAGAGGTCTCTTGTCAAACAGAGGACAGACGGCATTCACAATCGGGACACAGGGACACAAAGAGAAGAACTGCATTTTAAAAGGCTCCATTCTTAACCCCCGCAACCGCTGGTTGTTGACTGTGGGTGTTTGAGAGGATCTTTGTTGCCCGGAGAAAAGTAGAGAGGAAGAATACGCGCCGTGAACGGGCTGGGGGGGGATTTTGTGGACAGGGTTACTACAGTACAGCGCAAGCGATGCTGTCAGCCACTCCACCTATGTTTGCGTCTGCCGGAGTCTTGATTGGGATAAGGAGGTGAACTTTTACGCATTGGTTTACGCACGGGCTGTACGAGACACGGTCATAATGAAGTTTCTCTCCGCGGTACCTGCTTGGTGAGCGGGTTGGGTCGGATCATTAACTTCCAAGAAGAAGTCATTTTGTGGATATCAGCCGAAAGGATGCCAGTTGATAAATTCGCAAACATGGAGGAAAAACTTGGATATTGGAGGACCTCAATATGATGTACATCCGTCAGATTGCACTCAGTTTACAGGTAAAAACTTTTCTTCTACTCCCCTAACCCTCTGCACGCGGTTTTTTGTTGCTCATATTCTTACAGTTGTCACCAGATTTTACAATATCAAGGCTGTGGGGTGTGTCAGTTGGAGAAGCGTGTGTAATCATGTCTCACACTGTTTTACTTTCTTTTTCTTTAATTGATTTGCAGTCCATATCGAAGACAAGCAGGCTCACTGATAACTGACGTCTTTTTTCTAAAGTATAGTGCATCACTGTGAGTCTGCAGCTGTGCATGTGCGCGTTGTAAAGTGTACAGAGGGGTTGGTTGAAGACTAAGAAGTTAAGCTGACACTGGTGTGCTCTCCCCCCGTTACAGATGGCACATTTTACCCTGACAGCCAACAGAAAACAACACTGCAAACCATCCATCTCTCCCTCTGTGCCTAACCTTCCAGTTGGGGTTCACACTCAGTCCACAGCTGTACATATGGGCCTCTTAAGTCCCCTGTGTGTGTGTGTGTGTGTGTGTGTGTGTGTGTGTGTGTGTGTGTGTGTGGTCTTGTTTAACTATATTTGTGGGGTCCAAAATTCAGGAGCCCAGTATACTTGTGGGGTCCAAACAGCTTTGTGGGGCCAAAATTGCTGGACCCCACAACTTTAAAGGGCTGTTTGAGGGTTAAGACTTGGTTTTAGGATTATGGTTAGGATTAGGTTATGGTTAGGGTGAGGGTTAGGGTTAAGGTTAGGCATTTAGTTGTGATGGTTAAGGTTAGGGTAAGTAGCTAGGGAATGCATTATGTCAACGACGGGTCCTCACAAAGATAGTGCCACGCATTATGGGTTTGTGTATGTGTGTGCACTAGTATTGTTGTTCTGAGAAGGGAGTCATTCCACAAAGAGCTGCAATGATTAATCAATTAGTTGTCAATTAATTGCCAACTATATTGATAATCAATGAATTGCTTTGAGTCATTTTTTTATGGAAGACAAGACATTTTCTGATTCCAGTTTCATAAATGTGTGAATTTCTTCTCTCCTCTGTGACAGTAAACAGAGTATCTTTGAGTTGTGGACAACAACAAGACATTTGAGGACGTGGTCTTGGGCTCTGGGGAACACTGATTAACATTTTCTGGCATTTTGTAGACCAAACAATGGATTCATTGGGAAAATAATCAACAGATTAATTGACAATTCCATACAGCATGAAAAATGTTCATTATTAATGCAGTATCTACCGCACAATCTATATCTTTAGCCACTCCAGAGGAAATACAGTCAAGAATGTGTCTAATTCATTTTTTAACAGAGTTGAAAGGAAGAGGAGATGCATTGGAAATGTTACAAGAATTTTGAAAGGAAATTCTAATATACTTTTTCTTTTTCTGGCTCCATAATCTGAAAAGGCTGTGCTGCAGCTGGTTAGAGGTGTTTCTTTCTCACTGTTTCCCCTGAGTTCTCATCCAAAAAGCCTTCAGCTGTGTGACACAAGGGCTGCATGAGAGGTGATATCACTCACTGCTTGTACCTGCTGGCAGTTTGGCATCGTTTTCATGTGCGGGGTGTTGCTTTGTTTATCTACCTGTGCCAAATGCCACAGAGCGTGCCAAGGGTCTGGCGTTTGAGAAGAGATACGTGACTAGGATACAACACACAGTCCTAGGGCTGCAACTAACGATTGTTCTCATTGTTGATCAATCTGTTGATTATTCCCTCGATTAATCGGTTAGTTGTTTTTTGGTGTGTAAGAGCCACTTTCATTTGTTTTGGGTGTAGGACACAAATTGTCCACTGGTGTCACTAGTGTGTTTTTGAGTGAGGTCTATTTCCTGTTAATCGGAGGAGCACACAATAGATTTTGAACGCATGAAATCGCTACACACCGCAACGTTCATGTGGGTGTGGAAATGTTCATGGAGCTCGACGGACACGTGGATTTTTGCACGTTCATTTGATGAACGTGATCGATAAATGTCCATCAAAACCCAACGATGACTATTGGAGTCTGTGATTTCAACAGGAGGCTACGGAGCGGTGTGAGGTAGAAGAGAGCGTGTCAGCTAGTTTACTCGCCATAGACTGTTTTGTTTCAAGTCTGTTTAGCAGCCCCTCAGTGGCTTTTAAATTCTTTAGTTTTAGCCATAATAATGTGGATTGAGCCCAAGATGACGTCCTCAATTGTCTCGTTTTGTCCACAGCTCGAAGATATTCAGTTTACTGTCACAGAGGATAGAAGAAACTAGAAACATATTCACAATTAAGAAGCTTGAATGCGATATGATAGGCTGAGACATATAGCTAACCGGACTGCACTTTATTAAATTATTCAAATATTCACATTAAACCGCTATCAGAGAATTTCTGTGAATACATAGTTGGTAATAAATGTCATAGTTAACTTATTGATTAATCATCGTCAGCTTGTGTGAAGCCCATTCTCTTTCAGGGACAGTATGGTTCCCTAATGAATGGTCTGTCATTAAACTTTAGAGAAACTTGTGTTAAAGGGCTTTCCTGAGGCTTTTATTGCACCTATAGCCAGACATGTTGTCACAAAACCAGCTATCACAAGGTGTTTTTACCAACAAGTTGATCTGCACTAAGTAGCTTATTATTTCCTGCCTCCTTTGATGAAGACACTTGGTCTGAATATTGAATCAGGAGTATTATGGTGGAATGTAGACAGCTTGTTTGTGCATTTAGTTGTCTCAGTTCCAGTTGTAATTCTGGAAATGCAATTTCTAGGGGAGGAATGTGCAATAACAAGATGATTTAGCCCTGTGTGAAAAACCTGCTTGTCCCTACTCATCCCTCCCAGGGAGCTCAGAGGTCAGGGTTTGGCTCCAGAGAAGCTTTACTCGGGAATAACCAGGGATCATTTCAGTAAAGCTGCAGAGATTATTAATTAGTTGTCAACTATTAAATGATAGTTGATGGTTCATTTATGGTTTGAGTCATTTTTTTATGAAAAACAAAATACAAAATCTCTGATTCCGGCTTCTTAACCCTTGTTGTCTTCCAGTCAAAATCAACACTTTGTTGATGCTTTTTACCAATGTTTCTAACTTTTTCTTACGTTTTTGTCCCTTTTTTCAACACTTTTGACGCTTTTTTTCAATGTTGGTCCATTTTTTTGACGTTTTCAACACTTTTATCTTTGGCTTTACAGTTATTTTTGGAATTGATGGATAATCACAGACTGGAATATGTCAACTTTTACACAATACTATTTCAAAACCACTTCAATCTTTTTTTTGAAATCCTATAAAATTGAATAAGACACTCCAAAATTAATGAAAGTAGTGATTTGTACTTGCCAAAGGGCATTATGTGGAATCAATCATGTTATTTTGGGTAATTAAAAAAAAAACGGGTCAACTTGACTTGAGGACAACATGAGGGTTGAATGTGAACCTTTTCTAGTTTCTTCTTTCCTCTGTGACAGTAAGCGGAATCAGTATTTTAGATTTGGACAAAACAAGACATTTGAGGATGTCCTTATGGACTTTGGGAAACCAAACAACTAATCCAATTATTGAGAAAGTAATCAATAGATTAATCGACTTTGAAAACAATTGAAACAAATCGTTATATTTCAGATTATTGCATAGAAAGTCATGCTCGTCTTCAACTCATATGAGTATGTTTGGTGGTAAACACCCACTTGTTTGCTCACTCACTCGCTCAGTCAGTCACTCTCTCTTCCCTCCCCCTCCCCCTCTCCTGTGCCTGGGTCGGCGGGGTGAGACAGGGATTCTTTGTATGCGGCTGAGCTGCACGGCCCACAGTCTAACTGTACTTTCAGCTAGCTGTGGATGTTCTTTTCTCCACGATCTTTCATAAACGTCCTGCTGGGTCTTCACAACTTAGAGTTATTTCTACATTTGGATAGGCTTTAATGCACCAATTTCCACTGGAAATACCTTTATTTAGCCTATGTGCGAAGAAAATATATATTGTGTGTATATATATATATATATATGTATATTTATATATATATATATATATATATATATATATATATATATATATATATATATATATATATATATATATATATATATATATATATATATACTGTAATATATATACACATATATATACATATGTCACACAATATTAAGGCTGCACAATATGAAGAAATTTTATATGAGGCAATGATCATTTTTGTATTATTATTCTCATTTTCACTGAATGATTATGGTGTGATTTGTTTGTGTACCAAACAAAGATGTTTTAACAAATATTGCAATTTCAATAAAATGTATGATTAATTGTGTTGCCTTAGATGATTCCATTGGTATGATAAGTAGAGCGTTAGAAGTTTAATGCTAGGGACATCCTGACCCAGTGAGATCAACACACACACACACACACACACACACAGTAAATGATTGTACTTTCACAAACAATGACTGACAGAACTAACACAACCCAAATACGGCTTCTATAACTTGTGCAAAAATGAATGACCTCAGAAACCCTTTACCAAACGTCCACATGTGACTCTGGCAAAGCCACCACCCGTGTAGTCCAGGCCCGTCTGTAGGCTAAAATTAGACCAGGGAGAAAGTGTCCATCTACGGCCCTCGGGCAATCAATGGGGACAGGACTGAGGGGGACACAGCCTGAGAACCAGGATAGAAGATCAAAACAAGACATTAAAAACAAAGCAAACAAAAATAACTGTGTATCCGGGTCTGTGATAACAGGAAATGGTCTGTATGTGTCTAATAATGGCTGCAAGTTCAGTGACATCATGCTATCGCTCCAGTTAGGAAACAGTAATTACACAAGAGCATTTCCTGTTTCCCATCCGCCACCACTCTTTTAGAATCAGCTTTATTTGCCAGGTATGAGAACATATACGAGGAATTTTGCTTTGGATCATCATTGCTCACAAAGCGCTTACACATACAAAACAACCAAACACCTTTATTTTTACAGGCAAGTCATTAAGAACAAGTTCTTATTTACAATGGCAGCCTGACAAGTGGCATGGCCACTCAGGGAAACGGACTCCTGTATTCTGAGGTCAAAATGCACACGACTGTAGATCAATAAGATAAAAACACTACAGCGACTGTCTTACGAGCCTCAAAAGAGAAGGGCAGACAGAAAAAGTGCACTGGGGCCAAGAATGCAGCCATTCCTATTATAAGAGACTTGTTAAAACCTGAAAAGCATAACAGTCTTCCTACTGCACTCGCAAATGACACAATGGCTGCTCTCTCTCCCCTCCTGACTCAGCAATTATACTAGCCTGAGGAATGCTGCAACCTCGGGACATGCATCATGTTCTCACTTTTCAATTTTCTCTTTAAATGACAGACAAGCTTATCTTTTGACACGACCAGTGTACACATACATACATCATACATATATACAGTGTATATATATATAAAATATATAGTATATACCAGAAGGTCGCTGGGTCAAGTCCCCCTACGGACCGAATTACGGAGTGTGGACTGTTAGCTGGAGAGTTGCCATTTGAGGTGTCCTTGAGCAAGGCACCGGACCCCTCCCCCAACCGCTTAGTGCGCCTGCTCAGCAGTCGCAGCCCCCCCACTCTGACACCTCTCCATTAGTGCATGTATAGGACCTAAGCATGTGTGTGTGGTGTTTAATAACAACAGTGTAAATTGTATTTTCCCCACTGGGGATTAATAAAAAGTATAAATTATAAATGATAAAATTAGATTAGAGAGATCCCTTTTTAGGGTTCTGCCTGCGGATGTTGCATTTGTTGAGGTATTAGGACCCAAAACTGACCCATCACTATGTGGTATACCTTTGGAAAACCCAACTGGGAAGTGTAGCTAGATTAGCAATTGTGGTTAGAAGTTCCCAAAGCTGCTAAAGAGCAACACCATAATCATTGATCATTTTTTCATTTTAATATTTTAAATCCAAAACACTTTTTTGTTTACTTCCCTTGTATCAATCCAAAGCACTCTGAAGTGTTCAGTGAACAAACAAAAAAAGAAATTATATTCCAGAGGTACAGAGAAACACAGTGCAATTACTAACCTGGGCTTATATTGAATCATTTGTAGTATGTGTATAAATATTGTTGTGGACGGGTAAATATATGAATGTGAATAGAACTTTGGACTATATATTTTCATTTATTATAGATTTATTATCTCCGTAGACGTATTTTTTGTAGCTAATTTATTTAATAGGGTAGAAAGGATGGAGTACATAAGTTTTACTTCTTCCTACTCCTTTTTGCATGTGTAAATAGAGGTTTTTAACCCTCATATTGTCCTTGGGTCAAATGTGACCTGTTTATTTATTTTTATTTATTTATTTTATTATTTTTTTTTTTGGGCACAAAAAATGGGCCGTCGAAATAAGCGCTGAAAATGTCAACAATAAAAATATCCAAAAACTTTGGCAAAAAAATCAAAAAAGCACCCACACCATTAAAAAAAAAATTACAAAAATGTCGGGAAAAAAGCGATAATAATGTTGAAAAAAAGTGACCAAACATTTTTTTTTTCATGGTTGACGGTAAGACAACACAAGGGTTAAGTACTGGAAATAATGGAGTTTTATTTTGTTATTTAATTGTTTTTTTTATTACTATTTTTTCTGATGTTTTATTTTATTTACATGTTCAAACTAAAGATGTCAATCAATCAATAAATCAAACATTTCCTGTAATGTTTTTTTGTTTGATCCCCAGGATATTCTAGTAATCGGGCTGATAAATTAATAAATTACAACTTTCATTTTAATATGTAAGTCGTTATAAATGTACAAATGTTGTTTGTTGCTGCCTCACCCGGGACTCGTGTGTGACCTCTCACACGCTCCCAAACCCTAAACTTAGCTGTGGCCATGCCTCGGATAGTTCTGCGCATTCTGTACACCACAGGCGGGCGTTACTAACATCCATTGGCTGGGATTCATCAGCCTCTCTCCGTCTGATATGTCTGATTGAGTGAGTGGGACTTATCAGTAATTAGTCCGTCCACACAGATCAATGCAGCCTCTGTCTCTGTTTCAATCATTCCAATATGATTCAGTTTGTTCCCTTGCACATATTTCTTGGCTTGGTTGCTGATTTACAATGTCTGTACTGCATATAAAGTATCAGATATTTAACCCCACAGACCCCACATGCTTTCTAAATGTAGGAGGTCGAGGAGGGCAAAGGCCAGATTGGCAGCAGTTAATCCCTGCCTGTTGTGGGACAGTAAGCCAGTATCTTCTTATGCCCTCTACATAGACTGGCAAATCTCAACCTGGATAATAAATGTATAGTAGGAGCAAAGGTTAATCTTATTTATAATGGGTTTACCTGGGGTGTTGGGTCTACCTAACACCCCTGGTTTACCTGGGCCTAGACGTGTAGGTGCATTTAATTCCATTTGTAACCTTTTTTTCCATTTGAATCCTATTTTTTCTATTCTTGTCGTTCTCAGTTTTATTCTTACCTTTCATCTGTTCAATCTTTATTTTAGCGTGTTTTCCTTCCTGTGATGAATTCAAACTTTTAGCATTGAAGTCAGTGTCACTATATACTTCCATGAAGTAGTTAGAGCAAACAACAGACATTGAGCAAAAGATATTGAATGAATGTAAAGTGGCATTAAATAAAAAGGTATTGTAAAGTGTGGTTGCCATAGTACAAAAAAAATTGCAGTGTAAGTAAGTTAGTAAATTAAAGTGTGTGTGTGTGTGTGTGTGTGTCTTCATGTGGAGTCCGGGGAGTCCAGTATATTAGTGGGGTCCCAACAGCTTTGTGGGGCCAAAATGCTGGACACTACAACTATAAAGGGCTGTTTGAGGGTTAGGACTTGGTTTTAGGGTTAGGGTTAGAATTAGGTTATGGTTAGGGGGAGGGTAAGGGTTAAGATTAGGCATTTAGTTATGATGGTTAAGGTTAGGGTAAGGGGCTAGGGAATGCAGTATGTCAATGACAAAGATAGTGTCACAAACCTGTGTGTGTGTGTGTGTGTGTGTGTGTGTGTGTGTGTCTGTGTGTGTGTGTTTGTTCAGCTGTGAGGTTATTTAGTTAGCCTAAGTTACACCAGCCCTGCTTGCTTCAGAGCTAGGGGTGCTAAAGCTAACATGCGCTCGCTCTCCTGTGACACAGAATACACAGTCACATCTGAGCCAAGACACATTCCTCTACAACGGACAGCTTCATCGCACACCGCTAACCTGCCCAGCTCGTCTGTGTGCTTATGAGAGTGTGTGTGTGAGTAAATATTTGCAAAGAGTAATAAGCCAATACTGTAAGCTTTATAATCAAGGCGAGTGCTTTGACTAAATTAGGGACATTAAGGTTTATAACTGTGGATTTCACTGGAAATGTGAGTTTTTTTTTTTATTGGGCTTTTAATATTTGTTTTAATTAGATGGAAGAGTTTCCTACAATATTGTTATTGGTAATAAGTTGGTGTTATTAGTATTTATACATGGTAGTGAAAAGAAGCATTAATCGTAAAAAAAAGAGCCAAAAACACTGAAAAAAAAACGAGGCAAAAGTGTTGATAAAAGAGACAAAAACATCCGAAAAAATGTTGATTTTCAGGAAGACGAGTACATGGTCGAATGGAAGACAACACAAGGGTTAAACAAAACTTGTATCTGGGCGCGCCCCCATCTTTGGACTTGGACTTACGTCGACACTACTACATTTTCATTTTGAGTCTGTTTGCTGTGTGTGTGTGTGTGTGTGTGTGATTTTATTTATAAGTGTGTCTTTGGCATCTGTATCACGAATAGTTAACAGAGGCTTCCAGTTCTTCCATCGCTGTATGCCAAAAGCAGGCAGAGTGTGTGTGAGGCAGAGGAGAAAGGGAGCTTTGTGTGGCATCACACACACACACCCATCGCTCCCTACCAAGCCCTCCTCTCCTTGGAACTGAACGTCTAGCTCCTAACCCTCAGCGTTCTCTTCCAAGCCTTCCCGTCTCCCCTGCCAGCCTCAGGTCTACTCACTTCAAACCATCTGGCTCCCCACCTCACCTCTGCACCCCAACACTCCCCCGTACCCCCCTTGGACTTCACCACAGTGCTCTGTCCCCCTCGTACCTATGTCCTCACCGCAGCCGTCTCCTATGCAGCGGTTTAGGCGGAGCAGTACAGGTCTGAATGGGCACTCTGTGTGAGCAGGAACCAGTTAGATGCCGCGGCCTGAGCCAAGCTTCCTTTGAAAAACAGCACGCATGAGCCAGGGGAGTGAGAAGGAGAAAACTGAGGTGCTGTTATTAGAACACCGACCGGAAGTCCCTGCACCTTCCCAGTCTTTCTTCATTTGAGCGCTATCTCCGCCTGGATCCATTTGATAATTCACCGCTGTTCTCCTGCCTATCTCAGCTTCTAGCCCCTTATTCCCGCACTCTTTTATCTCACCCTTCAGCCACCCCTTTCTTTAATCCTCCTACTCCACTCTTTTGGCTTTCACCTGGGCACGTACAAAGACACTGTGGCTTTAGCAGTTACAGGATTATTTATTTTTTTGAAGCTGCAAAGAAAATTGGAGTCACTTAAGCTGTTTGAATTGAGAGTACTGCAGGCATTATTCAAAGCAGCGCAGATTGGATTTAAAGCTCCGTTTGACTTATCGTGTCAGCAGCTCAGAAGTTACTGTTTTTCAAGTGGAGATAATAAGAATGCATGTTACGAAGGAACGTCTGAACCTGTTGTGGAGATGCAGCTGGCGGCACAGGCTGTCAAGTCAGATGGTTGTTTTTGAAAATGTGTGCGAGCACTTGGTAATGTGTTTAATAGAGCCTGTAGATGTTTGTTTTTTTGTGTTTGTCCATATGGATGCAATTTATGTTCGCGTCTGCGTGTTCTATTTGTGTGCTTTCCAGCATGTCTGATAAACTGCACAGTCTACATGATTGTGTGCAAGTTTATGGTTACGCGGTGGCTTTATTGTCTTTGGTGGGGTTTATGTACAGTGTGCTGGAGTTTTAAGTGTGCGTAAATAAATTCAGTCTAATTTTGTATTCTCTGTCCCTGTATACACTTTCACCATGCAAAGCGGAGGAGAGTAGTCCTCCCCCTGAAGCGCTTTGAGCGTCTATGATAAAGCGCTATACAAATGTAATGAATTATTATTATTAAAGCTAGTGCTGTGCAGGTGCCGTGGAACAAAGAGTAAGAGTCAGATACGGAGGAAAAGTACAAAACAAGAGCCGTCTAAACAGACCATTGCCCATATTAAAGCCAAAGTGCGTAGTTTCTGTCTCCCTCATGAGGAGTTCTAAGTAATGACAACAATACTGTCACATGATACAAGCCTCCAGTGATGGTGCACCATCTCCACCCCTCCTCCACACAGTTGCTAATATTGAGGATTAAAAAAAGAAGAGGAAATATCTTGTCATTTTTATGTCCTCTCTGTCTCTAAAGCTGAATGCTGCTGTTGTCCTTTCTCAGCTGTGACGTGAAACACATCACCCGAGCTTCTGCATGCGAAAGGCACCGGACTACACCATTTTTGTAACATAGCCATGCTGAGAACCACAGAGAGTTGTGTGGAGCTGATAGGCTTAATTAGCTTTGTATCAACTCATTTGGCAATGGCTCAAATGTAACGGACATTTATTGTTATGAAAAGGTTGCGCACTATAGCTTTAAAACAATCCGTTCCCCAGTGAAGTGGATGGCATACATAGCGTCACCAGCATCATTGTGACTCTACAGACTGTATCTTTAGGGACAGCATGTGTGTGTGTGATGTGTGCTTAAGCAGCAAGCCAAAGTGTCTGATTGAATCACTGCACACTGCAGGATCCTTGGCCACACAGTTGCTGCGTGTGTGTGTGTGTGTGGGTTTGGCAGGTGGAACAACTCTGTCAGCGTTTGAAGGTCTGCCATGTGACCATCTGAGACTCCATTCTGCTTTCATCAAGGACAAGAGAATGGTCTCTTTTACATTTATGATGTAATGCCGTTATTGTCTCTGTCTCCATGTCTCATTTTCGCAGCCTTGGTAAGCGACAGAGTGACATCACATGAATACCTGTTGCTTTGGTTGTGTTAATGTTTATTAATTTGAGTCATACAACACTTTAAGTGACACAGAGAAAGCTGAGCAGATGGCCTCCCAGCATGCACAGAAGGCTTTGTTATGACTGCAACAAGAGACTTGCGTTGAGTTGTACGTGACTTTTTCTGTGGTTGGGTGCCTTAAGATTGATGGTTGTGCTGTTAAGTAAAACCTAAATGCCAAAGGCAATCTGTCACGGGGGAATTCCAGGGTTTAGAGGCGGGTCAGCGGGAGCTGAGGGCTTAAAGCTGAGGGAAATCTGAAGGCCAAGGCTGCTGAAAAGGGGCCCTCTTGTTGTGGTACGAGGTGCCGAGAGGAATGGATGAGCTGTTCCACCCCAAACAACTCCCCCCTTCACAAAAAAACAACAACCTCTCTCTGCCTCACTATGATGAGATCAGTGGAACAAACTCTCCAGCTGGATGATGTCATGTTTTAGACTTTGGGGTCAATATCTCAGGGTGACATTAGGAGATGTGTGTGTCTAATAGGAGCGTGTATAATATTCTTTGAGAATTTTACACAAGCTGTTGTGTTGATACTATAATCTCTTCTCCTTTCTGCTGTCTTCTTGCATACACAAACACACACAAGCACACACACACACCTTTGACTCCATTATCCTCTGCGTCCTCTTTTGCCTCCGCCATTAGTGAGATTGTTATTTTTATTTTTTTAAAGCTTGCAGAGCCTCCTCAGGTTGTCAGTTGAAGCGACTACATATGTCAGTATATGCGTGTCTAATCTTGGAGATGAGGAGATGAGAAGTAGGGCTGCACCTAAGGATTATTTTCATTGTTGATTATTCTGCCCATCATTTTATTTTCTCGATTAATCGATTAGTTGTTTGGTCTATAAAATACCAGAAAATGGTGAAAAAGTTGATCAGTGTTTTCCAAAGCTAATGAGGATGTCCTCAAATGTCTTGTTTTGTCCACAACTTAAAGATATTCAGTTTACTGTTACAGGAGTTAAGAAACTAGAAGATATTCACATTTAAGAAGCTGGAATAGGAGAAGTTTAACTTTTTGTTTTTCCTAAAAAATGACTCAAACCAATTAATGGATTAACAAAATAGTTAGCGCTAATTTAATAGTTGACAATTAATTGATTGATCTTAGGCAAGACAAGGCAGCTTTATTTGTATAGCAAATTTCAGCAAAAGGGCAATTCAGAGTGCTTTACATAAAAAGATTAAAATAATAAATGTTACAGTGCAGTATAAGAAATCAAACATTAAAGAGCAGTTAAAACAGTTTAACATATAAAAGCAGATAAAATAGCAGATTTTAGGCTGCTAGTATGGGACAGTGTATAAGCCGCTGCCCCCACACACGCTATCGGAGCGCAATAACCATTTGGTGAAAACCCAAAGTTTGTTGACCAATACAGTAGGTACTCTATACAGGCAGAACCACATGTCTTCACCATCTCATCCATCCACCACGGACCCCGCAGGATCATGTGACTTTATACTCTGGTTATCCATAACCAAGAGTGGAAGTACTTCTCTTTACACTACAATATAATCGTCACTATAAGGCTTAGTTTAATAATTCCAAACTTTGCAAAATCCTTCATAGCTCCAACTGTTTCTTGTAGATTTTACCATAAAATCTATGTCACACCCGCCCGCTTTGGAGAAATTCTCAGAAATATATTTGTTTCCTGTTTAGAAATACCCCCAGAATGGCCACAACCCTAATCTCACAAATTGTTAACAAAAGCATCCCAAAAGGCACCAAGTTACTCAGTTCACTTCAATATTTGTTTAAGCCTACAATAATTATAAAAATGTTTCCTTTTCGTTGCTTAATTGTTTAGAAAATGTTCATCAGAACACTGTCTAATCAAGTCATTTAATTTTAACTTACCCTTGCTGATTGTCATATAGTTTCAACAAAAATCAACTTCAGTAAAAGAAAAGAGCAATTATTTAAAGAAAGGCAACATCAAAAAGAAAGGTCTTCAGCCTTGATTTAAAAAAACAGAGTAGCAGCGGATCTGCAGGTTTCTGGGAGTTTGTTCCAGATATGTGGAGCATAGAAACTGAACGCTGCTTACCCCCCTGTTTAGTTCTGACTCTGGGGACAGAAAGCAGACCTGTCCCTGATGACCTGAGAGGTCTGGGGGGGTCATAGTGTAGTAGCAGACCTGTCCCAGATGACCTGAGAGGTCTGGGGGGGTCATAGTGTAGTAGCAGATCAGAAATGTATTTTGGCCCTAAACAGGAGTATTTTGAAATCAATTATGAGGCACAGGAAGCAAGTGCAAAGACTTGAGAACTGGAGGGATGTGATCCAGTCTCTTGGTCTTAGTGAGGGCTGGAGGGATGTGATCCAGTCTCTTGGTCTTAGTGAGGGCTGGAGGGATGTGATCCAGTCTCTTGGTCTTAGTGAGGGCTGGAGGGATGTGATCCAGTCTCTTGGTCTTAGTGAGGACTGGAGGGATGTGATCCAGTCTCTTGGTCTTAGTGAGGGCTGGAGGGATGTGATCCAGTCTCTTGGTCTTAGTGAGGGCTGGAGGGATGTGATCCAGTCTCTTGAGGACCCGAGCAGCAGCTGATTTTTTAGGGAGACCTGTAAAGACCCCGTTACAGTAGTCAAGTCTACTGAAGATGAAAGCATGGACTAGTTTTTCCAAATCCTGCTGAGACATAGATAGATAGATAGATAGATAGATAGATAGATAGAGATACTTTATTTATCACCGAAAGAAATTAAGGTGTCCAATAGCTTATACACACACCTTATACACATCATACAAACACAATATGACAGACAATATATGCAGCCTGTCAGTTTTGTAAGACAGAGACAGGAGCGTTCTTGCAGCTCTAATGGCAAGTTTAATCTATTTTATCATTGGGACCGACTCAGGGACTGTACAGGTGTTCCTATTGGTTCTGGGGAGAAGCACGGCTCGATATGACTGGTTGAGACAGATCGCTAACCGGACTGACACCCTTATTAACCCCCGCTACACCAAGCTTCTATATGACTGTGTCATTAGACATGTCTCACTGGACACAGACAGGCTGTTATGTAACCACATGTGTAAGTTTATTGCCACGCTATTTTGGGCCTACAAAAACCACACACACACACACACACAGAGCTCCCGTCCTGACAGTCGGCATCCACAGCTGTCACTGTAAAGTCCATCAGGACTGACGGCTATTATGAATAGCTTTGAATAGGATCAATGTTTATTTAACTTGCATAATACTAGGCATAGGTTGCAGTAGCAATGCGTCCCTGATGACATAAGTGTCTCAGGGTGTTCGTCAGGTGTCTCATGTTGCAGATGTTGATACTGTTGTAGTGTTAGGTTTTTCTAATCTAGATTTACAGGCTAGTTAAACTCTGCGGTCTAGTATGTAAACTACCCTGCCACTGCTGTAACAGGTGAACGGTGGTATTGATGACATGTATGTTTGGTGTCAGGCTCTAGTCTCCTCTCCACATACTTGCCCTGTTCTACATGCTTCATAGTCATTGCATAAGATTAAACCAGGACAGGCACATAACAACATGCACACAGTTTCTGAGACTCAAGGCCCAGTTCAGCAACTCCGCCCATACTGCTGACAGATTCATGTGACGCTTCAGAGGAAGGGACGCCTCATCCCTCTAAAACACATTTGCTCGTTTCCTCTCCTCTCCCATGATTTTTTGACGTGTTGTTGTCATTACTTAGAATTCCTCATGGGGGGGACAGAAACTACACACTATAGCTTTAATCAACATGAGATGCAATGAGTGTCTGTAGATGTTGCCTTGCCCTCTTATGGCCAGTAGGGTCTTACAGGCTACCCAACTTGAATACTTTGTTTTTTCCTTCCATGTCACATCTAAAAACAAAGGATTCTGTTTAGAGCCCTGAAGATTAATCAATTAGTTGTCAACTCTTAAATCGCCAACACTTTGTATAATTGACTAATCAGTTTAAGTAATTAATTACAATTCTCTGATCCCAGCTTGTTAAATGTGAATATGTTCTTGTTTCTTCACCCCTCTACGACAGTAAACTGACTATCTTTGAGTTGTGAACAAAACATGACATTTGAGGACGGCATCTTGGGCTTTGGGAAACACTGATCGGAATTTTTCACCCTTTTCTGACATTTTAGAGACCAAACAACTAATAGATTAGTCGAGAAAATAATCAACAGATTTATCGACAATGAAAATAATCGTTAGTTGCAGCGCTAGTTCTGTTGTGCTATGACTGATGAAAGGTAGAAATTAAGAGAGGCAATACATAATGCTTAGATTCATTCTGTAATATGGCTGCACAGTTATTTTATAAAGAATTGCCATTCATTTATTAGAACAGTGGGTGCCCCAAATGGACTTTATATTCCATTCCCATACAATTTCACATTAAAAACCTGTAAAACACTGTAAAATGTACTGCAGCTAAATGTACTTAGCTAAATCATTGCAATGATTGTCAGTGTGCCACCATAAAGGAACTAGTGGTCTGAAAATATGATAGGAAGAGAAAGCTATAAAAACTCTTTTAATATTGTATTTTCACTCTTGCAATAAAGCAATTGAGGCGTATCAATGCGCTCCACTGTTTCCTCTAAGTCTGTTTATGTGAAATTGCCCAGAGACCTTTATTCAAACAAAGGGCAGTTTTAAAATGGGGATAAAATATCGGAAAGAGAAACACAGGCCTGTCCAGATTATTTACTGTGAAGTTACTCCTCTATGTCGCAATAGGAGTTAAGATTTAATTTTTATTTCAGTTTATGAAAACATTACAAATTAAATAGAAATGATTTAGAAAATTGAACACGTGGCTACAACAGGCTCTTCTATCTACAGAAGGAGGATGTACAGCAGCAGCCGAGAGGAAGAGAAACGCTTGTTTGGGAAAAATACTCTTGTCGGTGTGAGTCAATAGGAAGTGCTTGAGTCTCAGAGGGAGGGGTTGAGTAGGTTAGTCTGGCTGGAGGAATGTCCTCTCATCCTGTCATACTGTTGGCGGTGTTATGACACTGGGAATGATGGCAATCATTCATTCAACTGGTCTCGCTGAGTCATTCCGCATGGGAAAACTACAACATTACAGTAACACATTCTGACGGGTCACAGATCTCTTTTTACACAGGAAAAGCCAGTGTTAGCGTATGCCAGCGGAGCCAGGTAAAAGGAAGTAGGAGGTTTCTTTATATAGGCCTGATTGTATTATAATGTTATTTTAGAAGTTATCTGTTGTAGTTATGGCTGAGACCGTGGCGTACTTACTCCGTGTTTGTGTTGGCTTACTATTTGCTTTTCTCTTGTCCCCCTGTAACGTTACTTGTGTAAAGCGTCCTTAGGTTTCATGAAATGCCCTATATAAATCTAAGTTATTATTATGTTGGTTTTTACAACAATATCTTAATGCTTTGGCTTGTGACACAGTGATGTTGTCTTCCCGTTAACCATGAACTTCATTGAAAATGAATATTTTTTGGGACTTTTCTGAGGTTTTTGACACTTTTTCTGATTTATTTGTCACTTTTTCATGCTCTTGGCGCATTTTAAAAAACCTGAGCTGGTTTAATAATAGGTTTTATTATTCTTTTTCTTGGAATTCATGGTCAACACAACTCATATATATAAAATTATACATACATTTTTAGTAAAAAGGTAGATGTTGTGAATTATTCTGACTAATAGTTAAGATCAGATCAAGTTAAGTGGATCACAGATGGTTATATATGTCAAAGTTTAATTTGGATACTGTTTTAAAACCATTAAACAAAATAATTTAAATGCTAAAAGACTAAATAAAACACCCAAAAAATTCAATGAAAGTAATGTTTTTTTGGGCAATTCGGTTGAAAGAAATCCGTATTTCTGATATAAAACACTTTGAAACGGGTCAATTTGACCCAAGGACAACACAAGGGTTTTAACAATATGGAAAATAAAACTGAAATCAGCCCTTCCAACTCCCAGAGTTATCCTTCTGGTCCAGATCCAGTCCTACCACATCTTTAAATTACTAGTAGTCCTTTTTGTGCCTTATTCCTGTTTTGTCCGGTAAATTAAGCTTACTGTAAAGACGACTAAAAGTGAAAGAGGGGGGCACCGGTAACGCTAGTGGAGGAGTAGCTAACGTTACGAGTGGCCGCTGTTCTGACTCGGGTGTCTGCGATTTTGGAAACATTATTTTAATGTACAATAGAATCTCGATCAACATTGAAATCAATCAATATCAATAATTTATACTGTTTATTGATCCCCAGTGGGGAAATTACAATTTACACTCTGCTTGTTGGTAATCACTACACACAGGCCTGAAATACACACACATGCTCAGGACCATGAATAGGTCCTGAGCATGTGTGTGTATTTGTCAGGGTGAGAATAAATAATGTATCTGTTGTATTACTGCATTGCAAACTGGGATGGAATCAATGACAAAACGATGCCATGTGGCAGAAAAAATGTTGACCAGATTATTTGATCATTTCTTAATATAGGTGTTCACTTAACCCTCCATTGCATTACCATTTTCCTATTTAACAAGTGACAACATTAGTGGAAGCCACCATTGTTTTGACTCATGTTGCTGTGTTGGAATAGTCACTCACTTGTGTTGTTCCCTGGACCCTTCAGTGAACTGTGAGTGTAAATTTGTCTCCGACAGCACTTCTCTGGACGGCACTCTGGCACGGCTACCTGCTGATGAAACTTTAATCTCATTAACTGTAGGTTATTTACAGCTTACAGGTTATTTAAGTCCCGAGTTATCAAGGCTCATCTTGATTTTGGTGCACATGTCCACTCACATGGAGTGATGAGCAGAGAGAGAGATATGAGGAACATTTGTTGGTGTCTTGTTGGTGGAGATGAAGTGAATGCCATGACAAAGTTTCCCCCATCTGTTGTCCTTAAGCTAGATGTAAAGAGCTGAACTACACTATTCACCCAGCCAGATGCACAGATGTAGTATTGCACCAGTGAGATGGACTTTGTTGCTCTGTTGCCATTAGCCACGGCTGCCCACAGACTGACTCTCTCCTCCTCCATCCCGACCCTCCTACATGTCATCTGCTGCATCTCTGGACTGCGGATCTCATTCCACTTCTCAACCCCAAAAACGGCACACAACAAAACAAGTGTTTTTTTTTTGTCTTCCATTGCTGAGATTGTATCCATTTTGCTCTGTTGACATTTAAGAAAATGTCAAAATAATAAAGCAGTTTGATGCTTTACAGTAATTTCCTGTAGCGGTACTGTGGGTTTTCATAATTTTCTATTTTACATTTGCAAAACAAATGCTCTGAACACTCCAATTGTTAGTTTTCCAGGGAGCCAAACCTTCAGTCAGCACCCTAATGCAGTTTTTTCCTCCCATTCTTAATTCTAGCTGGACTCATCTGTGTTTTCTGTTTCCACCTTCCCACAAATCACTCCCATACATCACCGGCCGACAAGGCGATGCAATCCACTGCACAGCAACTTCCCAGCGCGCACATATGGGCCAGGCTAAATAAAGAGGCAGGCACAGATAGAGGAAAGGGCAGAGGGAGACGGATGGCAATTTTTATTTTTCTATCAGTAGAATTACATATTATTGTACCAACTGTAGGCTAAGGGCCAATATTATTTGCGCACACTGATGTTTTGATATTAAAACATGTTTTCATATGCAGACTAACTCACTGTCCAGTTCCATGTAGAATTATTTAATCTTCATAGCATAAAGTATCCCTGTGCCAATTGAGACTTAAAGGAGAATTCTGGTTGATTTCAACACGTAGCTCTCTTGTTTATGGTCACGATTTGCTGTCTGTAGCAAGAAAAAGGAAAATAATACACTGAGTTATCCTCCTGCTACAGTTCGCACCCAGCCGGCTTTGGCCTAGCCTTCCAAGTGAACACAGTGAATATGACTGCAGTAGATGTGAAAGAAATGCATAAAAGTTGTGTTAATTCAGCCAGTGCACATACCTCTGTTAATTTCCGGTGAAGTCCACACACGTCAATTGTCAAACTCATACAATCCAATATTCCAAAATGTATGACTGTTTTCATTTTTCTCGCTCCTGACAGCACTCTGTCACCACAAACACAGCTATGTGTTGAAATTGACCGGAATTCTCCTTTAAAATGTGTTACTGAGTTAATAATGTACAGTATCTCATCTATGGGATCATTTAACTTGGCCGATATAGCACCTGAAGTAGCTGCATTATTTGCCTCTGTACATCTGAATTGCATGGAGGTTTTGCTCTGACTGTCTTGTGTATCTAATTGTATTATGCAATTATTAAAACGACTACAATTGATAGAAAAAGACGTGCCCTCAAGACAAGTGCAGAGATGATGTTTTTCATAAATTTACAGTATTTTAGATGATTTTTTTAAAAACATGGAAGCAAGCAAGGACGCGTGGGAAAAGAGGGATGTTTTGCAAACAGAATATTGACCGATGCCTTGAGTCATAACTTAAAAGAGTTGTGGGCGGTGTAGGAACAGAGCAACCACAGTGGATTTTACTGCCACACATGCAACCCACTTCAAACTATGGCCAAACTCGGGGCTGCCAAATCCTCCTTATGTTATGTCAGTTTCTCCTAAGTAGCTGTAGATCGTGCCAGATCTGCCATTTTGTGAGATCTCAGAGGGACCCTGGAACCCCATGGGACAGTGAAAAAATGTCTATGCACTGACAAAAACCAAACCCCTGAGAATTTTTTTTTCAATAGGCTAGGTAATGTATGGTATGTACTGTATGGTGAATGACAGTGGGATGTTGCCTGGACACAGCCATGAGAGACACTGCCGTAAATGCTCCCTCTCAGCTATACACACAGATTAGGAACACACACACACGCGCACGCACGCACGCACGCCTCCACCTTCGAAACGGCTCTCGGTTAGTCCATCACTCGGTCAGTCTTTATCCTCCCTTGTGTGTGTGTGTGTGTGTGTGTGTGTGTGTGTGTGTGTGAGAGAGTGAGAACCCGGACTGGAGATCTGGAGCTGTACACTGAGACGACGACCATCATGGTGATAATAAGTACAGCACACTGAAATATGACCGCTTATCGTTCCCAAATGGCAAAGAGTGGGCTTTGTGATTTCTGCGCGGATCCATAACAACTTCTTTTCTGCGGCGATTAAACGGCAGCTTCTCTCGGGTTTTCACTGGAGATTGTAATGTTTTGCCTTTAAATGGAGGTGACTCAAAGGGAAAATCTGAGTTACGGTATTTCACGGGGTGTGCGTGTGTGTGGGGACGTTTAACGGACCTCTGTGTTGCGTAAAAGGACCGTGCTGCCAGTTTTGGAGAGTTGGGAAGCGGAGTGCTCCTCTTTGGATAGGATGAACAACTCAAAGAATCAAAGGGTAAGGATGTTGTTTTATTTCCGAAAAGATTTAGAGGACTTTAAGATTTAGATGAAATTGAAAAAATAAATGACAGTCAGCTGTAATAGACTACACGTCACGCTTAGGCTTTAATTCGTGACCATTAAGGCTACTTATGATCCTTGGAGACATGTCATTGTCTCTATTGATTGTCTCCGTCTGATTTAATCATTTCTTTTTCATTGCGTGGAAAGACTCCACTAACACCACTAAATCCCGACATTTTAAAATGATCTTGTTTATCTCTCGAGTCTGCATTCCGGATTGGACCAAATCCCGATCTGTGAATCAATTAAGTCTTTTGATGAATTCGGCCCCACTACAAATTCAAGCAACTGATTCTGTTAAAACAATTCCAACTTTTAGAATTGGTTCACACTGCAGGTTACCGCCCACCATGTTTTTTCCCTGTTTGGAGGAAGACTGATGGAATATTAGATGAACCAGTTTTAAAATGTGAATTTACCGGAGAAAAGTGATTGTTTGGTGTATACTATGTTTGCCGAATTGTGTGAGTGGTACCCAATGATCAGGGAAACCTTTTAGATCATCTTCTATAAGTCGATGACTTCTTCTAATAATGGCAAGTGTTATAAAATGCATGATTTTTAAAGGGAGTTTGGTTACACTTGAGTGATAGGTGTTCCTTGGGCAGGTGTTGTTACATTAGCCCAGTTACAGTTCCTTTGGGCATAATGACCCAATTCAATGATAATAGCTGCTATTGATTTTCATATGTTGTCACCTTAAATCACTCACTCTATAATCTCTTTCTCTGCTGTGCCTGAGGGTAAGTGGTTAACAGGGGGATAGTAACCCTCAATTTCATGTTGCATGAATGCACTGTGTCATATCACCCAGCCTTTCAGAGTTGGAACAACGTGACAACTGTGCAATATTACTGCAATAATGACATACTTCTCCCAGTCATCACCCTTTCCCCTCTCTTGTGAATAAATCTTTCCTAAATGCCTTGAATTGGCAGCACAAAAATAGCCACACTCAAATAGAATTGACTGGAGCAGAACATAGCTTTACATGTGAGAATATTGTATTGTATTGAATATTTGTATTGCCTTTTTCCCACAGCAATAAAATGATAAATGTCCATGGTTTTCCCATGAAGCTGTGGCTCAGAGGATGCCAGTCCATATAGCAGAGACATGCATGTTATGCATTCATATTTCTATTTCAAGATTGCAAAGTTTTCCCCTTAAACATGGAAAACCACAGAAAAGTGCTGAAAAGAAAGGACAGCTCTTCAACATGATAAACCCTAAAGAGCAGTGGCCAGATGTCTGGTTTGTGTGTTTCTGAGTGACAGGCAGTCAGTTTGCTATCTTGGTTTGAGCAGATTTGCCCGGCAAACTCATAGCTCTGACCTTTTCCTATAATCAAGTTTTCACTCACCACTGAAACTCAATCCATGCACAGATCTGCAGCAAACTTGCTGCATCTCTGTCAATTGATTGCCTTCATTTTGCTTAATGGCAGGCAGCTTGCTGATGTGAGAGAGGGAGAGTGAGCAAGAGTTTAGATTTTAGTCTCATGTTGATTTAAAAGGTCACCTGCATGCTCATCAGTTAGATTGAACGAGCAAGACAGATGTGATCTTTCCATTCCTGGAATACCGCCTGCACACTGTGAGTGGGTGTGTGTGTGTGTGTGTGTGGTGCCTAGAAAGCTCAAAGTGTGTGTTCATTTTGTCCCTACTACTGTTACAACTCCAGCCATCTCTGATTGTTAGTAGTGAAAAGGTCAGCGGCGTGCCAGAGCCCCTCCTCAGTGTGACTACACAGCATCTTCCTGGTGCTTCTTTGTGCAATGGTTTCACTGTATTCATGGCATACTGCAGCTTAGAGCTGCAAAGATTGATCGATGAGTTGTCAACTACTACTAATTAATATGCTATACTTGGTGTGAGGATAAGTAAAAAAATCTCTGATTCCAGCTTCCTAAAATGTGAATATTGTCTAGTTTCTTCTCTCCTCTGTGACAAAACACATTTGAGGATGTCTGGGGCACCTGGGTAGCTCACCTGGTAGAGCGTGCGCCCCATGTACAAATGATCAGTCCTTTTTGCAGTGACTACATGTTCAACTCCAAGCTGGGGCCCTTTGCTGCATGTCGTTCCCCCTCTCTCTCCACTTTCACATCTTCAGCTTTCCTATATAATAAAGGCCTCAAAATTCCCAAGAATGTATGGCTTTGGAATATTTATTTTGTCATTTTCTGGACAAACAACTGCCTGATTTATCGAGAAAATGACTGCCCGATTAATCTATGAAAACAGTCGTTAGTTGCAGCACTACTGCAGTTAAACTGTTCTTGTTTTTTTGTAAAATGTATTTCCGCCTGTGCTTTTTACTGCGTTTGCAGTTCTACAACGGGGAGAGGAAAGGCAGCCTCCCATGTCCGTTCCTTTTCCAAGGAATCCTTTGGCCTGTGTCTAACAATCAATAACCACTTACTGCAGAGAAGCTTTCTGCAGACAAGTCTCTGTCTGTCCACACAGCTTTCTGTCTCTCTCCGATTTCTCTTCCTATCTATCTGGATAGCTATCTCAAGTGTCTCCTCTGCTTGTATCTGTCTGTCCTCCTTCTCTTCCCCAGGCAGCCTTCATTCACCTCTGCAGTCACGTGTGTTTCCTCTCTCTCTGCCCCTGCTCCATGCCATGCTGCAGTAGAGGTCATTCTGTTTTCTCTGCTGATATTGTACATTGCTTTCTCCCAGGAGGCAGCTGCTGGGACTGAGGCTAAATCTACACTACTACGTTTTAGTTTAAAGGTCCCATGACATGGTGCTCTTTGGATGCTTTTATATAGACTTTTGTGGTCCCCCAATACTGTATCTGAAGTCTCTTTTATATAGACCTTAGTGGTCTCCTAATACTGTATCTGAAGTCTCTTTTATATAGACCTTAGTGGTCTCCTAATACCATATCTCAAGTCTCTTTCCCAAAATTCAGCCTTGGTGCCGAATTACAGCCACTAGAGCCAGTCCCACAATGAGCTTTCCTTAGTATGTGCCATTTCTGGCACATTCTGGGGTGTGTGGCCTTGACCAACTGCCACTTTGCTAATTTGAAAGCCATGATGTCTGTCTCTCATGGGTGGGCCAAATTCTCTGGGCGGGCAAAGCAGAGAAAGAGGAGGTAACCTTGCTCCTTATGACCTCATAAGGGGTAAGATTCCAGATCGGCCCATCTGAGCTTTCCTTTTCTCAAAGGTAGAGCAGGATACCCAGGGCTCGGTTTACACCTATCACCATTTCTAGCCACCGGGGGACCATAGGCAGGCTGGAGGGACTCATATTCACTCATACTCAAACGTAGACCTTTGGAAACAACGACGCACGTCAGTCAGTCTTACCGGTTAGGTAGGCTTACATACCTGTCAGGAACCGTTCCACCTCATCCCCGGTCCAAGCTAATAAATCCTTGGTGTTGGTCTTGGTATTTTTTGGATTTTCAACCGCAAAGTAACGTCAGACAATCTGCTACTTGTCCAGCAAGGGTGTAACTTTGGTTTAAGAAGTGGGGGGGGGGGGGGGGACACACAAAACAGAGGGCTTGGGGGCCCAATTCTTAAATATCTACGTATAATAAGGGGCTATAGTGATACAATATCCAGGAAATAATAAAGTTGATCATTCTGCCAGAAAGAATAGTTCTAAACTATTGCTGAGACCTAGATGAAAATAAACGCCTAGATGTCCAGTGTGTGTGAGCGGTCATGTGATATGCGTTGTCGGAAATGAAAACATACATACATATAGCCTGAGAGGGGTAGGACTTCCTCAGCCTAAGAAACACAGGAGGAACTGGAAGCCATTACTCTACGGACTGTACAGCGTGACAGTGGCTGTGGAGGAGGAGGAGTTGGGGTGTGAGTTGCACTTTGTTTTGTGTGTGTGTGTGTGTGTGTGTGTGTGTGTGTGCCTGTGTGCCCCTTGAGCCAGTTGTCATAGGACTAGTGTGAAAAATGAGCCACTTACACCTTGCACCGCTACAATATTGCCTCACCGCCCACCCAATTATAGATCTTTTAACTCACACTTATTCAAACACACCCTTCCTGTCTCTGGGGGGGTTCTTACTTTCTCACAGAGTGCCAGCTTTGGTCCTCAACTCCTACTTTCAGTATTCAGCTCCATGACTCCAATATACTCTAAACAAAACCAGCTCTGAACCCGCCCCGACATGCCATGGCAGAGCTCTCTCTCAGTAATGTTCTGTCCTAGTTCTCCTTTTAGAAGCAAGTGTTGTGGCAGGCAGAGTGGCCCGATGGGTTTGTCCTCACACGAGAGAGGGAGAGACAGACGAGATAGTTGGAAAAGAGGACTGATGGGGTTGAAGCATCAGGACTTATCAAAACATATGTTAACCCTTGTGTTGTCTTCCCGCCGACCTGGAAATTTTAGTTTTTCTGAGTCAAAATTTAAAATGAAAAAACTTTTTTATTAAGGTTACGGTTGTCTCTTTTTCAACGTTTGTCAACTTTATGAACCTTTTGAAATTTCCCCCAAATTTGTAAAGCTTTTTTTTTTTTTTTTTTTTTTTTTAACATCTGTCACTTTTTGGACATTTTTGTTACTTTTGTCAACATCTTTTCACATTTTAGTCACTTTTATTTACATTTTTCTCTCTTTTTTTACACTTTTTTTTAAAAGTTCTTTGACCAATTGTTTTTTCCCCAAATGCTATAAAATTTACAAAAACCACACAAATTTAATGAAAGTAGTGAAATGATTATTAATTTAACTTGTGAGGAGTGTTGTTGTGAAC
Source organism: Etheostoma perlongum (assembly GCA_026937815.1). Lineage (NCBI taxonomy): Eukaryota > Metazoa > Chordata > Actinopteri > Perciformes > Percidae > Etheostoma > Etheostoma perlongum. The sequence continues at coordinate 4,620,923 of CM049375.1, read as the reverse complement.
CATCCACGTTACTCTTTTGGAAAATCTGTTTGAAAGAAACCTAAATTTCTGATATAGAAACTTTTTGGAAAGGGGTCAAATTTGACCCGAAGGACCCAACAGGAGGGTTAACATGAACACTGTACTCAGCTATTATTTTGAATATGACAATATTCCAAATTTGATACGGGTCATGTAAACAGTATATTCCGTTTGCATGTTCCAAATTAAGCATTTTCTGATTAAGACATGAGATTTTCCATTATTAGTTGGGTTTTTAATAGCATTCTTTGGACATTCAGAATATGTGTCTCATTTGGGGGTTTCACTGCAGTTTGACGGTATACAGCCTCTTGGCTGTTTATGGTCAGCTCTGTGCGTTGCTACGGTTGCAGTCTCGCATTGCCAGACCTTCTGAGGAGCAGTTAACCATAGTCCTCATAAATCCACCGGAGGTTAGAATTCCAACACAAAAAGAAAGTACCGGACATCCGGCCAAAAAGGACATATGGCAGAATTTCTAGGCAGCAATGGCGCAATCCCAGATGTCTAAGGCCGTGGACATAGACAGTCGGTGTAATCTTTCATGGGACAGTGTTTATATTTATGCAGCAGCAGATCGGCGAGGCCTCATGATGCTGATTCAGTGGATGAGGAACGGAGTGATGGACAAACAGGGGACAGGCAGATAAACAGACAGACAAACAGACAATTAAAGAGGAGTGATGACCTGACGATGCAGATGGAGATTGTGAAGGGATTGATGGTCATGGAGGAGGGCGCTCAGTGCCACAGACAGATGAGCAGACAAGCAGCAGCTCAGCTAATGCAGAGCTGCTGGCAGCGGATCCCAATCAGCCCGCTCTACGTCTATCTGTCATGTCTATCCGAGGAAGCAGATGCTGTGCTGCCAGTCACTCATACAGCGCTGTTTGACAGGCTGTCTAATACCTGCTACCTGTTGTGTGTATGTGTGCAAAGAATGAATAGCCTCTGCATGTCAGATTGGCCCCCAGCCTTCACATGTTTAAATCACAACTTAAAACTCACTTTTATTCATTGGCCTTTGAACCTGCTTGAGAGTTTCTACTCTGCAATTTCTAGTTTGTTACTTGTTTTAAATGTTCTTTTTTTGTTACTAGTGTGTTTTATAAATCATGTCAATGTCCAGCACTTTGGTCAACCTGGTTGTTTTAAATGTGCTTTGGATGGGAAGTTACCTTCATTTTACTCTGCAGCCGCACTGCCAATCTATGATTAGGTTATGTTTGTTCAACAGAATTGCTCTCGTGTTGCTGATATGAGCAGAGTCACAAAATGTACACACACACACACACACACACACACACACACACACACACACACACACACACACACACACACACACATACAGGTTTGTGGCACTATCTTTGTGGGGACCCATCGTTGACATACTGCATGTCCTAGCCCCTTACCCTAACCTTAACCATCACAACTAAATGCCTAACCTTAACCCTTACCCTCCCCTTAACCATAACCTAATTCTAATCCTAATCCTAAAACCAAGTCTTAACCCTCAAAAAAAAAATGAATTTGTGGGGTCCAGCATTTTGTACTGCATTGTAGTGTACTGGACACCACGAATATAGTTAACAAGACCACAGACACACACATACACACACACACACACAGACACTTACTAGATCTGTAGAAGTCTCACATAATGGATAATGTATCTAGGAAACCTATCCTGCTCCCATGGCCCTCTGATGAAATTCTGGCATGGCCGTACAAAATCAATAATAATAATATTAAAGACACCACACACAAACACAAACACACTCACACTCACCATTCCTTGCACAAATCATAGTGCTCACATGATACGTTACTGTGGGTTGATTGGGGTTAGATGTTGCAGACAGAGAAGATTGTGTGTGAGGCATTTTTGTGACAGAGGACACAAGATATCTGATGGATTTGCTTAGCAAGAGACTGTGTGAAAGGGTCACAGTCCGTTCTTGAACTATGAAATAAATTTACTTGCATTTGTGTGTGTGTGTGTGTGTGTGTGTGTGTGTGTGTGTGTGTGTTGACTGATTGACAGAATTAGAGTCTCCATAAATACCACCACACTGAGCAGTCACTGCCTCCATCCTGCATTTGTTCCACAATGGAAAAACTTGACCGACATGGGCCAGTTCTGATATATTTAGAACTATATTTTAATTATTTTTAAAGCATATTTATCTTCTTTTAAATTTATTAAATGTATTATGTACTCTTTTGCCATACTTCCTGGGCTGAAAAGCTGTTTGACGATTGGAAACGGACTCTAAACCTAGATGGGACGGTGAACCTCTCGTCATTCCAACCCAGGCCCACATGAAAATCATTTTTAAATGATTGATGAAAACTACAAAGAAAAAGCTTTTACACACTGCTAGGTTTATAGAAGAACTGCCATCACTATTAGTTCCAGCTCAAACAAATGTCCATTAAGTATTTAATGAACGGCTATTATTGGTCCAATTTATCATTTTCACCTTGATTGAAACATGCTTCAATATCAACTGTGTAAATGGCCTGAGTGTGTGTACAGTGTATCTGTCCCGTGTGGATGAATGCTTTGTACTATTCCCTCACGGCACACGCAGAAGCAGGAAAGACAAATGGTGTTCATGTTGGCCTGCTTCTGGTACATTTACATGTCAGCAGATAGAAGCTGTGCATTGTTCGGTTGAAGAATAAATATGTTGAGCCTGTGTCTGTTTGGGCAGTATCGGTGTGTAGATAATTGGAGGAGTAAATGACGTGTAGGCGCTTTACGCTTCTTTGTGGTTGTGTGTCGTGTATGTAAATGTGGATCCCCATTCTGTGCAAGTTGTTCTGGAGGGCAGAGATAAGAACCATACACACACATGCACACACACATACACTCTCCAGCACTTTCTGCAATTAATTAGATAGCCTCTCTTCTTCTTTTTGCTTCACAATCTCAGTTGCCCTTGCCTCCTCACTTTCCCCAACTCATTTTCTCACTGTCACTTACTGAACTGTCACACATCCTTGTACACACACTTATATGTATGCATAACGCACGCACACACACATGCACACACACACGTGCAGATACCCCAAGGGTTAATGTGAACCATTAGTAACCAGAGCAGGCTGGAAGCACTGTAAAGGGCCAGACGTGACAGATTCAGGGACTGTGGGTGGATCTCACCTTACATGTGTTCCCCGTGACATTAATACGTCATTAATCAAGGCATTGAAACGAATACTACTTTTATTATCCCGTGATAGAAATATTCCTCAAGTCTTTATTCATGGCGGCCATTAACGAATGGCATACCGCAAGACTGTAAAAGCTGCCCCCTTTCACAAAGAAAAGGGATCCGTCTTGCATTTTTTTTAGATCTGTTTTTTTAGACGATCCAATATCTTTATTTTTTATCAGGAGACCTTAAATTTAGTTTCTGACCAGGCGGGGGAAGGAATTTGATTTGATCAGTTGAGCCCATTTTAAAAACAACAACAATGATTCATTTAAGGAAAACCTGAAAACCCTCAAGGAGCTTGACATGTTGGGTTCCCTAACATAATTTAACAATACACAACATGAAGTGAAAAAGTGACAAAAGAAAGGAACAATCAAATGAGGAGAGAAAAAAAGTGTAAAGGAAGAAAGAAAAGGAAAAGTAACTATTAAAAAAAAAGATCCATGTTAGGCTATTGATACAGTAAAATATTTTTTCACAGATTCTTTTAAACGAAAGAAGAAAAGAAACTTTCTGTAGGCTGAGAGGGAAAACAATCCATATCTACCTCAGTAATTGATGCTTAATTGGGATGAGGTGGTTTGCGTTTGGGAAGCTGCGCTGCTTTAGTGGCATATTAAAGTGGCTCTCATCTGCGCATGAATCCCCCCGACTCACCCACACACATGCACACAGACACGCCCCCCAGCTGTGCCTCATCTGTCCCTTTCTTGGTCCTTTTACCCTAAGGGCGGAGGGCCCAGGGTCAGCTCGGTCATATCCGGCTTTGCTTTAACGCCGCTCTGAAGTCCTGCAGCTTCATGAATATTATAATGAGCCGCATTCTCTCGCTGGTCGATAGTGATTCAAAGGACACACGTGCACAGATACACACATGCATACATGCAGAGATCTTCAACAGCGGGTCCGGGACCCGTAGGGGGTCCTCAGATATACTGCAGGGGGGAGCCACCAAATAATTTTTTATTTTTTTTTCTTCCAAAAACTAAAATCTTAATCATGAATCCCACATATTATTAGCAAATAAAAATGAGCCTTTCTGTGAAAACACAACAACATTGATGATAGGCTTACTTGCTGTTAGTCACTAAGGTAACCATCCACAGATACAGATCATCATATGGATTCACTGTATGTTTAACATTAAAACTAATAAAACCATGCCAATAATGATTGTTTTAATAGCTTAGTATTTTATGCACTAAAAGGGTATGCATCGTGGCTGTAGGCCAGCCTACATGTAATTGTAGGCACAATTAAATATGCAACTTTATTTTTTAAAATATATTTCCAGTAGTTAGGGGTCCCTGCTCCTCTGTCAAAGGGTCCTTGGCTTAAAAAGTGTTGAAGACCCCTCCCGTAGAGTATCTGCTGCCTTGGTTTTATATGTCTTTACCTCTCCGTCACGTACACCCTCATGACGGACAAAAGCCTCCCCTCCCCTCCGATGGATCTCACGTGGGGGCAGCGTATGTGATTATATATACACATGTGGCCATATAGTCTAAATAAGGCAACAGTAGCAACAGTGATGAATAATGGAGAGTTATGAAAGCAGCTTTAACAACCGAGCTGGCTAGAAATGGGGCTCAGAGGGAAAGCACACTGAATACAAGAGAGAGAGAGACAGAAGAAGAGAAAAGTATTACATTTAAATGGCTTGCAATATCCCAGTATTGATTCAGACAATAAAAGCTGTAAACAACATTGTCTGATTGCTTTTACCTCTATAAGGCCCCAAGTTGCAGCATAATTGAATTGTGGATGGAAGACAAGTAGAGTAGTGGACACACACAGTATACTGTAAATATTAAGTATGGAGAATCTGTGTACTTAAAGGCTGGAAACATTGATATAGGAAATATAAGTTTTCCAATCAAACTAAATATTTAATAAAAAAGTTATGACAATGTTATCAAAAGTCCAAACTTTAAAAGAATTCTCGAGTCTCTTTGTTTAATAGAAGCTGTATGGTTAGCAGTTTGCTGAAAGTTTTATCACAAGTTAGGAGTTCATTAAAACGCTGTCCAATCCAAGTGTTTTTAAATCTACCCAGTTTAAAGAGCACTTTAGAATGTAAATAGAATGCTAAAACTGAGAAGAATAACACACTTTAAATGAAATAGTCTTAGCCCCACATGCTTTGCACTTATCCGCACCTCACAATGTGTCCGTACAGCAAGGAGAGGAGAACTAAAAGACAGGGAAGGGAAGGGAGGACAATTCGGCTGTCTTAAATGCTAGTTAGGCCGGCTGAGCTAATTAGCTCCGATTTCCTCATCCTGTGAAAGCCTCGGATTACTGAGACCAGCATTTTGTGCGTGCCGCTGAAATTGTGTCAGGCCGTTGAAACTGTTCCTCAGCAGGGGGTTGGGGGGTTTATTTGCAAAAGTCAACTAATGAGAGCTTTACAAATGTGCTACAGTGTGTTGCACTGCTAGTGTAAGGATGGGTGTGTGGTAGTGAGATAACCGGCCACCCCTTACCCCACTGAGGATAAAGAAAGGAGCTTATTGGTACGGGACCCAGCAGGGATGCTGCTCTCCCTGTGAAACTGTGGCGCTGTGACCTTTTGCACCCTAAAACCTCCCTTTGTCCCTTTAGCTGTTCCTCAGCTGCCATTTGTCTGTCCCCGTTTTCCCACCTCAAAGAGTCTGTTTTGTCAGAATGCAGTGTTTGTTCTGCAGAGGTTCATGTTGATTCTGTTTTTTTCTTTGTTTTCAGATTGGGAATTGTTGACTGAAATGTCAACAGTATGCCCCAAATAAATTTGGCAGTTTTTGAAAATGTTAATGTTCTTCACTCCTCTGTGTAGAACCCGACCGATAAAGGATTTTTAAGGTTGATACCAATATGAATATTTGGTTATTTAAAAATCCGGTGCCGCTATATTGGCTGATATACGCGTTACAAACCATAAACAGATTCCCTAACATTAGTTATTTGTAGTTATTACAAAAATAATATGATAATAATTTGTTTTATTGTCACAACAGAACAGGGGAACATCAAAATATATGATAATTTTTTTTATAAAAATACAAACTTGTGAAAACTTAAATTCCTTGAACAAAAACACATTAACAAAAAAAAAATCAGTGTTGCCAACAGGGACGTTGTAGAGCGCCCTCTGGTGGACAGACTAGGCAACGCCAACGCTCATAACATGGTTGACAGTCCTCACAGTTTTTATTTTTTAAACATTCATTTGTCATTATAAATTATTCTGATGAATGAATATTTAAAAAAAAGAAAAGAAATCGGCCATTATGAATGCCTATACCGATCGGTTGGGCTCTAACTCTGTGACAGTAAACTGAATATTTGGAATTGTGGACATAACAAGACATTTTAGTAACTTCGTATTGGGCTTTGGGAAACACCAATGGATATTTTTCACCATTTTTTGATTTTCTAAGACCAAAAAAAACGAATCAATTGATCAAGAAAATAATTAATAGTTGCAGCCCTGCTTGCAAGTTGCACTGGGAAAGCTTGAAGCAAAATACACAACAAGTCATGTGAATGTTGACCAGTCCCAGGCGAAGATGGGAACAAGACTGGGCGTCTGGACACATGGCGGAGATTGAATCCAAACCCTGCCGTGTGCTACTCCTCCCCTCGCCTCCTCCTCCCACGTTTACCCGAGGTGTGAGGTAACCAGGGCTTTAAATTGACACCCGCCAACCCGCCAAATGCTGGTAAAAAATGAACTTTGGCAGGTAACATTGTAAAGTTACGAGAGCCAATTAGGCCGGTAACGAAAGCAACAAACAACTCTGCGTCTGTTGGAATCGGCCAGCAGCAGAAATGTTGCCAGATTGGTCTGTTTCCCACCAAGACATGTTTGGGCGGTTTTGTGTGTCTTTGGCTGGGAAATGTAATCTTTATATGGCAACATCGCTTGTTGCCAGATCTATGTTGTTCACATTTCCCACGAACACCTACAGCTTAACATCATGATGTAACAGTTGGCTACATGTCTAGCGTGCGCTATCGATGAAATTAAGTTATTACATTTATTAAAATTTGTTGAAATTATTAAAAAATTAGGCTAGTGGAAAATCTTATTGACTGGTACATTTAAATGTACAAGTCATGTTGGCTGGTGATTAAAAAACGTGAATTTAAAGCCCTGGAGGTAACTCTGTGATACGGAGAGCTGTCAGTACCAATGAGTCAGTCCAAACGAGTCCATTTTTTTTATTTTAATAGAAAGTGTTGATCCACATACGTCGCCCAGCCCCTCGCAGCCGTATCAGCGTAAGCAATAAGTGTTCACGCTCTAACACCTCTCCTCAAACAGTAATTTGATGAGTTGGAGGCAGAACACGCTGTAACGACACATGGAAAATTCCAGTACAGAGTACATGAATATGTCACACCAGTGCCTTTTTGCCTCATGTGTATCTTTTAATATGATTAAATCCCCCTTTTCACTCTATGTCCACTCTTAGGAATGTACTAGCAGAGGGCTCTCATTGAAAGAGATCACAGCAGTCTTTGATCAGGGGGCTTAGAAGGACTGGCCTCATACCCGTTCCTTCCCTAAACCCTCCTCTTCTTTTACTGTACGGGCTTCTGGCTTACTACAGGAAAACGCTGGCTAATCAGTTAATGATACAGTATCAACTTGTATAATAGTCCGTGGCTGTGTTCCAGGCCTGCAGTGCACAACACACACTGCCTGAGCCAGTAAAGTTCACTGATGAGGTAACAGTATTGCTGTGTGTGTGTGTGTGTGTGTGTGTGTGTGTGTGTGTGTGTGTGTGTGTGTGTGTGTGTCTGTTTCTTAATTCATTAATTGCCTCAGACTATCCAGTCTGCCAGTTACTCTCATTAGGGTTTCTCCATTCCCGTTTTGATTGGAAAAGGAAGCGACTTGGCTACAGCTCTTGTCCCTTCTCTGTCTCCTTTCTCATCAGAAGCTGCGGAGCGAGTTTTCTTCACTTTAGAGCTGGAAGACATTAATCTGACGCGGCAGATGGTTTGTCCACACAGAACCATCTGAGAAGCTGTCACTGGAAAAAAATCATGCACTTTAAAAAAAAAAAAAAAACCTGGCAGATGATTGGATGAACCATGTCCTCATTAGGGCTGGGTGTCGGCCAAAAGGTTTTCAACACCGGTACAGTGACTTTGATACCTGTTCCTAAAAGATTTTTAAATACCAATTTTATAATATAAAATAAATTACAACATAACGGCAAAAATCTTTTTATTGATTTTTCATTTTCTGCTACGTGAGCCCCATCTCTGTGTAACCTAGAGTTTTTCTTACAACAACATGTAATGTTAGCCAGCCAGTCACAAGCATTATTAGATCTTGGTAGAAGCATGCTGCGTGCTGATTGGCTCACTGACACCGATGAGATTTACTCCTCAGAGATTGAAATTGGGTATTGAATGACGAGGCATATTTTCATACTCGATACTTCAGAGGCAATTCGGTCGATGCCTAAAAGTATTGAATTCAATAATCTGCCTTAATTATCATATCTATTACGTCTGCAATTGTTTGGTTTATTGAAAGAACAGCTACTGCTGATTGGTTTTCTGCTGTTTTCTGCATTACTTGAAGCCCTGACGAGATGGATGTTCGTGTGATATGAGATCCCGCGATTTTCGCTCAAGAATACAATGATTACATCACACAATTCAAACAGACTGCTTTATTTTAGCCTTTTATGGTCTGTTTGGATCCTTCCTTTTAGATTCAACTCTGCAAGTCAGAGAGGATTTACTATCCAGTTTATTATATCTGAACACCGCAGCAGCTCAGTTTGTTTCCCCCCTGGTCCTCTCAGAGGTGAGATGGAAGAGGAGCGGGGGGGGGGGGGGCTTCTGTTATTTGTGTTTTTGTGCTGTTGTTAGTCATAATGAACTACCCTGCTGGTTGAATGTATAGCTCCCACCCCCCCCCCACCCCCCCCAGCCCACAGTTATTTATGAGTCTGCTCTGGAACCTGTACGCAGCATTTCATATATATATACTCTCCGGGCCTCTTAGTCATACGCTGAGAGACCACACACAGTCATACATTAGATATACTAACACATATACACACAGGTGCTCACACACATCCTGTTGTTATCACCTATACATTTTCTTCAAATTATTCTGCAGTTTGGTATGCCTGCCGGCAGCTTCTCCCGGCTCCCACCCTGCTACGATATGATAATGCAGAGCCGGTGTATTAGGCTGAGTGTGCACACCCGTGGAAGAGCCATCAAGCTTTAGTGTGCCTATAAATTGCCGAAGTGATCACTGCTTGGCAGACTCTAAGCTCCCTGTGCTCTCTCGTAGCTCTAAACAATTTGTTTTATAGCTTGAAATTCCCTCCTCTGTTGCCCTTCTTAGGGCCAGCAACCCAAAAAAAAAAATGAATGCACTTGCAAGTATAAAATGCACACAGAGCAACTGATTCACATGCATGCCCTTGTTTGCATACACGTGCATATTCTGGCACCTCCTGCATATACATAAACCATGATTTAGGACATAGACACACATGCATATTATTTCTCTCTTGGCTCTTTCTGCTCTGACTCCGCCCAGTGTGTGCTGGGACCCAGCTGCATTTAACACACTGCCTTTGTGTGAGAACAGCTGGCTGCAAAGTCATTTGGACACACGCTCGCACACACAAACACGTGTGGACAAGCATTTACATAGTTTGCCATGCAAGCCGAGCTGAAACAGTCTCTATTGTCAGCAAATAATGGAACGCATAAGCTGTCCGAAAGAGGGGGAGAGTTCACAGTGGTCTAGCTATAAGGGCAGGGTTCAACACTAAGAGTTGCCCAAAGGCCCCGGGCAACGGGCAAGTAAATATACCAACCTACTTGCCTGTTGGGCATCATCGTATCATACATGCCATTTTTGTTCTCTTGCCATAGTCGGATAATGCTTGCTGAGTGTTTTGGTTTGAGCGTGCCGTTGACCCATTAAGTATTGAGTTGGTGCTTGACGCTTTTAACGTTGTTTTCAACATTGTTTATTTGACATATTTGATAGTTTTTTACATTTTTTTTCTTCCAAGGTTTGACGTTAGTTTCCATGTTTTTTTGTGTTTTTTGACACTTTTTGACGTTTATTTTCCTACGCCTCTGACTTTTTTTGTTTTACGTTTTCTTGAACTTTTTTTGAGGTGTTTTTCCGGAAAACAAATTTCAATAGGGGCCAGTAAAAATTAGCTTTAGGCAAGTAGAATGTTTTTATCAACTGCCCGACCAGGAAAGTGAAAAAACATGACGTTGAACACTGAAGGGCGTGTGGGTCCGCTATTGAAACTTTATTTTACCTCAATACTGTAATGACATCAGCATGTTGGCACCTAGACCGGGTTACACAGGCACATTTTGCCATTTGAGAGGGCAGTGTGTGTGTGTGTGTGTGTGTGTGTGTGTGTGTGTGTGTGTGTGTGTGTGTGTGTGTGTGTGTGTGTGTGTGTGTGTGTTAATGTCCTCCAGACTTGGACTGCTTTGTAGCTCCTGCTGTCGTAAAAGGCGAAAGTAAACACTCCACCCGGTTACTGTTTCTCTCCCCCCCCCCCTCCTCCCTCCCTTCTCTCAGTCTTCCATGACCAGCACCAAACCAGTTCCCTCCACTGTTGTTGCGCCCAGGCTTCCCAGCAGCAGCAGCTGGAGTCTGGGACACTATAGGACGTTGTTTGGTGAATTGGACCATTGTTTTTGAGTGCTCTGGGTTGGGATTGTTGTCTGTTTTCTCATAATGTGCCATGGTATATGTTCTGAAAAATCAGTGCACATAATGTGTGCTTTGCTTTCTGTCTGTGGGCATGGGCATGAGTATGAGTAATAATGTGACTTCCGTCCCCCACATCCCAGCAACTCACTCACCACTCAATCCATTTCATCCATCCACCCATTCTATCCATTCTTCTTCCTCCCTCATTCTTCCCGCTCTCCCTATACTCGTATCTTCATTCTTGCTTTTCATTTTAGTCTAATCCTCTCTTAGGTAATTTGCCATTGATTTTTTTTTCTCTCTTCATTTATCCCTCTCCTAATGCACTCTGGACCGCTCCCTTCATCTTAAACTGCAGCCGTGCCCTGGGTGTGGGAGGGGAAGAGGGCGAGCATGAGGGAAAGTAGCGGAAGAGGGTGGAGAGGAGGCACATAGTTGTGGCTGGCTAACTGAAAGCCAGCCGTTTTGTCAGTGAAGTCCCCATAGGGAGTGGTCAGGAATTTGCAAATCTTGGTTGTGTGTGTGTGTGTGTGTGTGTGTGTGTGTGTGTGTGTGTGTGTGTGTGTGTGTGTGTGTGTGTGTGTGTGTGTGTCTAAAAAGGAAACAGAGCACATTTCTGTCAATCTGAATGGCTGTGGCCATGACCATTGACAGATTGCGCATCTCTGTGTGAGCTTTTGGGTTTGTCTTGACTGTTTTTTGTGTGTGTGTGTTGTGTGTGTGCGTGCGTGCCTGAGTGAGTGAGAAAGACCTTTGCCAGTGTGTTTTAATCCTGCTGTTGTTATTCTCCACTGTTGTCCTCTTACTACTCTATTATTTTCTATCAACCTCGTTCCTTCTTGTCCAGTGATTTCTCCAACCATTTTTTGTATCGGGTTAGTCAGCTGCAGCCTCTCATCTGTTAAAGAAAGACTAGGTCAAAGCATTGTTTATGGTTGGATTGTGCATGGTCAGTGTTCTTAATTGCAGAAACCATGCAGATGCAGAATGACAGTGTCTCTACTGGTTTCCATAATGATGTTAAATGTCTGCTACAGGGTTTTGTGCACAGCATGCTAACATGCTCACAATGACTACCATGCTGATGCTTAGCAGGTATAATGTTTTCAATGTTCACCATGTTAGTTTAGCAAGCATTCTAATATTCGCTAATTAGCAGTAAACTCAGCTGAGGCTGATGGGAATGTCCTTAGTTAGTCCTTAGTATTTTGTCATAAACCAAGTAATGTAATTTGACTTGAGAAAAGTCAGTAGAATTCATTCTTAAGGTGAACATAAATATCTGTACCAAATATCAAGCCATCCAACAGTTGTGTGTGTGTGATGTCTCAGCCAGGACCAAAGTGATTAGTTAAATGCTGAATGCCTAAAAGTTTAAGTATTACTATGAATCGCCAACTATTTTGATGATCGATTAATCGGTTTTATTCATTTTTTATGAACGAAAAGTACAAATTTTCAGATTCCAGCTTCTTAAATGTGAATATTTTTCTAGTTTCTTCTTTCCTCTGTAACAGTAAACTGAATATCTTTGAGTTGTGGACAAAACAAGACATTTGAGGACGTCACCTTGGGCTTTAGGAAAAACTGTTTTTTTTCTGCCGTTTTCTGCCATTTTAGAGTGCAAATAACTTATTGATTATGCAAGAAAATAATCTAAAGAATAATCAACAATGTCAAAAATTGTTAGTTTCAGCTCTAAAAATATGTGTTCTATTTTCAGCTCTAAATTTAGTTGCAGCATATGGAGGAACGTGTCTTTCATATTTAAAAATAAATACAGAAATAAATAAATGCTCAATAAATAAATAAGCACACAATTAATTGCCCCAAAAAATACAATGAAGAAATAAATGTAGGTAGAAATTAAATTATACAGTGAGACATAAATGTATATATCTCTTTTAATTAGCTTCTTTATTTATTCACCTTTGTAATAATTACCTTATTTATTTATTGTCCGTTATAATCTTCAACTTTATTTATTCCTTACTTATTTTTTAAATGTATTTATTTCTGTGTGTGTTTAATTTTTTTGTCTGTTTTATTCTTCCGTTGCATTTTCTACCCTATTTATTTTCACCCCTGGTATTTATTTCTGCCTGTCACTTTTACATTTCTGCCTGTCACTTTTACATTTCTACATGCATTTCTGCCTCATTATGCAAATGAGGAGGGGGCGGGTCTTAAGGGTTAACTTCTGCCCATTGGTTGGTTAGCATTTTACCCCTCGGTCAATCTACATGCCACCGGCCACAGACACAACACAGATGGCTAGCTACGGTGAAGGTGTCAGTGAGCTCAGGCATTTAGCAACTGTTTTTGAAAACAATGCTAACGTTATAAGTATTGACTTTATAATTTTTCGTTTAGACGCTCTGACAGAACGTGTGTTTCAGTCAGCGGTGTCGTGCCAATGTACTTGTGTATCCCCTGGCCGCGGGAGCGCGCATGCACACAGAGCGGAGCTTCTGCTGCCCTTCGAATTGTTTAACTGCTGCACTTTGAATTAAACGGAACAAACAGCGACGTGGAAGACTCGGCAGGGTTTCCATAGTAACATGGGTCTCAGTTAACTACATAAATACGTGTATTTGTCTGTTACATTAAGGCGACGTGTCAAATGTTTATAGCGTGGTTTAATATCGAGTGATAGGCGATCCTCCCTGTCCCTGTCTACCATATGAGTTACATAGGAGGTACTCAAATATCAGGCCGTTTTTTTCACCTGATATTTTGGGTATCCCCTATGTAACTTTTGATAAACAACAGCAAACCTCTCCAAATTGTGTCAGGTTGTTTATTGTGACCTATTAAACACACAAAAATAACACCCATGATGACAGGACAGACCCAAGGTCCGTCTGTCCTCGGTCTCTTATCTCTCTCGCTCTCCACCTCTCCTCTCCGTCGCTCCGGTAGCAACTGTTGAGGACGGAGCCCGGGGCTTTGCCGTGCACGAACACACACATTTAGTGCCTGACGCACATGCACACGCACTCCGCGACGCGAATTTCTACTGGCGATCCAGGCGCGCAACGCGTGGGGGGTTTCCCTTGCTAGAAGCGGCCCGGGAGTGGGTTGTCTGTCTCCAAATCCACTCCTCTCTCTCTGGCTTCCTGTCGCACATCAGAAGAGACAGAATGATAACAGCCGCAGTTCGTTCAAAGAAGGTTGCACTACAAAAACCCGATGAAATTTAGCAGGTGGATGTTTAGAATAAATCCAACGGAGACGCCTCAGGATGGAGAAGTCCTAAGTTGTGCGCCGCTTCTAACGGCGAACAGGTTGATTAGTATTTCTCACAGCGGTGTGTGTGTGTGTGTGTAACCTATGTGATGGCACTGCATGAAGGACTATCATCAATATCAATATCAATATCATTTTTCACCTGATATTTTATGTATCCCATCCCTAACATGCAAAGGGTCTGTCCTGTCATCATGGGTGTTATTTTGTGTGTTTAATAGGTCACAATAAACAACCTGACACAATTTGGAGAGGTTTGCTGTTGTTTATCAAAAGTTACATAGGGGATACCCAAAATATCAGGTGAAAAACGGCCTGATATTTGAGTACCTCCTATGTAACTCATATGGTAGACAGGGACAGGGAGGATACGCCTATCACTCGATATTAAACCACGCTATAAACATTTGACACGCCGCCTTTAATGTAACAGACAAATACACGTATTTATGTAGTTAACTGAGACCCCTGTTACTATGGTAACCCTGCCAAGTCTTCCACGCCGCTGTTTGTTCCGTTTAATTCAAAGTGCAGCAGTTAAACAATTCGAAGGGCAGCAGAAGCTCCGCTCTGTGTGCATGCGCGCTCCCGGCGCCAGGGGATACACGAGTACATTGGCACGACACCGCTGACTGAAACACACGTTCTGTCAGAGCGTCTAAACGAAAAAATTATAAAGTCAATACTTATAACGTTAGCATTGTTTTCAAAAACAGTTGCTAAATGCCTGAGCTCACTGACAACTTCACCGTAGCTAGCCATCTGTGTTGTGTCTGTGGCTGGTGGCATGTAGATTGACCGAGGGAGTAAAATGCTAACCAACCAATGGGCAGAAGTTAACCCTTAAGACCCGCCCCTCCTCATTTGCATAATGAGGCAGAAATGCATGTAGAAATGTAAAAGTGACAGGTAGAAATGTAAAAGTGACAGGCAGAAATAAATACCAGGTGAAAATAAATAGGGTAGAAAATGCAACGGAAGAATAAAACAGACAAAAAAAATTAAACACACACAGAAATAAATACATTTAAAAAATAAGTAAGGAATAAATAAAGTTGAAGATTATAACGGACAATAAATAAATAAGGTAATTATTACAAAGGTGAATAAATAAAGAAGCTAATTAAAAGAGATATATACATTTATGTCTCACTGTATAATTTAATTTCTACCTACATTTATTTCTTCATTGTATTTTTTGGGGCAATTAATTGTGTGCTTATTTATTTATTGAGCATTTATTTATTTCTGTATTTATTTTTAAATATGAAAGACACGGTCCTCCATAGCAGCATTTTACGAATATAAATATAGTTTTGTAAATGTAATCTCAGTTCTGTATTCTATAACTCCTCCTCCCGTCTGTCACATTCATTCCAAAGTATGAACTAATATGGTTCTGCATACTGTGTTGTTTCTTGCTGTGTTTAATACTCATTTGCGAGTTAAAGCTGCAGCCGTCTGATTGGCTCAGGGATGGAGGTCAGAGACCAAGGGTCAGTGCTCTGAACAGGAAAGCCTCCTCATGCGGAACAACACATCGTAAACAACCCATTACACACCATATGCGGCAGCGTCGAATCCCCAAACCAGCATGTGTGTGTTTGTGTAGGTGTGTGTGTCTGAGTGTGTTAATGTCTCTGAGATCACAACCCACAAACACACAAGGGAGGATCAACACACACACAGCATGACAGGGACAAAGAGGTGATAGAGGAAGTGACCATCTGGTATCTACTGAGGCGTCAAATTACCTGCTTAAACGGTTACATTGATATTATGCCTGTATTGTGTATGTCATGCAGTGATGCGTTACATAACATATATGGTTGTTGGAATACTACTTTTTTGAATTTTGCTGTTATTATCTTTCCTATTCTATTTTTCATGTCATAATTCTTTAACAAGGTTGGGTACCATTTGGGTTTTTGTTGGTACCTAAACAGTGTCTAAACCAATACTTTAAAAAGAAGAAAAGCATAAATTAAACAGACATTTAACATTATAGCAGAGCCATAAATACTTTTAGACTTTAAATATGGCCCGCAATGGAATGCATCATGAAATCACATCGGTATTGTTTCCACGACAACTTCAACAGTGTCTGGTTCTCTTAAAAAACACACTTTAGCTGCAGACTGTTTTACGTCCCGGTGAAATAAAGTCACAAGTTAATCCATTTAGCTCTCAGGATTTTAACTGTGTTTAAGCCTTCTACTAGCTCAGTGGTTCTCAACCTGGGGGTCGCGACCACCAAGGGGGTCGCCAGATGGTTTGGGAGAAAAAAATGAAATAACATATTTTAAACAGGGGATTGTTTTTTTGTTCTTTTTACCTTACAGTTTGAGTTTGGTGTTATATTGTGTTATACTCAGAGCTTCATTTGTAAATCAGAAGGGTCTGGAACACAGAAAGGGGTCTAAGGGCGGGTCGGGGGCACACTGGACAAGGATAGGTGCTAGCTGGTAAAACTAAAAGTGTCATCAAAACCAAAGCATTATTTGTAGAAACAGCTGTTTACACCGATTTGCAGCGCTATTTCTCTCATCAAGGGGGCTGGGGAGGGTTGCAAACACCAAGCTCACTATTCACGGGGTTCGCGTCCACAGTTTGGTTTGAAATATGCTGGAGACCGAGACGCATTCTTTCTTTTTTTCTCTTTCACGCAGGTCATGTTTTGAAAGACGTCCTGTAGCTTATTAATGTAAATGAATACAAATGTATACAAAAATGTGATGATGTCCAACACGTTTTATGAAGAAGAAAGCCTTTTTCAAAGTTTTCAAAAAGCATTAGACATTTGAGGCACTATGTTCTGCTTCACGTATCCATGGACCATGTTGACAATGTGACATGACATCAGACTCAAAGAGAGGAGCTACGAAAGGAAAGAAGCGCGTAGCCAGAGCAGCAGCAGAAAGGTCTGGGCCCGTCCTGTGGGGATAGAGACATTTTTGTGGATTTGTTGGCAGCTTTCGTTCAATAATTATGTGTTATGAACTTTATATATTTTTAACTAAATTAAGCTTGAGGTTTAAAAAACAAAAATGGTGTGTCACGTGCAATGATGCTTCTTTTGCCTGTAAGCAAGCATTTAAGTGGCAAAATCTGCATTGTCATTCGGTCTGGTAGATAAAATAATGCCATATTGGCGCTGGGTTTCGGTACCCAACCCTATTCCTTACACTCATTTAAAAGACGTTTTTATCCCAATTCATGTTAATACACACACGATGGGGTCGGCCTATAGCTCACTCAGTTAGTGCGCTCCCCCATGTTGGCTGAGTCCTGCAGCGGCCCGCGTTCAAATCCAGCCTGCGGCCCTTTGCTGCGTGCCATCCCCCATCTCTCACCCCTTATATGTCTCTATCTAGTAAAGGGAAGAAAAAGAAAAAAAAACTAATCTTAAAAAAAAAAAAAAAATACACACAATATCTAGTTCAAAGGATGAAGCACCAGCCCCGTTATTATTGGCCTACCCACTACACCATTATTATGATTTAGCTTGAAAACTTCCTAATAATAATAATGGTCTGAGTATAAGGTAACCGTCCTGTTTCAGTATGCCGTTTGATCTAAATTATCTTTCAAAGTTAATTGCCATAAAGTAATTAAAAAGTTTTCTGTCTTAAGCCATTAGTGCAACTGTCAAGTATTGGAGAGTCTTTTTTTTGTTCCTCTCTGAAAAAGGCACCATCTCTCCCAATTATTTCCACGCCTGCTCACTTACAGAGCATCATGCTTCGTTACCTCGGCAGCAGATTGGCTGATATAGATCCCACCACCGCTCCCCCTGTTGCCAAATCTCTGTCTCCTCCTTTCCCTTTTGCCAGCACTTTGTGTTTTTTCCAATCATTGTTGTCTTCTCTTGATCCACCTCCCTCTTGGTTGTCATCCTCCCCATCCCTCCCTCCCCATCCCCTCACCCTACACCATACTTGTCTCTTGACATTCAACACTTCCTCTTTCCTTTCTCCCGCTTGCAGGTCCCGTCCTTATCTGTCTTTATCTCTCAACTGCCTCTCACACTCCACCCAGACCTTTTGACCTCGTCAACCCACATCTCTCTCTACTCTTTTCCTCAAGTACCTCCCCCCCCCCCAGTTTTCTTTGACAGCACCACCTCCCCTCTGTGTTGCTGCTCGATACCCAACATGCATTGCATCCCCATCACCCATGCACTCTTCGTTCACCCTCTATCTGTCCACACAGCCACCATCAGAGACAGTCAGCCTCTCTGGCAATGCCCACTGGTCTAACACCTGCCACTCTGTGTGAAGGAATCACAGTGACTAGGTGTGTGTGTTTGTAAGGTTGTATTTATGTGTGTCTGTTAGTATATTTCAAAGATTTTAAGAAGAAAAATGATCCACTCTAGAGGGCTGAACTAGGGAAAAAATGTATTCCTACCATGTATTGCGATTATTATTTTTTTGTTTACATATTGCACTTTCTACAATCATGTTAACCCTTGTGTTGTCTTCCCATCGACCACGCGACTTCTTTTCCTTCCAGGTTAACCCTTTTTCAAATGCCTTTTTTTCAAGGTTGCTGTGCATTTTTTTAGGTTTCCATCGCTCTTTTCTGTCCTTTTTTCACTACCACCGGATTTACCACTAACATCAACTTATTAACACTAGTTTTACACTATTTTTTAAATTCATGGTCAATGAACCTCATTTAAATGAAATTATACCTCATTTTTGAGATAAGAAAAGCTGAAATTATGAATTATATTGACAAATAGTTACAATTGAGTGGATAATCACAGACTGTCAAACTTAAGTCAAGATACTGTTTAGAAACCATTTTAACGCTATACAATGTATTTAAATACCCCAAATTCAATGAAAGTAGTTAAATGATCATTGATTTTATTTGTGAAGAGCATTTTATGGAACCATCCGTGTAATTTTTGGGCTATTTGCTTAAAAGACAAACCTATTTCTGATGTAGAAACTTTGAAATTTTGAACCAAACATTCAACTATTCGTAAATATTCACATTTGAATAATCCCGGTCTTCAAGATAAGATAATCGCATTGTTTGAAATCACAATTTTGATTTAATGAGAGGATTCATTTTTGAGCCCTACTCTAGATATTTGTCCTGCTTATTGTTGCTTGTTGTTTGGTGTGTTTATCTCTTATTTTGCCGTCTGTGAGGGTTCATGTGGATTTGTACTGTTAGCCTGACAGACAGACAGACAGACAGACAGACAGACAGACAGACAGACAGACAGACAGACAGACAGACAGACCGACAGACAGCCCGACAGACAGACAGCCCGACAGACAGACGGATTAGAGTTAGATCCAGGCTGCTCATCTTCTATTCTGAGATCCCCCAGAAGGAGAAGCCTGTTAATGGAGCTGCTATAAATACAGGACCTCCTGCTAGCAGGTCACTCCTAAGACCCGCTGCATGAAACTGGACTATAGTGACAGCTACTTGACTCTGTGTGTGTGTGTGTGTGTGTGTGTGTGTGTGTGTGTGTGTGTGTCTGTGTATACACATTCCTTCAAAGTTGGCTGGCCAGCCTCCGGCTCAGTGGTGCATGGTTTGTGGTGCCACAATTGACAAGGACATTTGGACACATTCGTCTCGTTATCCTCAGTTCACATCCCCCCCCCTTCCTCCCCTTCTCTGTTTTATGTTTATTGCTCACAACTAAAGGTTTTGTTCTGATCAAATAATGTATCTAATATATAATAATGTAGCCATATTCTTTTCCACAAACACGGTGGTGTATTCAGTCAGTTTACATTGATATGGACTTGACAGATTTGACATTTGACAAGCAGTTTTCTACAAAAGTCAGGTATGATGAAATCATGGTGAATTGCTTCAATGATGAATTGATTATCTAAGTTGTCATCAATGAACTAATCAATTTATGATGAAGGTTTTCAGCACTGAATCTTGTCCGTTTCCCCTGTTAGTAGGACTTTTGTTTTAAAGATTCTCCAAACAGTTGATGCTTTTTCATGTTTGTTGTCCGGGAGTTTCAAACCTTTGTGCTCATTATTGTAATATTTTGGATATATAAATGTTGTGCTCTTGCTCTCTTTTAAAGCTCTCTGTTGCGGCCAGGTAAGCTCAGTTGGTAGAGCAGGCGCACATATGCCTCGACGCCGAAGGTCCAGGGTTAGAGTTCGACCTGTGCCTTTACCCTCTCTCTCCCCCTTTCATTTCCAGCTGTCCTTTTCATTAAAGGAAGAAATGCCCCCCAAAAAATCTTTTTAAAAAAATCAAAAGCTCTCTCTTAAAGTAGTATTTTATACTGCAATAAAATGTCAAACATAAACACAGGCTTGAATGTGAGTTTGTCTCCCATTCTCAGTTCGAATTACTATTCTCTCCCCACAGACAGATGGAAGAACTCAATCAACCAATAAACTCTCATACATCAACAGACCGACTTGTAAAAGGGAATTCCTCACTTGTACCTTGCAGACATCCAGTATTTAAGTGCCAACTACTGTGTGTTTGCACAGTTGCTGTCATTTGGTCTTTTTCTTTCTTTCCTTCGCAGTCGAGGACTGGCATTGCTTTTTCAGTCAGTGAAAGTGTGTATTTAATTGGCTACGTTGTGTTCAACATCCACAGTGTCGATTTTACGCCACTCTAGACTCATCATTATCTTCATCAGTATAAGTACACTCAATCGCGCTCTCATTTGGTCTCATAATTCTTCATCCTGGCAGTGTCTCCGAGGAAAAATCTGCTAGGAATCACCTCCATCTCTTTTGATTTTATTGTTTTATTGTTTACTGTTTATTGCAGCATGTGATACTGTAACGCATAGCCAAACTATTACCTACAGTGTTTCAATGTGTTAGAGACAGAATATTTGGATTCTTATTTGTGATTTACAGCTGTTTGTGCAGCTTTCACCACCATGCTGAGCAAGCGTGGTTATATGCCAAGAAAGCCTCTTTTTTTTCTAATACTGCCGTTAATCAGAAGCCATACAACACCTAATTTTGATGTGCACCGTCCAAATGAGAATCTGCATCCAAATTAGGACTTTTATGTCCGGACTGCATTCATTCCTCCTCCTCAAGCCTCTGTTGAACAAAGCGTGGGACTCGTGCTAACACAGAGACAGGTAGAAAGGGGAAACGGTGAGGTGGAACGGACGGCATATGAGGGAAGGGGGAAGAAAAGGAGCAGTGAAAGTGGAAACGCTTAAATCAAAAGAATAAAAAATTCATAGGAATCAGGCAGAGAGAGAGAGGCAATAAATGAGAAATCAGAGTAGAGGAGGAGAGAGTGCATTTATCAGGGAGAGGGGTGGGAAAAGAAGGGCAAAGAGAGCATTAGCGATTATTTGTGGGGAGAGTGTAAGAGTGTGAGCTCGTTATTAGATCACAGAAGCACATACACACACTCCAGCAGTCAGGCAGATGTTGGACTGCATTTGTTCATTGATTTATTATAAAAACAAAGAAACCTTCATGTCTTCCTTTTTGTTTTAACCAGTTCTTTCGAGATTCAATTCAATTTTTATTTATAGTATCAATTCATAACAAGAGTTATCTCGAGACACTTTACAAACAGAGTTGGTCTAGACCACACTCTATAATTTACAAGGACCCAACAGTTCCAGTAATTCCCAAAAGAGCAAGTAACAGTGCGACAGTGGAGAGGAAAAACTCCCTTTTAGGAAGAAACCTGGGACAGACCCAGGCTCTTGGTAGACGGAGTCTGATGGCCGGTTGAGGGTGAAAAGAAGAGTGGCCATAACATTCTCAGTAAAAGATAATGGAACAGTGACTAAAAATAATAGTTTGTAGTAGTTCATGGCGTAGAAGGGCACTACACAGCATTACAAGGCACAGCAAAGCGTAGTAGGATGTAACAGGGCATGACTGTACTGATCAATATTTCTTGGATTGATGCCACGTAGGTGCAAATTCATGATTCAAAGGTGTTTCAGCTTGGAAAAGAGTGCTGCGTCAAACACTCAAGGGCAACCCGGCCTTGCTCTTGCTTGGTCTTTGTTTGATTCTTTGGATCCCTGTGTGCTCTCTCGTCCCTCTCACCTCATATCCTAGTTCCTTCCCTCACTTTCATCTGTTTCAACTTCATGCATTCAGTGTTTTTGTACCGCTTACAGAGTGAAGAGGGGCTTAGAGATTTGTTTAAACTCTGGACAGCATCACCAGAGGCAGAGCCAGAGCCTTTCTGTCTGCATGTGTTTGGGTCTGTGAGTGTGCAGTGTTGTCCTTGTCATTCTAAGGCTTAGGTGAAGCACCCGAGCCATTTTGGTCCCCACCAAAGAATGAATGTAAAAAAAACTAAATAACTTGACAGATCTAATGGTTGTAGTTGGTCCCCAGTGGACTTCTTTAACACGGTCTGTCTTTAATAAGCTTTTTGAATGTTACTTATGTATGATCTGCCCTAGCTTAAACAATGTTTTAGACACTGATATGGTAATAATAATAGTCTAAAATGTTGAAAAATTGCCTCTTTTTACAAAAGAAATTGAAATTTCTTGAGGGAGGAGTTCTATCCCACAATACATGCACCTATAAGTCTTTCACAAACCTATATACGTGTAAAAAGATAAGCCAAGTTAAATTTAATTTAATCATAGGGTATTTTTTTTTTTTTTGGCAAAGCAGCTTAAAGAAATGTACAGTGGCTAGAAGTGTGTATGTATGTGTACATCTGTTTATCTGGAGTCTCTTATTTGACAGCATTATTCTTTATTCTCTCACTTGAGATGTGCTGCTCCTCTGTGTTTGTGTGTGTGTGTGTGTGTGTGTGTGTGTGTGTGTGTGTGTGTGTGTGTGTGTGTGTGAGCGTGAAGTGAATATGTGGGGGGGGGTTGCTCATCGGTAAGAGGTCAAACGGTCACATTTGGAGGTTTTAATATTGTCCTTCCCACCACTCTGACGCACACGCACCACTGAACACAGACTCCTGAGTGTGTTCAGAGACACGTCTCACTAATGTATCCACAAGAGACCTGTAATCTACTGCAGACACTCTTGATGTCTTCTTCTTTTCTCCATTTCTCCCATTCTTGTCAGAAAGGGCCTTCTTTGTATCTGTTAGCGAAGGCATGCCTATTCTCTAACTCCCTTCATTCACCCCTTCTCTGATAATGTCTTCCTCCATTTGCCAAAACAAGATTATTTGTGTAATTTAAGCCTCATTTAAGCCTCATTTCCCTTACACTTGCTCTTTATTCCGCTCTCCCCTCCACCAATCCTTGCCCCTTTGCAGGACAGCGATATCCAGAAGAAGATTGACCATGAGATCCGGATGCGTGACGGGGCCTGCAAGCTGCTGGCCGCCTGCTCCCAGAAAGACCAGGCGTTGGAGGCGGCAAAGAGCCTGCAGACCTGCAGCACTCGTATCATGGCCTACATGTCAGAGCTGCAGAGGATGAAGGAGGCACAAGTCATGCAGAAGGTAACACGGAGGTCTTCGGATGCAGGGCCGATGGACAACAGACTCCCGTGCAAAGGAAAAGTGGCCATCTCAGGCAAGTAAAACCTCATTTTATGTAAATACTGTTGGAGATTTGGCCATGGACCAGCAATATTTAAAGGGAGTTGAGTCTTTGTGATCCCTTTAGTTTTACGATTTAATGCAGAGCTCCTATTGTCAGGCAGAGGCTAATCTCACTTTGCTAGACCATCTACACGCTGCAGAGCGAACGAGGATCTGGCTAGTCCACATATCCTTCTGGGATGGGAGAAAAATGTGCTCTGGATTATTGGCTTTTCTTTAAACCAATGACAATCGTTATGGGTGGTGCTCATATTAATGTTAAAAAACCTCATAAAGTTACATTTTCATGCCATGGGACCTTTAAAGCTATAGTGCGTAGTTTCTGTCGCCCCCATGAGTTGGAGCTGATAGTCTCTATTAGCTTTGTAGCAACTCATCTGGCAATGACTTGAGGTAACAGACGTTCATTAATGTAAAAAAAAGATACATCCAAGTTTTAATTTTCATCGCAAATACAATTTTCAACAACCCCCCTAGCGTTACATTTGAATTCAGAGCTCCTGTTGTTAGGCAGATGCTGCACATTGCAACATGACAGCGGGCAGTCAGATGAATAATTATGGAGCTGCTCTGTTTGCATCGTAGACGCACTGCAGAGAGATAATCCACACCAGACAACAGTTTTATTTTTTTAATGGTTTAGTTTGTTTTTAGAACTTGATGAGAAGGCATATATACACAAATGAGCTGTGACACTGGGAGCATGTGTGTGTGTGTTTGTGGGTGGAGGTTCATGGTGGCACTGCTGCATGCCTGGTACACAAATGGAGAGCATACGACACACATGTAAACAGACTGTAATTAACTGTAGAAAACCTTAGCCAGTCTGTCTGTCAGATGCACAAATATCAGTTAGACAGTAAGGGTGATTAACATTTTTGTGGTCTAATCCCTTGTCTGTTGTCGTTTCAGATCTTCGGATCCCTCTCATGTGGAAAGACACAGAGTACTTCAAAAACAAAGGAGGTGAGGAGCCACCTCCTGTATGCGTGTGTAGCAGTTTATTAAGGGAGTTTTAATGATTTACCCACAGGAGGGGGTGGAGATTTTTCGTCATGACTAACGAGCAAAAATCACCTTCATATCACTGGTATCGAGGGTGAAACAATAATTTGGGCTTGGAGTTTCATATTTTAAAAAATCTGCTGAGCTATTGAACTGTGCAGACAGACCACACAGTATGACATTTTGTTCCTACTCTATGCCGGGTGCAAAGCACAGTTCCTGGAGCTGATTAATACAATCTGTTGCAGCTTCACCACATATCTTCATATTTTCCAGGAACTGATTTTTCTAGACATGAGAAACTCCTGGCAGCACAACCTGACCCGCTGTTCTGGGCCTGCTGGCTTTGCCTCTTGGCTCTGGGAAGCAACAGCACACAGGTGCTAAACTGGGTCATTATGAATCGGGCATTTGAAAACAAATGAAGTCTGTTGTGCATTTAAGGAACTCCTTTTTTATCCTGTGGAATATAACGGTGAACCAGGTCATATTCAAATGTTTTTATGGCATTTCAGAATCCAATCCACTGAAAAATATGGTAAAATGGTTATCTTTAGATTGACTATTTGCTATCCCACCTCCTATGGATAGAGTTAATGTGGGTTAACCCCTGTGCAGTCATTTAACAGCCTCAGCGAGCATTCTTACCCCTGGCAACTTGAATGGAGTTAATCTGCATGACCTGTGCATATAAATGAACTCAAGAGACAGGTAGTAGACTCTTAACAAAGCTTAATGAGCCTGTTAGTCAAGGCCATTAAGCACACCAAGACATAAACTGAGCCCAGGAGGTAAGGAAGAGTAAAGCATGTTCCTCTGTCACGTGTCCAATCATTTCAAGCCGAGTGTAGAGCTCATACTTGGAATAATAAGTGTGAATATTAAGTGTCAATGTGCCATACACAGGGAAGCACATAAGCAAGAGCAAATCACCTCTCTCAGCCTTTTCAGTTGAAAGCTTGAATTTGAATGAGATGTTGCAAAAACACACAATTAAAGAAAGACAGTAGACCGCTGGGTGGCGTGCTAATTATATTATGGTCTCAGCACAAGGATTCACCTTAATCATTACTCAGACTAATAGGGAAGCATGCCCAAAAACAGCATTATAGCTAGTTTACCATGCATGTGTATTTCTCAAGCTGCAACCTTCCGGGCCTGAAAATTAAAGCCAATGCTGGAGTGCCTTAAACCTGCGTTATCTCTAATTTCCACTGTCTGTTTCTATAGAAGTCTATGGGAAAATTTGCCTACTTCTTACTTTATTTATTACCTCAGGAAGCAGCGATAGAAGTTTACCATGAAAAGTAAGACTTAAGGTAAAGTCTGCAGATTTTCAAACCAATGGGTGACAACACTGATGCGACGTTCATTATTTTTAAGGTATATGGTGCTTCCTGAGATAGGTTCTTTACAATGTATTTTAGAATCTAGAAAATATAGAAGGAGCGAGTTGTTGTTATCCAGCTCTACTGCAACATTACAGACAATTCGGCTTCAGGTTTAGCCACAAAACAAGCCACAACGATGCTTGATTGAAATTCTTAGTACAGCTTGCCATTGAGAACTGGAACTAAAGGTAGACAGGCATGTCAGCCAGGTGGAAGAGCTTTGCCAGACCTTCCTCCACAGCTCTGCGTTGGAGGGTCTGGCTAGTCACACAGCATTCCGGGATGGGAGAAAAACGTGCTCTGGTTTATTGGCATTTTTTGGAACCAGTCACAATTGTATTGGAAGTTGCTAAGTGCCAGGCAGAGCTACGGTGCCGCTGTGAAAAAGCTTCTGGAAGGAACTTGTTTTAGAAGTTGTTTTAGTTGTGCAACAGAAAACTCTGATTGGACAGATAGTCTAGCTAGCTGTCTGGATTTACCCTGCAGAGATCCAAGGACTAGTTAACCATAGTCCTCAGAAATCCACCGGACAACACAAAGAAAGTGGAAGGTGACGGACATCCGGCCAAAAAAAGGCACATCCAGCGGAATTTCCAACGGCACTAAATCCCCAAAGTGAACGTCGTGGCTATAGACTAAGATATCACATAAATGCAACGTTTCACAGATTTTTCTTTTTCTATTTGTTCTGCCCTTCCACCTTACCTTTTGTAGAGCTTCATCGGTGTGCCGTGTTCTGCCTGCTGCAGCTGGGAGGAGAGATCTTTGACACAGACATGGTGATAGTGGACAGGACACTTACCGACATTTGCTTTGACAACACCATTGTATTGTAAGTCATCTGTCTGCCACATATTACACGGTAATACTCACAATGAAAACTCACTGATATGGTAATGTTCATCCGGGTGTGTATCTTTTTCGCAGTAATGAAGCCAGCCCGGGGTTTGAGCTGCGAGTTGAGCTGTATAGCTGCTGCTCAGAGGACGACTACTCTGCAGGGAGCACGCCGAGGAAACTAGCCAGTAAACTGAGCTCGTCGCTGGGGCGATCAGCTGGGAAGAAGTTCCGGGCAGCAATGGAGCCTGGGCCATGTAGTCCTGTTAGCAACGGAGGCGCAGCTCCTCTTTTGTTGCCAGTTCCCTCTGTACCGTAAGTTTAAAATATTAGCTAGGGCTTCGCGATATGGGGAAAATATGTGAAATGCTTGTTGAATATTGTGGTAACGATATTATTTGCAATAAATAAACAGATGTTGAAGTGTAATGAGCCTTGAATTTCTTCTGCTACCAGTATTCTGCTAAAAATACAACAAATGAAAGGAAATCCTTTCCAACATCCTTTTACTGAACAAATTGAACATTGAATTGAAAATAAAAGGGAATGACAGTTACATTTTATAGTGCAGTTTTATACCAATATTTTCTTCTACTAACTCAAAAGTGTCTCTGAGTGTCCTTCGCGATATGTCGCAGGCTTTTGCGATGGGTTTATTGTGCAGGTTGATGTTGCAACGACATATTGTGCAGCCCTATTAGCTAGTTTGTATTTTATAGCAGATCAATATTGAATAGAGGGAGAATAGAGAGAGAAATAATACATCAGTGAGTGCAAGTAGGCATCTTTATGGACATCCATGCTCAAACACAGATTACATTTCTTTTCCATCTCTTGTGTGTTGACAGGGGCCCTAAGTACCACCTCTTAGCTCATACCACCCTGTCGCTGTCACACGTCCAGGACAGCTTTCGCACACATGACCTCACCATCTCAGGCAACGGTGAGTGGCAGCCCCCATCAATCCGCCTCCTCAACCATCTTTCTCTTTCCCCTGCCAAAGCAGCCATCTGTCTGTTTCGTGTGCTTCTCCCACTCATCACTGTCTCACCCTTTCTTTTGCATTCTAATAATGTCCCTTTAAAGCGAGCGTACCGTGCGTCTTCTCTCCTCCTTCCCCCTTCCTCTCTGTCCTCCCATGTTCTCTGACAGACAGCCATTGTGAAGGCCACAGTACAAAAAGGCTGTGCTCATGAGGTGACTGCTGTGTAAAGCTTTAATGATGTGGGCTAACAAGGGCCCAGACCCTCAGACAGACAGGCCCCTAGTGTTTTATTCATTGGCCCTTCAGCCTGCAGTAAAGTTTCATTGCTGCACTTCATGACACTCCTTGCAGCTGCCAGTCTTTTACACCCCTGTGCCTTGTTTTGTATGCTGGAGGGGGGAGAAGTGTGTGTGTGTGTGTGTGTGTGTGTGTGTGTGTGTGTGTGTGTGTGTGTGTGTGTGTGTGTGTGTGTGTGTGTGTGTGTGTGTGTGTGTGTGTGTGTGTGTGTGTGTGTGTGTGTGTGTGTGTGTGTGTGTGTGTGTGTGTGTGTGTGTGTGTGTCTCCATACGTGGATGCACATGACTATACATGTTTGTGTGTGAATTTTGAATTATGTCATGTGGGGATGTTTTTATTTATTCATGTTGTTTATTTTTGCCCATCCTTCTCTCTCTCTCTCCCTCTCCCTCTCCCTCCACCCCCCTCCCTGTAGAGGAGTACTCATATTGGCTGCCGCTTTATGGCAGTATGTGTAGCCGCCTCGCAGCTCAGCCTCACTGTATGACCCAGCAGATGATGAGTGGATGTTTGAAAGTTAAGGTAAGTTGGCAGGTGTGTGAATGCGTCATTTTCAGGGGAACTATTCCTCTCAGGGTTTCAGTCAATTCTGGCTTTTGTCCTGGTTTATTTTTTTCTCCTCCTCCACTTCCCTCCTCTCTTCCTTATGTTGTGAAACTTTTTTTTACACATAAGTATATAGGGATGATGTTACAATGTAATGGATTGTCAATAAAGTAAATGAATATTACACCTGCCTTGATTAATATTAATTAGTGATCAATTACATGAGAAAACAAATTAAAATTTGAACAAAGAAAACAAAAAAATGGATAAATAATCATTTCAGCCTCACCCTTCCCCCATCCCTCAAATCCCTCCCTTTGGATCCCGACCCACCTGCCCTCGACCTGTTGTGTTTCTCTTTGTGTATCTCGCTCTGTCTTTTACTCCACACCTGACTCAACTTGTTCTCTATCTCGCAGCAGTTGGGCGGTGACCCTCAGAGTTGGACAACAGTGTACGGCGCTCTAAAAGGAACAAGCCTTTTCTGTTATCACCGGCAAGAAGATGTGGAGGCTAACGTCGAGCCAGCTTTCACTATTGCCATCAACAAGGTCAGCAAAGGAATCGCATGAAAACAGAGAAAGTACAGTATGTAGAATGGAGTTAAACCCTCCAGAGGTTGACCCAGCCTTACGGAAACATTACAGTTGTGTTGTTTTTGGTAATGCCCGAGGCCGCAGTAGCGAAGATGGAAAGGAACTGGGCTTGTGGATTGCTGCCAGTTTGAATCTCAAGCCAACGGATAGACTCTGAGCCAAAGAAGTACATAAGAAATGAGTTCTTCTCTTCCCTTAAGCAAGGCACTGAGCCCTCAGTTTCTCCGGTAGAGCTGCTCTAAAGCCAACAAAAAGAACTGGTTCTGTTGCTCAGCTTTCAGATGTAACTGTGTTAAATGTTCAGCCAGGCTAGAAAAGAGCAGGCACGTCCGGATAAAAGGCTTTAAAGATACCACCATGAAATCTGTTCAATATATTCTTTGAAAAGCTGTGCACAATAAGACACAGTATCTGCCGCATCCAACTAGGAATCATATATTCTCTCATCCCCTCCAGTTTTTTCCAAAGTGAAGAACAGTCAGCCAGTTAGGTTTTTGATCATCTTATTTCCTGTCTGTGTCTGTGAGAGTTGATGCGCCGTGGGGGCTTCTCATTCCTTCCATAGTGACTCATTCAGTCTTTTGTAGCCTCTGACCCTGAGCTCACAGTTGACCTAAAGCCAAGTCAGTCAGTCAGATCAAATCAGATCCTTTTGTCAGTCAGTTGTCTCTCCTAAAAAGAGGAAGGAGGAGGGAGTGCAGTGTGACACATGGATCAACACTGCCATCTAGTGGTTATAAACAGACTCCAGACACACGGGGAGTAGAGCAAGGATGTGGGAAATGGGAGTCTGCACCTTTTGTTAGATAATTACTGAAGGGAAATGGCATGGAAGAGGACTAATTAGAGGGCTTATTTTCAGTGGGGACTTGCAATTACAATTGCCATAATGATCACTTGTTGCAGCACATCATTTTGTTCATTCAGAAAGTGCTGGCATTCATCCTTAATTGTAGTGCTTTCGTGGCCGATGATTGTATATTTTTTTTGGTCACTCCCGTGTTTCAGGAGACCAGAATACGTGCGTCAGAGAAAGACCCCCAAAGTAAAGTTCATAATATCTGCATCAGTAACCAGTACGGAGGAGAGGAGGTCACACACACCCTGACAACAGACAGCAGGGACGACACACACCGGTGGATGGAGGCCTTTTGGCAACATTTCTATGACATGAGTAAGTACTTGCTTTGCTCTAACACAGAAAGTGTTGGTTTCTGTAGAAATCTATAAGAAAGTGACCCACTTTTCACTGATTTATTACCTCAGTCAACATTTTCATAATGAGTTTATGGTCTCAATCGCTAGTTTTAAGTCTTTTGCAAAACAGAATGATGATAATTTTTTGAATAATGGTCTTGTTGAGCAATAAAGCAGGGGGTGTTATAGCGCATGGAATAGATGTGATTGACAGTTTGCCACCTGTCTCATATGTAATATAACTATGGGACAAAGATATATTTAAAACCTAGCGAAGCTCAATCTTACCTTGAATTATGCTAGCTTTCAGCAGCAGTTGCATCCAGATTGCCAGTGAAAGTGTGTAATGTAGAGTGGAAGCAGTGTTGCCAACTCTCAGCTAACGTCACAGTCAGATACCGCCCAACAGTCTATGGCTCCTCCCTTACTCCTCCCTCTCATCTAAAATCGTCGCATCCGCAACCATGATGGCTGTCTGGAGGAATGTGTGGAGGAGCGAGTGAGAGAGTGAGGGTGTTTAGCTTCAGGGCAAGTAGCGACTCTAGAGACATAGAGAGACAAAGTGTCTCCCCTGTGCTTTCTGGCCACGATGGGAAATCTGTAAAAGTTAACCCTCTCCTTGATGTCATGTTGTTTATGGAGAAGGAGAACTAAGTAATGAGTAGGGGGAAATGCAACGCTTCCAAGCCACGGCCAAGCGAACCAATCAGTTGTTGCGATTTGCTTCGCCGCAGTAGTTTTTGGAGGTGCACTGCACGTCAAGCTACAGCGTTCACGTTCCTTTGTCACTGCGTTGATTTAACGCTGAAGCATGAATTAAGCCCTTAAGCCCTGAACCCTCACTGACTTAACTCCCATCACCTGAAAGGCGTTGGCGTACGAGAGGCTGCAAGGGCTCGAAAAGGTCTAATTAGTAATGGACAGCATTTTGTGGCAACATATATTACCGTGACCACGTCAGAACACGTTAGGTACAATTGTGGGTCTGGGACTTTTTATTTTACCTTTTTTATTTTTGTAATGGCCAAAGAAGATTTGAACGTCTTCCAGGAGGAGTCAAATAATCAAGTTACATGTTTTTGTCAAAAGCATTAAGCAAAATAAAAAGACATTGTTGATGAATAAAACAACTGTGCTTGCATCCTCCTTGTTACATTAATTCTAACGCTTTCGGGCTTCCCCTGGTAACCCCCTGTGTTTACATCATAATGATATGAACTATGGGCAATTCCCTCAGGCGAAGTCTTACGAAAAGGGGGCATAAAGGGCTCAAAAGGTCTGCGAGAGAGCCCTCGCACACTTGAGGGAAATTGGGCACTAGGTGTATAATAATGAAATAATAATAAAATAAAGGACACCTTCTATATTCTGTCTCTGCTGCTTGGTTCGTTGAAAGTGACAGTTTGTCTCCAACACACAGGCCAATGGAAACAGTGCTGTGATGACTTAATGAAAATTGAACTGCCATCGCCAAGGAAACCGGCCCCTGCCACACCAAAACAGGGCTCACTTTATCACGAAATGGGTAAGACCTCTCCCTGTTTATATCCCTGTGGATATGCAATTACAAAGAGCAGTTTGGTCACTTTGAGACAAAATATAAATGTAAAGGCAGGGAAAGAAAGCACCTTGATGCATTGCATGTGACTGTGTGTAGCTTTAATTCCTTGGGTCCATGTGCATGAGATATGCTGTCGCAATTAAAACTTCCTCTCCGATATCTCAAACTCACACTCTGCTTTACTTCTCTGTACTGTAGAATAGAACGGGCTTTATCTCTGACACGCTGACTCACTCTCTGTCTTCTGTTTCTCTGTTCCTCTTTGTCCTTTCCAATTTTCCTTTCCTTGTCCTGCATCCATCACTCCTTGGCTCTGCCACTTTTATCCATCTTTATTATATCCTTGTGTCCTCATACATTATTCATGATCAACGGCACATTTTTCATCAACAATCACCATTATTTTTAACGGGTGAATTGGCTTTATCCTCAAACATTCATTTCATTAATAAACACGCATCAACCCTTCTCTCATGACCATCCAAACACCGAACTCTACCTTTTGCACACCTCCTATCCACTCCACCCTTTTCTTTTTCTCGCCAACCCCCCCTTTTGGTTTTCCTAACCCCGCTGGCAGCCCCTCTTGCAACCCCCTCCTCTGAGGGTCTTCTGCTGCAGGATAACGCCGTGTCGGCTGAGATTCGTGCTCTGCTCTCGTCCTATTACAACGACAGGTGAAGTAACAGGAGTAGGGCTCCACAGAAATTGCGTTGTGGTGAATGTTGCAGGCCAGGATTTACTGCAAAGAAATGTGGCTGATAGTGAGTAGATTCCGCAAAAAATCACAGGACCGGTTCTTTTTGTTTTATTATAATTAAATAAACATTCAAGTGCTCATATTATGCTTTTTGGCTTTTCCCCCCTTTCCTTTATTGTGTTATATATCTTTTTTGTGCATGTTATAGGTTTAAAAAGTGAAAAAGCCCAGAGTCCCCTCCCAAAGGGACTTACCATCTCCAACAGAAAACACTGTTCATCAACTGCTCCAAACAGCTTTATTGTAGTCCAGCCTTTACTTCAGAGGCAAACGTGTGTCACTTTGTAACACAATTGTAAAATACCCTATTCACCTATTTTTTAAAGTATTATTTTAGCATCGGTATCAGAAAAAACCCAAACGATACCTGACCCTACTCCCAACAAAGAAGGAACAGAAGTGAGATGCCTCACTCTGTTGCTAAAACAGAGAGCTCAACACCTAGGGTGAAAAGAGGAGCTGCAGCAATGTGCAGTACAACAAAAAGATGGTGTTTTTTGAAAATTAAACCATGTAAACCTATTCTGGTACAATCTCTAAATACACATATGAACCTGAAAATGAGCATGTATGAATTGTTTTCCAACCATTATACCAGTCTGAACAAAGTCCGCTGCTCCACAGTTCAATGTCATTTGTTCCCCTTTCATGTCAAATAAATTTAAAATAATATTAAGAAACATTTAAATTCAAAAAGTTCTGACTGGATTGCCAGTTCATGCTCCAAATTTCAAGAACTTCCAAAGAACCAGGCTCAAAGCCCAGGACATAATAATGATGAGTTTTGCTGCATCTCTCCTGCAGTTATTGAGTCGTCTGACGACCTCAGCAGCACCGTGTCAGACATCCTGGCTCGGAGGATGCAGGAGCTGGAGCTCCGCAGCCAGCTGGGCACCTCTCCCACCTGGATGTCTGTGTTTGAGGAGAACAACCCCATAAGCGCTGGCCGCCCCCGTCCCTGTACTTCTCGCCTTTCTGGCCACAGCCCCTGCACCCCTCATCGCCTGCCCCGGAGCCCTGTGAGCCCCCACCGTTGCCCACAGCTGAGTCTGCTGTCCTCAGATGCGAGCCTGACCTCAGACAGCGACAGCCACTGCAGCACCAGTCCCTGCTCTCACCGCCATGGCTGGCCCGAGCCTTCTTCAAACTTCCCTCTCTTGTCGTCTTCCCCGTCCCGTCTGAGGCCACGCACCCTGTCGCTGGATGCTAAGCTGAGCACCCTTCGAGGTAGGGTACGGAGGAGGAGGAGGGGCATTCCAGTGCCACTGCCAGCCTCCTGCCTCCTCGCTGCTCGCCCCGCTCCCCGTCTCCTCTCGTTCGCCTCGGTCACAGCGTATCACACAGACCACGCTCTCCTGCTCCAGCTCCACCTCCAGCAACAGCTCCAGCACCAGCGAGGGCAGCCACAGCCCCGAGTCATCTGAGGGAGCCCCCTTCTCAAGGCCCTCCCCGGCTCGACGCAGCCTCAGGAACCTCAGGGCCAGGCTTGATCCTCGCAACTGGCTCCAGAGTCAGGTGTGAACACGCCCTGCCTGACAGACATTTAACGCTGGCCTAAAGGCAACCGTGCTCATTAAACCATGGTTAAACTGGTGTGAACCAACCTCAGGCAGTCTACTAGGCCACATGCACAGCCCCTGAGGAGGTTAAGCTGCCTCTAGCCTGCCTCCTGGTGGAGGATGAATCATGAAAGACCCTCCTGGGGCAAACTGGAATGTCTATTAACACAAAGGACAGGGTGACAATCAATGCATTTTGCTGGGTTGCCACAATTTTGAAGATGGTCCAAAACTAAACGGGAGGTACTCTGCTTGCTTTGAGAAATAGACTGTGGTCATGCTGCTTGGGAGACAGTGATGCTAAGAGCTAAGGACTTGCTCCAATAAACACGCCACACTGGGCGTACTGTCCGTCCTTGGACTCTAATTAGAACTAGAACATTTTTTTTTTGTCCTCTGCATCAGCCATCATGGCCACTCATACCACGTTTCAAAATCATCTCTATTAATGCACTAACAGTGTTTTTGACTGGATGCTTCCTATCTGTATTGTATTTAAAAAAAAAAGACAAAAAAGAAAGGTTTGCGGTGTTAATGCAATGAACGCCAGTGAGCATGTGGCAAGATGAACATAAGGTGTAATCAGTCAAGAGTTTTCAAATGTTAGAAACTGTTAGACACCAACAGCCCTCCACACTGTGAAAAGTGTGGAGGGCTGATTGTGTGTGTTGTCTGTACTGTGATATCTACTTCAGTGTACGTGTCTAATTATTCATACAAGAGATACAAGAGATGCTCATTTTGGTTCTCCTAAAATTACTATGCATCATTTTTTTTGGGGGGGTGGGGGTTGTGGCTTGATTTGACTTACAGTTCCAATGTTAAACTACTTGAGATGATTTCAATGAATCTGGTGAAAGCTTAACTTTATGCAAGTGCTCATACATACTGTACTGTTATTACTGTGATCTCTTCAGGGCAAAAATCTGTGCTCCGGTCTTAACTTTCACACATTTATCTGCACACTTTTGACGGGCTGTCGTCAGCCGTAGGTTATAGATACATACATACATAGAACAAAATCTAGGATAAGATGACATTACTCAGAGTTTAAAGCTATAGTGCGTAATTTCTGTCGCCCCCATGAGTAATTCTAAGTAATGACAACAAAACTGCAGGCACGTACGCATGATACAAGCCTTCCGTGATCGCGCCCCCGACCTTCTTCCACGCAGTTGCAAATAGCCAAAGAGGACACGGAGGATTAGGAAAACCTAATGGACTCTTCAGAAGAGGTCATCATCTTCACTTGGGTTTCTGCACGGGAAAGTCGCCAGACGCCACAATCTTCAGAACACAGCCGTACTGAGAAATACAGTGTGAGAGTGTTGTGTGGAGCTGATAGTCTTAAATTAGCTTTGTAACAACTCATTTGGCAATGGCTCAAATGTAATAGCCGTTCAGTAATATCAAAAAGTTGCGTACTAAAGCTTTAAGTATAATATAATAAAGATACTTTATTGAAAGCCCAAGCTATTCTTGTAATTCTGCTATACTGTACACTGCAGTGTTGCGAGACTCCATTAAGGATTGTGGCAAAATGTGAAATATCCAGCAAATATTATGCAACACAGAAACATTTCTTAGAAATTAGTCAGTTTCTGGTGGCTGTATTCTAGACAACTTTCTTTCAAGCTGAGAAGTTACATGAAACTCCAGTCACCTATTGGGTCATGAGAGCAAGAATAAAATGGTTTGTTTACACTGCCATTTATGTATTTAATAATATAAGTTATATAAGATAAGAATGTGACTCAAGATGTCAATGTTAAAAACAAATCTTATAGGTGGATCTGTGTCTCTGTCAGTGCAGTAAAAACTTTATTTCTTTCTCTGTCTTTATTGTTTACTGTTTGGTAACAATTTCCCTCTTGGGGGGCTCAGAACTGGGGCAACCATTTTGACTACGAGTTAAAGCTGTCACATGTTTGAAAAACAGCATTTGTTACTGTAAATTCATTTTTATAAGTTAACAAATAAATCTCTCTTTGTCTTTTGTTACCATATTGATTTTGTCATAAATGCAGCTATATTAATACCTGATTATCATGTTAACAGATGATGTGCAGATCTTTAACTGTTACGTAACATTGAATGTTATAACCTTGCAAGAGTTTCTCGTGTTAGCAGGCTCCGTGTTCTGCATGTGCGCCCGGCCTAGAAGGCAAACGTAAAATGAGAAATGTGGGAATCTCATGTCTAAATAATATAACGTTAATTATAATAAATGTTTTATCAATTCATAACTGGCTCCTCCTTTTCCCTTATATAATAATAGAAATACATGTAAATCTGTCAATGGTAAGACCTTTTTGGTTGAAATCCTGTGTATCTTACATTGTATTTGATACAGTGGGGAGAACAAGTGTTTAATACACTGCTGATTTTGCAGGTTTTCCTACTTACAAAGCATGTAAATTAATTATTTAAAAATCATACAATGTGATTGTCTGTATTTTTGTTTTAGATTAGATGATTAAAATTACAGAACTCTACATGCTTTGTAAGTAGGAAAACCTCACTTTGTATGAATTCATTTCTTACTTATATTTACACCATAGCACAAAATAAATTAGTCTTAGCTCGCTGTGTTCAAATTCTGTTGTAAACTAGGAAAGTGGGCTCAGAGAAACTTTCTTTTTCCACCACAATCACTTTTTCCTGCAGTAGGAGAGCTTTCTGTTAGATCAGTAAAGTGCTTAAGGTGCTCTGCACTTTGAGCTGATGATGGCTCATAGTCAATCCAAGTTCCTCTTTCTATCTTCCTCCAGCAACTAAATCCTACAGGATCCCATCTTATGTGAACCACTGAAGATGAAATTCCACAGAGATGCTGCAGTTGTCTGTCTTGTAGATGCAACAAGAAAGGCAGGTAGAACAAAGGCTTTATTGTCAATGTTTCGATACCAAAGCCTTAGATTGGTTAATAGTACAAAGCACTGTTACAAATGTAGGAGGTAGTTGACACTGAGTCTTCACTGAGCATTGTAAAATGCATAGAGAAACACTATGGCCATACTGACTCTGCTTTCTGTTTGCAGTGCAGTGTTGTACCATTGTTGTGCTATTATAATTCCACAACTGCTTAAAGTATAAAACTCATAAATAAATTCATATCCAACTCAACAAATACATATGCATTAGTATAGAACATAATCACATTATATACTTTATATTATATCCATGTGCTGCTGATTATTGACTT
Organism: Etheostoma perlongum; assembly: GCA_026937815.1. Classification (NCBI taxonomy): domain Eukaryota; kingdom Metazoa; phylum Chordata; class Actinopteri; order Perciformes; family Percidae; genus Etheostoma; species Etheostoma perlongum. The sequence continues at coordinate 4,583,248 of CM049375.1, read as the reverse complement.
ATGTAACCCTAGCGGGGGATTTTTACACAAAGTTTGGCAATTCTATGACTTCTGTTGGATTACATAAGTAATTGAAAAAAATGTTACATCAAGTTACAGATAAATGAGGGGCATATCCCCTCCATATTTAAATTAAACATCCTTCTCTGTGCACTTGTGCTTCCTCCAGCTCCATGGTCCCCTCTCATGAGCAGGCACTCCGTGGGTTAAATGCGCGCAGCGCCACCCCAGCCAGAGTACCCCAGGCAAATGTGGAGAATTTTGCAGGGCACGTTCCAGCTCTGCTGATATATGTGGATGCAATCCGGTGGAGCCGCTTCGCACCAAAGGTGTTGTAGTGTCCTGGGAGGACTTGGTCAACCTGTTTAATGAATACGCCAGTTGTTAAACACTTTAAAAATGATGTACAGTGCACGCTACATGCCATTCTAAATCATCAGTTGGGACTCAAGCAGACTTTCTCTGGGCACCAATCTGTAGCCATCGGTACATGGTACATAGCTCTCTCATGGTACATAGAGTCTCTGCTCTTGGTGAACGACTGCATATATATATATATATATATATATATATATATATATATATATATATAAATATCAGATTTTAAATAACCAAATATTTGTATCATTATTGGCCTTAAAAATCCTTTATCGGTCGGGCTCTCCCCCCCAGTGTGTATCTGTGTTACCTGTTCGCTGTCCACCAGCCCCACCAGGCGCTCACAACTGCTGATGTAGTCACTGACGCGGCTGTAGGGCAGCCAGTCGATCATGGCGCCGTCATACACTACATCTCCACTGAAAAGCAACTTATTGTCGCGGTCGTGGAGGCAAATGCTGCCCCGAGAGTGACCGGGCATGTGCATCACCGTCAGCTGTCTGTCGCCCAGGTTGATGACATCACCTGGACAAGAGAGAGGGAGGGATGGTATGATGTTTTTTTTCAAAATCATTCACACATACAAACACAATATTACTTGTTATTTCAAGTAGCAACGTTGCAATACCAGTATCGGAAAAAACCTCCAATACTGCCTAAAATGCTGGCATCGGTATTGGAATTGATCCAATATCTGTTACACCGATCAAATTTAGCCCTGAATAAAATCTACTTAAAAGTAGTTTATTTATGTCCTTCTTCCTGTTGTGACTGAGTGTCAAAATAGATAATAAAAGAAAGTTCTATGGCATTCATTTTTTGTGTTTGTTCATGTTTCATAAACTGAGCCGGGCCGGACAACAAAGATAGAAATCACATCCATACAGGGATAGTAGTGTACAGCTGTTAAAACATAATAAAATATATGGCCCACTGGTATCAGATCAGTACTCAGTATGGGCTGATATACAAGTTCAGGTTTTGGAATAGAGATCTGGAAGAAAAAAATCGGACCGTCTTAAATTTCAAGTCCACATCCCACTCCCAGGCTTACATGTAAACTAAATCCTTTTCTTCGTCATATTTTGGCTGGCTGAATCGAGCCAGGGTTATATTTGTTTCCCACATGTCACATCATATAACCATGACATGCAGAGTCTCTAGGACATTCAGTTTGGTGGCCGTAGCTCAGTATACAGGGAGTTGGGTTGGTAAGAGGGTCGCTGGTTCAAGTCCCCGTACGGACCAAAGTAGGAGCTGTGGACTGGTAGCTCCCTGGTGCCCTCCTAGCTACTGCCAGGAGGGCATCTCTTCTCTTGAGCAAGGCAACGAATGCAGACCACTGTGTAAATTTTAATTTCCCCATAGGGGATCAATAGAGAGTAAAAAAAAAAAGAAATAATTATATCATTGATTTGGTCCAAAAGTTGTACAGTGTGACAGAAACACCAAGGAATGACACATTCCAACTGCACTGCAGCAGTGGCCCCGACACAGGAGGACAAGTTGGTGCATCGACTGATGGGGCACAAATTACACTCTCTAGGAATACTAAATAGGGATTGGTAAAAATAATCGACCCTCCAATTAAAATCGATGTTTGTTTGAGAGAGTTGAGAGTCCAAGACTGATATTGATTAATAAAGTCCCAAAATTGATCTTTTAACATGTTAATTATGGTAGTGTTAATCATCTTAAGTAAAAAGTACTTTAAAAACGTTTTGGGTGGGTCAACTCTTAAAGGTCATGAAAATGTCACTTTATGAGGTTTTTAAACATTAATATGCGTTCCCCCAGCCTGCCTATTGTCCCCCAGTGACTACATATGGCGATAGGTGATAGGAACCCTGGGTATTCTGCTCTGCCTTTGAGAAAATGAAAGCTCAGATGGTACGATCTGGAATCTTAGCCCCGTTATGAGGTCATAAGGGGCAAGGTAACCTCCCCTTTCTTTTGCTTTGTCCACCCAGAGAGAGAGAGAAACATCATAGCTTTCAAACGTGCAAAGTGGCAGTTGGTCAAGGCCACACCCCCAGCCTCCATCACCTTGATTCCTTGACTCCATCAGTAATTGAGATGTGTATCTGCCAATAGCACAGTGGGTGATGGCTGAATCAATGCTGTGAAGTTATTAATACTCTATGGGTGCTTTCCATAAGTGGCGGCCATCTCTGCATTCTCTTCTTCTGTCTTCCTTGAAAATAACAGTCATCAGCACACTGACTTAAAATAGAACTGCCCTGCAAAGACAGATTGAGCAAAGCAGCTGCCTACAAAAAAAGATGATTTCAACACCTGTATAAGAGCTACATGTACATCTTATGTGTGTTTATTGTCTCTCTCTAGCCCATGTCACATTGACTGTATGCCCTTAGTCTATTAATGATGGTGTTTGTGTATGTATTTGCATGTATTATGAATAAAGTGCTCTTGATGTGTGTGTGTAAAATTACACTGTGATAGATGCATACAAATTGTGTATAGATTACATTGATGATTATTTCCTGTAATATTCTGCCACTTTTCAAGCGATGGAAGGTTTTTAGGCAATTCTCCTTCACATTTCCCTTTCAAATTATATTTTGGGTCTTTTTTAATTTTTGTATGTGTAAATAAAGAAAACAAACAAAACATCACCTCATATTGTACTCCTGCCTAAGCAAATGTAGCATGCTTTGTAACATAAGCTGTGCACCATCCATGATGACACTGATGAAAAATGTTAGCACTACTTCACACCTCATATGTTGTATGCCCCTATATAGTGTAGGAATGTGTGTGTGTCTGCATTTATTTAGTCATTTTTGGTCTTCTGCCAATTCATTGTGCGGTGAAGTCCTCCAGTGGGGAAAGAAAGGATTCCTGTATGGAGAATAATGTGCAAAGTAAAACTACTGAGTCCAGGCCCACCCATTAAATACCGCCTAATGGTATCGACCGTGATGCTTATCCCTGGGCAAATGCGTTTATGACCTGGCCTTTGATCACAGATCCCTTCCCCTTCGTGAAATCATATCTGCAAAGGCTGCATCTCGTACCTACCCTCCTGCAGGATATGTGTGGGCTGCACTGCCTTGACTCTGTAGTGCCTTGCCCTCCATCCTGGACTGGGAGCCTCGGCTATCTCTCTGTCGCTGAGCCAGGTGGCCGTCTCGAAGTTGTCTCCGTTGGCCAAGGCATCGACCTCGGCGCTGTGGACGCCCACCTGTTGGAACTGATGAAGACCACCCGAGTGGTCAAAGTGGGCGTGGGTGGCGATAGCAAGCAGGGGGTTCTTCCTCTGCGGATCTTCGCCGAGCAGCCCCTTGCCGTCGATGTAGTCAGGTAAGCTCCTCAGGCCCAGACCTGTGTCTATCACCACGTCCTGGTGTGAGCCGCGGAGCAGCCAGATGTTGGCTCGGTTCTCTGACTGGTAGAATCGCTCCTGGATCCAGTAGAGGCCGTCTCCCAGCGATTTGTGAGCGTACCAGTCGGCTGCAGACATCCCAGTTCATGCACTTGTCGAGGTAGCCTGCTGCGGGTATTGAGCTGCCAGGTGATTTGTTTTTGCGGTGGAGAGGTGTAAACTAGCCTTCTAGCTAGAGGTGATATGTTTTCATTGAGGTTAACGTGATGGTGACGGCCGACCATAGACTGTGACACACCCTTGTAGGAGGAGAGCGTCTTGATTGGCCGAACACAGGAGTGACGACAACATGAAGCGCACTACTCTATTGGCTGTAAATAAGCCGCGCCTTCTCAAACGTCAGTTAGGGGCGGGGCACGTTAAAGCCACATTTACGCTTACTGCGCTGAGTGACACCGTGTTCCGGTTTAACTTGTTAAAATACTAACGTCGCGTTTGGAATAGGTTGAGTGTAGTGTTTAACGCAGCGCGCCATAGCATTAATTCAACTCAAACGTCACATAGCGTTTCTTAAAATGAAGAGGCAATCAACTTGTGACCACACAACACTGCGTGCACTGCTATGTTTGTTAATTGTAAGCAAAATCAACCTGAAACTCAAATGTCCATCTCTGACAAAACAAATAATAAGTCTCAGCTATCTCATCATATCTTTAAAACAGCAGGCAGTCAGATCCAGTTGTGACCACTGCATTCCACACCGGTTATAGCAAAGCTGTACAAATTATTAGAGGTTTAGCTGTTAATTTATTGAATGCAGGAGTTAGTTAACGTGCCGAACAACAGATAAAACGGAGTAGCTGAATGTTAATGACAAGTAAACTCGAAAAGTGAAAACATGGAGACGTAGTAAAGGCTAAATGCCACTGAATAGCCTGAAATACGTCTCCACATTAGCACTTTCCTAACAATAATAGTGAGTATAACAACGTATTGTGTGTGTTGGTGAATCTCTGGTGTAATATTTAATGTTGGCCAACGCTTCATAGTAGGCAAAGTTGGGTAAAAGGCGATAAGAGCTATGTTATATGAACTTGTTGAGTTGACCGAAGGCATGTGGACTCTGTGCGGCAGGTACAGAGAGGAGGCTGGCAGCATGGCGGGCAAGGGTCGCGGTGTCGCCGCCTTCACCTTCAACATCGAGGCTCTGGGCATCGGCAGGGGCAGCATGCCAGAAGCCAGGGTGGGGCCCAGCCCGCTGTATCCAGTAAGTACCGAACACACACACACACACACACACACACACACACACACACACACACACACACACACACACACACACACACACACACACACACACAGATCCCACGATGACATCATATATTGCAGTATACAACACCACAATATTCACCAATAAGTGTAGGGATGGTGGAATTTAAAGTATTTGATGACAACGCAGAGCCACATAAGCGTGACATTTCAAAAGTAGTATTTGTGTAAAGAAAACGTGTAGGCTTCATTACGATTTATTTAAACTAAAGTACAAGCTATGAACAATGATGTATTTACCTATACAAAATATAAAAAATAGTATTTGTCATGGGAATGTTGAGAGCTTGCAGCCCTACAAGGGCCTCTTCCTAGAGCTGTGGTTCCCAAAGTGGGGGCCGTCCAGGGACCACCAGGGGTCCTTAAGAGGGTTCCAGGGGTATCTATAAATACGTAACACAGTGACAGAATGTGTGATTATTTTGACCATGAGTGTCATACGCTTTCTGTAATAAAACATCTAAAAGCAAAAATCCTATCAGACAGGGGACCCCAGAAGACCCAAAATCTAATCTAATGGGGGTCTGATTTGTATTAGTTAAGGGGTCCTTGATGTGAAAAAGTTAGTGAACCATTGTTCTAGATCATCCTCCTGTTGTAGGAGGATCATAGAGGGCAAACTATCAGTAGGATGCTTCTGGTGAGTTCTGCATGATGCTTAAGTAGAGGGCCATAGGGCACACATTACTTTTGGGCCCCAATTCCACTTTGTCGTACTTTCTGTGCATTATGCATATATCTTGTTGAATTCAGGTCCCCTTTTGAGTACATTACGCATGGCAGTTTGATTATATTTTGCACACAGGCCCAGAGACTAACCAATTTACTACAAACCACCTGGCACACCTGAGTCTTTAGAGGCCCTTGGGGGGTCGCTTTGCCATGTTGGGTTTGAGGCCTTGCTTTGTATTTGATACTTGTGTCCGCTTGCTTAGGCTCAAAGTATTTTCAAACAAAACGAGACTAGCTCGCCCCTCCCTCCTCCTCATCCCCCCCCTCCCGTCTGTGCTTTCGCGCTAACCCAACCCCCACACCCAAATCCTTGTCGTTTATTGGCTGGAACACCATTGCACCGTCATTTGGCAGGTTGGAATCCAGCCTGGTTAGCATGTTATTTGTCCTGACATCTATTTTACTGTAATTGTAGGATCAATTTGATACTATTACTGTACAGCATTTTACTGTAAACAACGGATGCAGACTAAATGCACTAATATGTTAAAATATAATCGGTCGTAGAAAAGAATTAAAGGTAATACTGAAACTGTATTGATAAATGTACAGATGCTCCCATATTGTGCCACATGTGCTCCATAGTGTAGGAAGCAAATGTGACAAACCTAAGGCAAACTGATTTTTGAATTGCTACTATCTCTCTTCCACTATTTATCCTCCTCCAGAACACAGACTTTAAGCCGGTGCCTCTGAAAGCTGGGGAGGATGAGGACTACATGCTGGCCTTAAAACAGGAGATGAGGGGAACGATGCAGCAGCTACCACATAACATCAAGCCTCTGTCCAATAAAGCAGGTGAGGAGGAGAGTAGTGCATTAGAAACCTGACATCTGATAGAAATGCGATGGCAAGACAGTTGGTTGCTGGGAGGGGAGATAATGCAGCACTTAGGAACTGAGGCATTTCATTTAGGGTCATATCTGGGGGAAAAGAGAGAGAGAGGCATATTTATTGCAGACTATTGAGTTACAGCTGCTGCCTCACCCAGCAGTTTTATGTGATTTCTATGGTCTGGCCTGATATGGTCTTTTAGATTTCCCTTATTCAGCAATGAGCTAATGTATATCTGTAAGAAGTTAGATGATAGATGGAGTTTTCAGAATGTCTTGTCCTAAATGTTGCCAGATGCTTAATTTAGGTGCGTTGTATTGACAAAATAACATGCTTACTTTAATCACAATGGGCCAGGACTTGATGGATTACGTCACTGTTGTTTTGGGGCTAATACAATTGAATAAATATGGAGCGCACACACAACGATCGCTGACCCCATAGTCCAAATTATTCAAACTATGATTTACCTTTTTGTGGTTAAGAATGAGGAGAAGCACCCAGTGGTTTGTGTTGATACACTCATATAGGGATGTCACGATTACCAGTGTAACAGTATACCACGATAACATTTTGACGATGACAATTAGCGTTTTCGTTTAAAATATCATTATTATCAGGGTGGATTACCACGGTGTGGACACCGGGTGTTTAATCCTTCCCAGCTTCATCCGAGTCTCCTGCGTAGCCTCCGTCGTGCGTTTCTTGAAGTTGGAATCACAGCAGGAGGAGGAGATGTCAGAGCTCAGGACATTTATCAGCCCTCTAAGAGGACTAAGCCTGAAGCATGGGCATATTTTGGTTATTATAAGAGTGCTGAAGGACAGTTGATTGAAGATAAGTTATCCTGACTGCAGAACGTGCAGAAAAAAGTTGCTGTTAAAAGCAGCGAACAAACTTTTAAAAATACAGCGATAGTACCGGAAACCGAGATAATTTTGGTCACTATAACCGTGAGGTGGAATTTCCATACTGTTACATCTAGAGCCCGAACCGATATTAGGCATTTCCCGATCTATCGGCATTAGCATTTATTTTTCAGACATTTTCCTTATGAATCTAATAGTTTTTAGAAGATGGGATTGGATACCTTGTGCATCAAATCGCTAAATAAATCCCTAAATAGTTTTTTATATATATATATATAAATACACACAGTATATATGTATGAATATATGAATTCATCAGAATAATTCTAATGACAAATAAATGATTCTTATAAATGAATATTTAACCATGTTATGAGTGTTTGCGTTGCATAGTCTGTCCACCAGAGGACGCTCTACAACGTCCCTGTTGGCAACACTGATTTTTTTGTTGATGTATTTTTGTTCAAAGGACTTTAAGTTTCCTTCATAAGTTTGTATTCTTATACATTTTATTTATCAGAACTTTAATATATTTTGATGTTCCTTTGTTCTGTTGTGACAATTAAAAAAAATTATACTATTTTAGTGAGAACTCATAAATAACTACAAATAACTAATGTTAGGGACATCTGTTAATGTTTGTTACAAGTTTCTGGAGTTTTTAAAAATATATTGGATTATTAAATAACGATATATTCGTAACGGTATCGGCCTTAAAAATCCGGTCGGGCTCTAGTTCGTAGTTGTGATAAACTGCTGAATGTGATGTGAAGCTGAATTGCGGCCTGTTAGAGTGTACTGAAGCAGAAGTTTCTCCTGTTTACATGAAACAGAAGTGGAGAGATACACGGAGAGATACCTGAAGCAAAGACAGATGGACGATGAGAACTGGACTCCAGGTACTTACATAACATATTGTCTTGTGTTGACAGCAAGTGTATATATATACAAACAAAAAGGACAATTAATGGCAATACTATTCTTGATATTTTAGACTGGAACCTCCTCCCAAAAGAATTGATGCCTCGAAAGAAAACAACTCGCACTAAAGCAGGTATGTTAAAGCTGTGATGCGTGTTATGGGATTCCATTCTGTGTCCGTAGGAATAAGGACAAAATGCTTAAATCCAACAGACGCGAAGAAGAAACGTGTGAAGATATCGCGCAAAGACACAGAGGCTATGCTGACTAAATTAGACGTAAGCTTTTCTTCCCTTGTTTCTTGTGTGATGAACTGCTGAGCATTACATGTACTGTTCATTTTCTCTCCATGTGATTTATCAAGTACTCATTCATGAAGGCATCAATTGGGTGCAGTTTGAGTTCAGGATGTGTTTTTGAGAAAAGATCTTGTAATTTTGAGAAAAGTTATGAGTTCCACAGATCTCTTATTATGAGATGAATGCATTTTCACAACAGAAAACAGCTCTAGTGTGAAGCTTTCAGGCTAGCTGATGCCATGGAAGCAAATAGGTCTACGTCTCACCTGTTTAGTTGAATCTGTTTTTATTTTTGGTTTGACACATTGGGAGATGCTTATGTCTTTAAGTACTACAGATGGGATTGTTATCAGTTTGTCGACTTTGCGGTTGTTCCGGCGGAAAGCCCATTCTGATCTGTTGAGATCTGTTCCCAAAATTATGAGAAAAGAAATCATAATTACGAGATATTTTCTCAAAAGTACAAAATCAGGAACTCATAATTATGAGCTCAGGAACTCATAATTATGAGATCCTGTCTAAAAATTACAAGATCTTTCTTCAAAATGAGTTCTTCTCTCAATATAACGATAAGGTGCCTCTATTTTTTTTTCCTATGGTGAATGTAATACACTTCCGTACTTAACTATACATGTTCTGAGTGATTCAATCTTAATGTCAATATATCAGGAACTGGCAAAGAAAGATGATGGGAACACTGAAAAATCTGATGATGAAACAGAAAAGAAAAAAGGGAATAATGAAGAGGAAGAAGAAGAAATTGAAGCAGAAGAATATGACGAAGAGGATATTGAAGAGGTTGATTACAAATCATATCTTAACGTTATTGTCCAGTTTCCTAAACACAAATTTTATGTGGTCAATATGGAAGAAGCAGAGTTCATACGTTCCCTTTGTTTCTCTGTAGGAAAACGACTACATCGACAGCTATTTTGACAATGGCGAAGATTTCGGTGCGGGCAGTGATGACAATATGGACGCAGAGGCAACATACTGACACCATGACTCATCCATCCAAACTCACTGTACAAGTAAACAATCGGCTGATTGTCTCTATTGGTTACATGTTTTAGAGTCGTTGGAGATGCTGTTAAGCAGAGTGATAGTTTTTGGTTTGCTTTATTTTGTGTGATTTTTGAGAGGAAAGCTTTCCCTTTAAAGACTTTTGTAAATAAGAAATGCCAAACTATGTGCACACTGGCAATAATTTATTCAAAATAGATGTATTTATTTTCCAGCCTGTGGCACATTTCCACAGGTTAAAAGGCACATACTGTCAACATGTACTGCTTTTTCACAAAGTATCAAGTGGACACAGTGATAAAATAAAAGGGCTATATCACAAATTCTACAATTTCCCATAATTACAAGAGTAAGTAATTGTGGGAATAATGTGCATTTCGCATATTCCCCACTACTGAGTTGTTTTTTAATGAAAAATTCAAGCAACCGGCATGACATGTAACTGGTACTTCCAATACTGATGGTGTAAGTAAAGACGAAATGCTCAATAGACTTGAATTAAATTAACTTTATATTAAACTCAATGGTAGCAATCATACTTTCCCAGCAAATAGCGTTGGAAAATCCACTATTAAAAATATTCCACTGAAAATATTCAGTTGGACCAAACTGCTTTAAAAACCAAATCCATCGAATTGATGATAAACTTCCATCGCTGAATAACCAGGAATAGGTAAGTGGGTTGCCGTCTGTCCCGGATTGTTTTTGAACTCTGATACAGTTTGTGTGTAGCTTACTAAGAATACAGCAGCATAGATGGGACTCAATTCTACTGGCTACACTGATAACTCAGCCAAGGATGACATGTTTTTAGCCCATTGATAGTCCTTGTTGAAAAGCATATAACTGTAAATGGACAGACACAAGGGATGACAAAAGTGACTGTCCCTGTCACACAGACTGTATTGATGTATTGAGTCTATGATTAAAAACTACTCGACGATGGGAACATCCACCCACTTTTATTAGATCTCTTGAGTTAGCATCAAGTTTGTGTGTAATGTTATAATCCCTGTTACGTTTTTTCACGATATCCATGTTCACCGTCTCCTGCTTTGGCCACACCTAGTCCCTGTGGGTCTTCCTTACCCACATTTCCAGCCCCGGCATTGTCTTCAACATGAAGGCCTGCATTATTGCCATGGTGATGTCCATGAGGCGTGATGTGAGGAGACAGTGTAGGAACGCTGTGATGGCTGACTTCAGCTTTCATGAGGACCTCGTAGTATAGCAGATAAAACACAGGTGTGACGATGCCCACAACCAGCATGATGGCCACAGCCGTCCACCATCTCATGCCCCAGTCTGCCCCGTAATAAGGGTCCTTTTTCTGCACCGGTTTGTACTCCACTTCCCCTAGAAGTGGCTGCTGTTGCTGTAGCGTTAAGGAGGACACAACCTCGTTCAGGCTGCTCCGAGACGGACCTGTGGATTTCACCAGCCGCTCAATGTCCTTGTCCTTCTCCAGGAGGAATCCCTCCACGCTGTCGGTGGAAGAGGAAGAGTCTGTGGAGAGGTCAGAGGGGAGGGACGCACCGGGTGAGATCTGGGCCAGGTGCCTGCTACCTGAGGGGGAGGCAGATTTGAGAGGTCCCGTGCTGTGCGTCTCAGTGAGGACACTAAAGCGCCTCACAGGAATCTTGACCGACCGCAGGGCAAAGAAGTCCTGTTCCGTCAAGAAGTTGTTGGCCCGCTTTATATCAGCCACCTAGGAATACACAGAACAAAGATTCATTTATGATGATGATGCTTAAAGACACTAAAAAAAGACTTCTGACCCGTTTTGGTTTGGAATCTCCGGGGTTGTGTTGCAGTCTTAGCGGTTGTCTCAAGCGGTTAAGAGACGTTTCGCAGCCTGATTGGATCTTATCAGTCATGACGTCTCGGTCTCTGAAATTAAGCTACTAACGCACGGAGATCGTTTTTGGCTCAAAAACGACGCTTAAAAACCAAAGCGTAGCAATGTAACTGTAGTCTGAATATTCCGGACTCTGAACGCAGGAAATAATCCAAATGATTAAATACAAGAAAAGACTTGTAAAATAAAAGTAAAGCTAACTGAATTAACACAAGCGTAATGCATATTGTCCATATGATTATAGTAGATGTATACAGATATTCAGAGGGTACGCAATGGCAGTTTATTAGAAAATGTTAAGCTGTTCTATAAAGTAGTGTTCTGATGTCTCTAATCTGACCCAATCAAAGAACTTTTTCTAAACTGTTTTTGTTGCATGCTACAGTACGAGCCATAAACTGAATCCTTTCAATTAGTACAGCTGTGTCATTTTAACAGCCAAAAACATTTTTATTAGCTTGTCCTTATCATACACTTGTGTTTATCTGATGAGTAAGGACATTTTTTAGATGATTAAGATTATTCTTGGGGCATTTTAGGCCTTTGTATCCGACATAACAGCTTAGAGAGAGAATGACATGCAGCAAAGGGCCGCAGTGTGGAGTTAAACCTGCGGCCGCTGCATCTAAGACTAAGCCTCTTTATATGGGCGTGTCCTTTAACAGGTGAGCTACTTAGGCACCCACATTTAGATAATTAAAGGACTATCTATATTCCCTATATTTTCTTCTACATTTAAACCCATTTTTTTGGCCAGTCAGAGGCAATTGAAACGAGTTGTGAACAGAAAATTGACATAATTATCCTTTTAAAGTGGATATAGCAAAATTGTTAACAAGAAGTAAATTATTTACACACCCAGCAGATATGGAGCAACGTTATCAATCATTTGGAGTCGTGTTTCTGGCCACCTGACAAATCTTATGTCCAATATTGAGTTACTTTTTAGCTCTCTTTTGATTGCTACTAAACCTTGGTAGAAATATCTGGCTCTTTACCTGCTAAATGTTCTACTCTGTTTAACTGCTAGTTGCTAACTGCGTCTGCTGTGTATACAGCACGTCGTATACAAGGGGTTATTAGAGCCAGTGTGCTGAAAACAGCTGCCTGCTGAGGTGGAAAACAACTCGCCCTAAAGCTCAGTGAAGTTGAAGAGAGCTGCAGATTTGCGTGATAATTCTCTGGGGGTACATTGCTAGCATTATAATATCATGACATACCCTTCACCATATCTCACGATTGGCATGGGGAACTTTCCATAAGATTTATCTCTAAATGCAAATCAAACCAGCTATTAGGCTAACTGAAATAAAACCATGCCAATCTAAAGGTATGGTGAAAACTATGTGATAATGGGGGGGGGGTATTTTAATCCCAAAGGCCAAAGGAACTTTATCCGGATGCATAGTATCCTGATCCATGAAATAACTGGCCTTTAAAAATAAAAATCTGCCTGTCACTATGGGAATTTAACATAGAGGTGTGTATACTTATGTCCCCTGTATTTTAAGGAAGAACATTTATTTATTTACAATACATTATTCATTCACAAAGAAAATTGGTGTCCTTAAAATTAGGACTTTTCTTAATTAAGGCATCAATTTCCCAAATTTTTTTAAAATTATTTTTAGTCAAGTTTAACATGGGTGTGTAAACTTATGAAATATTTATATTTCTACACCCCCCCTTTATTAAAAAAAAAATATCTGCTCCGAAAAAAAGACACTTCCTGAACACAGCAGACAAAGGGCAAAAATAAAGTTGAAGCAGCAACCGGGAAATCAACATCAGTAGGCTATAATGGTCTGTTACTGCATCAAGGAAGAATTGTCTGCATGGCGATGCAATGATTCATTTTAACACCCCAAGTGGGCATGTCATGTCACCTGGTTAGTTCACTCATCTAAAACTTATGACTGAAAACAATAATTGTTAGTTGCAGCCCTAATTGTGTAAAGGGTTAACAATGACTGTGTAATGTGTGTTATGTAAGAAAAAAGAAGACACTTTAACGTGAAAAAAGGAACAAAGAGGTGAGTGGGTACTCTTCAAGGAGATGAAGAATGAAATACAGACCAACAGAAAGAGAGAGACCCCCCCCACCCCACACACATACTGAGCAATGGTACTGCAGGGCAATGCTGTTCAGGGTGTCACCCTCCTGGATATCTCTGGCCAGGAAGACAATATCGTCCATCCTCTCTCTGGAGGTGCTCCTCCGCAGCCTCTCTCTGCCGCGTGGCCGCAGCTCATAGCTCTCCCCATCCTCTTCTGACAGGTCATTCTCTGAGCCATTGTTTCCAAACAGATAGGCATGGCCGCCATTTGCCGGCTGCACCATGGTGGCTGACTGGAACCCATAGTGCTGGCTTATACTGGACATTTTTTCTTCACTGTATTGGGAAGAGCAGAGACAGGCTTAAGTGCAAAATACCAGCAAGGTATGCTTTATTTTAGCTTTCCTTTAAACAAGGAAAATGTGTTTGAATTAAACTGCTTCACTGAGTTGGACCCAACTGTCATTTAACAGGGTGTAAAGCTTAATACAAGAGAGGGCTATGCTTCAAAATATGGTTCACACACACTTGTGCTACTGACAACTTGACAGATGGGGCATCAAAACTTTGGCCATACATTCAGGTGACTAGTGATGTCATTGTTTTCACCAGTATTTAACAGCTTGGGGGATTACAGTGGGAGTAGTATAAGGAACTATCACTTTGTACCATTCCAGCTGCCGGTGTAACTATCCTGCTGTTTCACATAAACTTACATATATATATATATAATTAAATTATACATACAGTGGCTTGCATAAGTTTGCACACCCATGCTAAAGATTATTAAAAAGAGGAATAAAAACAATATATTGAGGAAATTTATCTTAATGCTTTAATTCAAAAAGTTAGGAAAATACAACATTTTAAGGACACCAATTTTCTTTGTGAATGAATAATGTATTGTAAATAAATAAATGTTCTTCCTTAAAATACAGGGGGCATAAATATACACACCCCTATGTCAAATCTTACACTATAAGCTAAACAACTGACTAAAGTCCATCTCTCTGACAGACCAAGTAGATAAGATTTGGGGCTCTTTCAGTTCGATAAGCGACGTTACCAGTCCAGCAGTACGCTGAATCGTCGAGCTGTCAATGTCCTTGAAATATTTCTGCTTAGTTAAGCATGACGGCCATGAGAACATCCCTAAGTAATGCGATATTTGTCAGGTAGCGTAACCTAGCTATTCCCCTATCACTGCTTTGATGTGCTGCTGTAAATGAAGCCGACTTCATTCTTACTTTAGATTACTACTTTGAACATAAGGTGATGTTAGCTAAGTTAGCAGCTAACAATCTAAGGTGTTGACTGTATGTACACCTACAATTAACAAGCTAACGTTAAGCTTGCAATAACTTAAGTTAACGTTACCGTGGCTAAAATTCCAGGTTAGCTAGCTACTATTTAACAAAGAAATTGGCTATGAAACAACATAGATAATGCTAAACCTCAGTCCCTCTCACCTCACAAAAGTCCAGTCGATATTGTTGTCCAACAGGAATACCTACGTAACTTTAGAAACCCGTCTGTTTAATCCAAAATTAGCAAACTGAGAACCATCTGCACAGGCTAGGCTAGTGCTAACTATCGTCCACCTATGTTATGTGAATGTGACTAGTAACGTTTGTAAATTTCTATCGGTCAGTTGTCACATTTGATGAATAATGTATTTGGAGGAAGTCATCAACAAAAACATTTACCTGACAAAGTGAACACTGATCAATCAGTTGACGTGGATAATATCCATACTTCCAGGGGATTATTATTTTCGGTCTCACCTTCCCTTCGATTAGCTAGTTGTCTTGTCTTACTGCTCACGCCACGTCCACAGAATGTTTACGTAATGACGTTATAAGTGACGACTCCAACACATCGCGAGATGGCGCTAAATGGGAACAGACAATTGAGCCAATATTTTGGATTGAAGTTATTAGTTTCGGATTATTTTGTTCAGACAGGTGTAGCTATATATATATATAGCTACACCTGTCTGTGTCTATATGTACATACCGTATATACCGTTAGTTATATATATATATAACTAACGGTCGTGTTATTCAAAATACAACGTATCCAGCCAGTAGAAAGAAAAGGCTAATTAACGTTTGGGTTTATTGAGGACAGGCAAGGTAAACTCAACTAGCTAACTTTAGCTTAACCAACTTTAGCGTCAGCTAAATTCACTTTAAAATATAGGAGTAAATTGTATCAAAGTATATTCTAAATTATATGTAAAGACAGCACTGCCCTCTTGACATTTAGTAGAGGACGTATTTAGCGTTAACGTTAAACTTTAATTTATAAATTAACAGCGAGCAACATGCTAGCCTACGTCGGCAGTCATGCACGCGGCATTTTGCATAAAACTACATGTGTGTTAGATTTTAAGTTTTTTATGAAGAAGTACACATTCGAAAAGTTTATTTTTAGTGACCACAAGAGAGGGGAGAGTTGTTAGCCCTGACAGGACTACTGCTGCTGCTCGGGGGCTCTAGCTATGCCTGTTCGGGTCACAGGGTGGAGCTGTCCACCACCACACCGAGCACCCTCGAGACAAATAGGATTAAAACATGTCTCATTAGGCAGCGACCGGGAGACGAGCCGGAGTCCTTGAGAAGCTGCTAACTAATCTTTCTGTGGGGACAGTGAGTCGTGTGTGTACAGTAGCAGCAGCTCTCACATGGCTGCCGGAGGACGGAGCTGTGTGTAGGGAGAGGAGAAGGTCCTGAACAGACCCGGGAACCGCTCCGTCTGCGCTATTTCTCCCGGCTTCTCCAGTCCCGTTAGATGACAAACGCGCTTCATCCCATGTTGTTCACCGGGAGCCGAAAGCTGCCAAAGGGAAAAAACCGAGTGCAGTTTTTAGTAAACAATACTAAATGATGCAGTTTTTATTAGCTGCTGTTTGAGAAAAGAAGAAGCCGAAGACTCTGAAAAGCACTCATCGATGTTATCCTCAGCAATAAACACATTATAGTAATTTATCTTTGGACAGAGAGGCCAAGCAAGGTGTCAGGTAAGTTGGAATGAATTATCTTATGTCTCTGTTCAAATATGCTTTTCTTTGTCATTGTGAGTGTGGGCAGCAGCCTACAGCGGCCAGCAAAACTTTGCTGGATAATTTCACAGAAAGACTTGGATGCAAGGTGATATCTCTTTGTGACACATGGCTATACCGTCTCTAGGACAATGCAGACGCCTCGGATTTATTTTTCAGTTAATGTGTCAGTAATGATTGGTGACTCCAGGCGTTATATTGCCAGTGGTAGATTAATAGTGCAGAGAATAAAGGAAACAAATGGGTATAGCGATACTCCTCATCAATTATGCCAGACAGCTCAAGCAGACATATTGTATAACACTATAAGAAAACGATTAAAAGTGGTTGGCCACTGCTAATTTCTTTTCGCCTTGTGCCAAAAAAAATCCCCCCTCGGAGAAGCTAATAAAATTGAAAAGCCTAAATATTGATTCAGCGCAATCAGTAAATGAATGGCCGGGCAGCCCATTGAGGACGGAGACAAACGCTTCCATGGTTACATCCAGGATCTCCAGTGTGATTACTGCGCTTTGTGTGGGGTTTCTCTCTCCCACTGAAAATAAAACAACAATTCAGGGGGAAACTGCCACACATGGTGAGCTGGAGACCCTCTCATAATGGCTCCGTTGACTAATCTATATAGGCTTAACTCTGGCCATAAGTAATCTTGGCACACTTAAAGTTGCGCACATGTGCTGTTACTATTAAATCAACGATTGGTGCCTGTAGCCTCATTGTGCTGCTGCTTCTACGCAGATGTGCAGCCTTCATAGTTTACACCAGTTGATGGGGAGGGTGGGTGGGTGTTGGTGTGTGTGTGTGTGTGTGGGGGGGTGTTTTAGTCCTTGAATAATTGAATATGTCCACCTTATCTGTTATCTATTTGACATGATGTCATCTTGGTGCGTCCCTTGCAAATCTCTTTTGTTGCCTCCTTTGCGGTGCCTCAGCCGAGTTAAATCCTTTTTCTCACTGGGGAGGAAGGGAGGGAGCTGCTTCTGTATCCATTCAGCACTTACACCTGCTCTTCCTCAGCGCCAACCCTTCACTGTTTCTGGAATGTATCTTTGTATAAAAGGGTGGCATTATTGAATCATCCCCCTTTGTTTGTATATAAGCAGCAAAACTTGCCATGAAATTTCCACACATTTTATCCCCCCCCAAGCCTACAATCTCTATTTCCATCATCCCAAACATGGGGTCACAGTCTGTTGGTGTGTTTTTTGTAGATTTACATCCTATAGGATCCACACTTGCTCAGGTCCTTTGTTTGTCAGTGTTTATGTCATCGCCTGGCAGGGGTCAGCCCCCAGTCGCCTGTATGAGGGTCTGAATGTGATTCACTGGGCGGAAACTGTTTTACTGCCTGCCTCTCTCTCCTTCTGTCTCACGCCTCTAATGGCCGCACAGTACAAAAGGGGACAGTGCCATAAACAGAGCCGCTTCATTGATGAAAGGTGCTGGAGTGTTGCACATTGCAGACAGGCTGAGATTGATGAGAGGGGCTTGCGTTCCCAGTGTGTGGGGATAGAGGGAAATAGTAGATGAAGGCAAAGCTCTACATACACTTAACAGCCCTGCAACAGGCTGACTGGGCCCGCCTCCGCTGATCCGTTCACCCAAGGATCACTGTTGGGGGCAAGACTTGTAAATTATGTCTTTATCTGTTGAATGAAGGACATTATAAAGTTGAATTGTAACTTTGCATGCCTTTTATATATACGCCATAAATACAGATATTCATGATTTATTTTGTGATCTACAGCAGTTCCAAATTACTTCCTATCTCTGCAAAAGCTATATTGAAACACAAGTTGTTTGTTTGTTTTTGTACGTTTTATCTCTGTAGCTTCCAATATCCTCTTCAATAATCAAGTGAAATTGCAGCTTTGCAGAGAACTATTCCATTTTTTATAGCATATGGTATTACAGGTAAACAGTACACAATGAGAAAGGTTACACATGTCTTCACCACAGTGAGTGTTTTTTACGATGTGGGAAGAGAAAACCTGCAGACCACATACACCTCTCATTAGTTATGGTCTGGTTTTCATTTCCACACCCCGACAGGATAAAATGTTGTACCTACGACATTAGCTCTTCTCGCTCCAAAAACCATTTCCCTCATAACTATCACGTAATAGAATAATTCACAATCTTCTGGTGCAAGACAGATGTGTACCTTAAGTCTGCCTGTGTTTTCACTATGCTGGGAGCTATGAACCAGTGAATGAACCAGTTGTTATCATTTTTAGAGCAGCAAACCAAAGTTGGGAGCAATAGATTCTTAGCCATTCATGCGTGTTTCAACAGACAGGAAAGAAAATACCTTTGCACTCTATTGGACAGACCTACAACCAATCAGAGCAATGGAGCTTGTGATGTATGTTGAGCAACAAATAGTTGTCAATAGAACTCAACTGCACGCACGCTGGAAGAAGATTACGTCACTGTTGATCATCTGTCCGTCATCGTATAAAGCCCGCCCTGACAGTTTGATTGGTCCAAACAGCTCTGGTGCGAGGATGCTGGTACGGTCGCTGCAGCAAACCCTCGGCCATGACCTCGCTGTCAACTCTTATAATTGTGCTTTTATACATACACACACATGCACACACACATATTCTTATGTCTTACACTCTGTAGGGGCAATGAGATGTCCTCCCACAGCTGCCCAGCATCTCCATTCAAGTATTAAACTTGAACTCTGACCTCTACGTGTCACTACAGATAGGTCAGCCTCTTCTGCCTGCTGAGCTAAGTAGGGGTGGGAAAAATAATCGATTCTTAGATGCATCGCCATTCTCTCTAGAACGATTCAATACTCAATTCTGATAAGTTAGTAATCAATTATTACAAAACAAATGTCTGCAGACGTGTACAAATCAGAAAACAGACACTGAAAGAGGACGGGATAAAGGACAACAGCTTAGAGTTTAGGCAAGAGTGCAGAGAAAAAAAAACACAAAAAAACTAAAGTTTTGTATACAGTATATAAACAGGATCTAATAAGGCATACATAAAATATTTAGGCAAAACACATAAAGGTTGTTCATATACCTTATCACATTACATCTGACCACCTTTCTAAGAATCCAATTCTCCACCTTTAAAATAACTGAGCCTCTGACATGGAAGATCACTGAGAGAAGGGGACGTTCACAAGCATGTTTCAGGCTTAAGGATGGAGTGACTACAAAATAAAAACCTCAGTATACAAAACATTTCATAACAACTTGTGTGTGACAAATACTTTATATGTCAAAATCTAACAAACGGTGTATTTTTTAAATTCACGCATGGAAATGTACTTAAAACAATTGTTGCATTGAGATGCATTGACTTTCTCTATTTGGTTTAACCATAATCATTGAAAAAGAACAACACAAATATTTCAATTAATCCATAACAGTCAAACAATAGTCATTTCATTTCTAATATCTTTTGTTATCTGTTCAGTTCACCGCATTTTTTTGGTAATTGCATTTACATCCAGTTAAACTAAAGCAGCTATGTTTCATTTTAACTTGCAAACTGCATGGAAAATCAGCGCAGGAAGCGCACCAAGCAACATCCTTTTCTCAAATGTCAAAACAATGAAAAGTACAAGAATGTTTTAGGAAGGTTGTTTCTTCTGGCTCACATTAGCTTGGCTAGACTCTGTCCAAATTAAATTAAGTCTCAAGGACTGTTGAACGCAGGAATCTTTTTCTTTTTTTGGGATCATTGTGTGACTTATTATCCCGAAGCAGTAAACCAGCTCTGCAGCCTTATTTGATAAATGAACACACTCTTTGGTTGTTCTTCACTGATCCCATTCTTTGAACCTGCAGACCCCCACATGAGACCCTCTGTACCGGACATAAATCCCCATGAGTTCCACCCCTCGCCTACATGTTTTTGGGGAAGCCACGGGGAACACATCCCATGGTGGCCTCTGCTTCCTGTCCTAATTTAGACAGGTCAGGTTGAGCGTTCGGCTGGAAGGACATCATGGCTGTCCATCCTTATACCCTTCCTTCGTTGTTAGTAAGACTACTGTGAGTGAGTGTGAGTGTGTGTGTGTGTGTGAGTGTGTGTTAGGCATTGGCCGGTATACGATTCTGACGATATGATAATCTTCAGCAAATCTAATACGGTATTGCAATTACAGCTTTAAAGTGTTATGTTTTGTTTTTTTAATGTAAAAGACAATGTATTTTATTTTTTAAACACACTGCACACTGGCAGGGAGAGAGAGATTTCTAAACTGCACTTTCTCTCCTTTTGTCCACTCCTAAAAAAACAGCTCATACCTTGGGAACGGTATGACGGAGAATGTTAGTGGTTTGGAAACCTTGACTTTGTCAAACCGCGGTATACCTTGAAGACAGTATCCGGCCCGTGTGTGTGTGGACGGGCTGCCGTGTGGGTGGGTGTGAGAAGTGGGGGTGCCTATTTAAAAGATAAACCTGTTGATGTAGGTCACTGACTCTTAGATCAATCATCTGATCCCTCAGCTCTCTCCATTACCCTTTAACCTTATTTTCTTTGCCATCCCCCAATGTGTGTATAACCCATTCTTGTATTCATGTACGCACGCACGTACGCACCCCCCCATTACTTTTCGTTTCTTGTCTTTCTCTGTTTATCTCTCACTTCCCTCATTGTACTGTAGTTGGTCATGGTGGAGGGTTGATCCGAGCTTGGCTCAGAGGTGGCGGGGTGTCTATCTTGTAAAAATATGTATTTATCCACTTTCTCAGGATGACTTTAATTATAGATTATATCTTTGTGATCAAAACATCACTTCGTGATAAATAGAAAACACACGCTGCATTTTTGCATCTTTCATTGTGTGAAGCACTGCAGAGGAACAATGTTTTTTAGAGTAGATTGAAATGCCATTGAATGCAAGATAAAATACCTTTGAGATTGGCTGGTGCATCGACAGGACCTCTGCAGTCTCTCACGCTCCCAGTTGCATAGCAAAACGTTTCTGTGAATTAATTTTGAATCTGTGGGACAGACAACACACTTGATGGCCAGTTAGATGAAAGCAATGTGCAGCAGCATATTTGTAATTATTCTTCTGTTTGATAATCAGGATCTGTTGACCACACTTGTTCAAGGATTTACTTCCTATTCAATCCTGCCATCTGGCCCTTAGTGTTCCAGAGCTGCAAATGCCTGAAAGAGGGGCTGTCCCACACCTACTGTACCCAGGATGTGTGTGTGCCGTGCGTGCCCTTGTTCAGGAGAGATGGAGTAGACCCGAGGGAGAAGGAGGGAGTCTGAATAGGATGGTTTGGATTCTGTTTAATAGGAGGCCAGCATGGCAAAAAAATGGGAGAAACAAAAGAATAGAGAACTGTGGCAATTTCAGAAGTGCACACAAAACACAAAAAGGAGCATGAGTGAACAAAAGCCTGCTCCTTTAAATTGTGTGCTGGTCAGTGAATCGTAAAGTCCCGCTTCTTCTCCAATGAAAATACTCCCCCTGTTCTGGGTTGCCTCTCTGTTTTGGGAACTCTTTTGAAATGCAATTAGCATTTCGTCCAGGCCCGACCTGTTACATCCAATGAAGTACTACCCTTTTTAATTTGGCCCTTTGGTCTCCGAGAGCAACTGTGGAGAGCACAACTTTGTTTAATCCCCTGAAAGTGCTTTTCTGTCCGCCTCCATCCCTGTGTGTCATACAGGCTAATCAGTCAGCCAATGCTCAAACTAGAAAGCGCAGTAAATTGCTCACGCACTGGTTCCTACTCAATTGGAACCACTTTCCTTTTTCTGTATTCCTTGTTTCCCACTATTTCCTAAGAATAAAAAAAGTTTTGTTTTTAGTTAGGGATGCGGGATGCCATTGGCTCAACTTAAGAGCAGCCGACCAAGGCTGGGGGGACAATACCTCAGGAAAACTCTCCCCCTCTCTCTCTCTGTTTCTTTTTTCACAGTAAAATGCACACTTGATTGGCAGCCTCTTGCCCCTGAAGGAGAAATGCCTGGTTGAAAAGTATCCTCTGACAATAGCTGGAAGGCTGACCTCATGCATTTTTGTTCTTTAGAGAGGTATTCATTCAAGTGTTTTCTACCTCCCCTTATGTGGAATGGCATTATTTGGCTCCAATTCAGCCCTCTGCCATCCTCATTTCCCCCAAAATTGTTCTCTGCTTCTTGTTGGACTAATAGTAGGTTTTCTGTTTTTCTCCTCAAAATGTTTTGGGGTCTTGCTCTCCAAAATAAGCCAAGTGACTAACACAGAGTTTTTGTATCAGATTTAATCATGTATATTTGAGCTCTACTCGCTTATTAAGTTTCTTAATTTCTTCTCCCCAACTTCTCTGCGCGGCGAGAACATTCACTGATCTAAAAATACCAGAGGGAGAAACTACATGCAAAGTGCAATTATGGGCTTGTGAGTTGACCGGGCATAGCAGCCGCGGCTACACCGGGCTGAGAACGGACGGTGGGTGGTTTCTGTGGTAGGGCCCGGCACACATTGGGCTGGTGGCATCGCTTAGCGTGAAGTGCAGCTCAAACAGAAAACAATCCAATAAACAGCAGAGGAGGCACCATGGTTTCAGGCCAAACACATGAGACTTATAAATACAAATTGAGAAATACAGCAGATAAAAAGAGGAACATCTTGGTTGGTTGTATGCATGAAAGGACATGATAGCATTACTTGTTTTTTTTGTTTTATTAGTTTTGCTCAATTCAATTTTTTTGAACGGATTTATTTAACCAAGATATTTTTGAGTAAGCTCTTGCATCTGCATCATATACATGTCATATTATACATTTTTCATATGTAGTCTGACCTCTGAATAATAACCCAGCCATCCAACCCCAAGGCACTTTTCCATTTTTCCACTGTTTATACATAAATACAGATTGATATACACAAAGGCTTATTATCACCTCCTTCTATATGCCTTTCTGCCTACCACACCATGTGTTTCTGTTTACTTATCTGTTTATCTCCGTCAGTATTGGTCATACTGTCTGTTTGCGTGGTCGACATTTAGTGTGAATCTGTCCGGAGGAGACACACAAACATTCCAAGAACACGCTGTTATATTAGTTGATGTTAATGACAGAGCAGTTTCTTTTTGTGGCCAGACTGACTCCATATCACCGACCAGAGCTGTAACATTGATGAATGAGATCCCACTGCAGGCCTCCCAGTGTCAGACAACTGGAGATCTTTGTGCGTGTATGTGTGTGTGTGTGTGTGTGTGTGTGTGTGTGTGTGACAAACTGCCAGATATAACCACAAGCTCTTCACCAAAGGCGTCTCAGGACCAGGGAAGCCTCAGGGCAGGGATGCCTCATGGGAAAGCCCTTGATTAAAATTCTACATACTATATTATCCCACACACCCTCTACCAAAAAAGGAAGTAAGAGAATTGCTTTCCTCTTTTTTAGCTTCAAATGCGTAGTTGTCTCGGTGATATAACTAGGGTAAAGGCATAGTCCTTGGCTATGATTATAGAGGCTGGTACTTCACCTCGAGAAGCTCCCAGAGCGCTAACGTGGCTAAAACGCCATGACTGATTCTGTCTTCAATGAGACAAACAATTGAGGCATATTTTTTAGTTAACAAGAAGAAATTTAACCCGTTGTTTACACATCCTGTTCAAATCAATCCTGTTCAAATCAATCAAAAATAAAAACCAAACCAGCTAGAGCATTCAATCCTTTTTGCAGCAGAAAGCTAAGGCTTCTGTCTTTCGTACCATTACCTTGTATCAGTACCTTTGACCACGCTGTCCCGTTATCACGTTACGTCTGGTGCAAAATGGTGCATTCTTGTTGTAGATGAAAAAAACCTTTACACTCTGCTCATAAAATTGAGAATTTCTCAAAAAAAAAAAAATTTAGCATAGTTCAAATAACTTATGGAGTGTAAAGAAATATTTTGTTCATGTTTCTACATTTAGAAATCTTTTGGATCAATATGTTTTTATGTAAAAACACATGGGATTTCTAAATTTAGAATTGTACTTTTATTACTTTTATTAATTGTTTATTGGTTTGTTGACTTAGCTAACCATTTAGCTTAGGTTGTACTACTACTTTAGGGATATGAGGCATTTTGAAGATTTAAGAAATGACATCACATTAAGCAATAATACTAATGTTGTCACTGGCGGACCATTTCTATTGCTTTCAAAGGGGTTAAGTCACCCACTGTAAAACATGAGCGCCTGTGACAGCTCGCATGATTATGTATACTTACAGGTTGTCAACAGCCCGAAACCTGACTTAACTACAGAATGGCACATGGCACGTGTTATACAGTGAATCCTGCAGTGTCACGCTTAGTATCACCCTCTGACTGTTAAGTCTCTGGCATGCAGTGAATAATGGATGCCAAAGATTACAACACAGCGGTCAGGAGAAACCCTAGAGGCATCAGCGGGTGAGCACTGACCCCAGGAGCAGCCCTGCAACCAGACACCCCCCTGTGCACCTCCGACAGGGATATCCAATAGATCTGTGTGTGTGTGCATGTGTGTGCGTGTGCGTGTCTGCAAGGGCTCTGATGTAGTTTTTGTGAACCAGGCACCTAACACCGGTAGGCTGTTTTAAGAAGGGCTGACAGGTGACAGGGTCAAACCAACGCTGACCAGCACTGATGTTATTTCTGTTGACTGCTCAGGGTCTGAGTCTGTCGGAAATGCCTGTCTGGTGGTGAGCTGTCCATCACAGAGATACAGGAAAAGACTCTGTCTCCAAGAAGAAGGAAGTGAAAAGATGTGTGACAGAGAGAGATCCTGTGGTGGAATGTAGCTAGATACATTTACTCAAGTATATTCGAGGGACTTGTAACTTACCTGAGTTTTTTCTTTCCATGCCACTACTCCTCTACATTTCAGAGCGATATATTGTACTTTTTACATTCACCTGACAGCTTTAGTTACTAGTTACTTTATAAATGTTGTTGATGTTTGTACACAGTACACATGTAGGTTGTTGCAACATCATATTTGTTAAACTATAAGTACAGAAGAAATGATTAGCCAATTTGACACTTAGTTGATTGACAGAACTGTTTTGATCTTTCCAGTATCTAAAATGTGAGGATTTTTCTGTCTGCATTGAGCATTACTTTTAATACTATAAGTACATTTTCTTGATGATTCTTACATACTTTTACTGAAGTAACATTTTAAATACAGGACATGTAACACAGTATTGTTTTCAGTGTGGTATTAGTACTTTTACTTAAGTAAAGGATCTGAATACTTCTTCCACCGCTGCAAAGATCAGAAGATAGAGAGGAGTGATTGCAAGAGATACTCTGTACATGACGTATGCTCGTGTTTATGTGTCCAGTTGTATGTGTGTGTAGTCAACGCATTGTTCCCTTTAGCTTTGATCTGAGCTTAGCCGCTGAAATGAGTGGACTTAGTGGTACTCCTGGTGTAGCTTAATGCCCAGCACTAAGAAACTTTCCTGGCAAGCACAAAGCCTGCCTGTGCAAGAGGAGCATAATTCTTAATGACTCCGCATATTGGAAAGAAGAAAGAAGTTAGCTGGAAGTATTATATTCTGGACAAAAATAGTTATGGTGATTGCAGGTTCAAGGCCAAGGCTTAAATCAATCAGAGTCAGATTTAAATAACAACTTTAGCAAATTGTAACTAGCTAATGTAGAGTGATTCAGGATTGTTCCCAGCCAAATGTTATTTGAGCTTGATGACTTCAGAATATATCTAACAATGCATTGTTGTTCTGTTGTGGATGAATCCAGTGATGTGCATCACACATTTAGCCAGTACTATATATAGTGTGGGTAATATTTACTGGACGCTGTGTGTTCCAGGAAGTAATGGAATATGAAAGAAAGTCAGCTGACTGAGGTTAGAGTCACAGAATAAGTCAATAAAAGCAATTTTGGATGTTCAGAATGTGCAGTCTCTTTAGTTGTGGTGTTGTCTGTGGCTTGTTTGAGCGCCAGGTCTCAGTCCTGGTCCCAGCCATCATTTTCTTTTCCTTTGGCACACGTTATTTGTGATGGACAGTGTGTTTTCATGCATTTCAGAGCTCTCCAGTGTCCTGGCCTGTCACCCAGCTGTCTATCTGAGCACTGAGATCCTGCATTTTGGATGCATAAGCTGACTGTGCCAGCTCTGGGAAATGCATCCATGTATGCAAACTTGTGTGTGTGTGTGTGTGTGTGTGCGCACATCCTACTGTGTCTCTGTGCACCTCTCAACATGGACTCTGACTCCCAGCCTTATCAATGTCAGAGGTCTGTGCCAGGCACTCCATGCTGCCTTTTGCTGTGACAGACAGATCAGTGGTCCCCCTGTAACCCCCAGGGTCAAGGTTGGCACAACACATGATGCCAGCATAAAAACTGCCCTGCCACTTTTAAACAGACCTGTGCCATCCACACACCATCTGCTTTGTATTAGGCCCTTTGATGGAAGTGCGGCGTCTGGGTCAGTGGATGCGAAAGGGACCACCCCTCTGTTTTGGAGAAGGGGGTTAGGAAGTTAGAGAGTTGGATGCTTGCTACCATCCATCTGAAAGATTGTGGTCTAAGTGATGTTAGGCAAGCATTTGGATGTTTGGAAGTGAGGTTTATTGAAGAAATAGTGTGGGAAGTCAGACCTTTTGTTCTGAAAACTGAAGGCAAACATGACATAGAAAGACTGAAATTAAAGGTCCCATATTGTAAAAGTGAGATTTCCATGTCTTTTTTTTTTTTTTTTTTTTAATTACAAAGCATGTTGAGGTGCTTTATAAATACTGTTGAAAGTATTCAAAAAATGCTCAATCCACAGAGAAATGCACACAGCCTGTATTTAGAAACAGAGCCTTTAAACGAGCCGTCAGGACTTTTTTACAGTTGTGATGTCACAACTATACTATATATAGGTAGAAAGTGCCGCTACAGTCATTCCCCGGCTTCAATGATGGTGCAGAGACTCTGCGAGCACAGATGCGGAAGACCTGGAACATTGACCAATCAACCAACAGGAGTTAATGAAACTGACACTAACAGACGGAGGGTCAATACAGGTATATTCAGGCAGACAGTATGAGAATTTTTTTTTTTTTTTAACATTACAGCATGTTCCAGTCGAAACCCAGAATACAAGTATGAACCTGAAAATAAGCATGATATGGGACCTTTAAATTGAATTTCCACTCTATGTGATAAAATTGTCATCATCTTTAGCAAAGTTGTATGCTGTGGTCAATGAGGTATTGTCATGACCAAAACATTCTGTAGCTTGACCTTCCGATATGACCGGCAAGTGGATATACACACAGCACGTGTCTGGATATATAATTGCACACACCGTCGTGTACATTACCCGAGAGTGTAGCTGAGAGTAGTGTAGTCTTATCTACGTGTAACGCAGTTTCTGTGAGGTGGTGCAAGAGAGAGGCTTTATAGCTTGTCACATAAGCTCTCAGTCAGTGGTGCAGGAAGTTCCCAACACCAGGAGAGAGAGAGCAGGGCGAATAACAGGATTTATTTTCTTTGTCCTGCGACACACTCACCTCTCCTCCCTTAGCCTCACCCTCTGTTCCCCACTGTCCAGCCCTGCTCCCCACCAGCTCTAAATCCTTTTTTGATGGATTTCCCAGCAATCTTTCCACTTCTGGCATGTGTGTGACACACACACACACACACACACACACACACACACACACACGTGCCCCGTGACACCACCTCCATACAAACTTTCACACATGCATATGCTCTTTCCCTCATATGTATGCTCTCCCTCCCCACCGGTTATCATCTGCATCAATTGGTTTTGACTGTATCTGTCAACCAATAACTGCTAACGCTGATGTGTGTCTTGTTCTCCGCTCTACGTTGACAAACTGATTGATGGATGGTTGCTATTTAAACACTCGCCACTACTAAGTAAAACTCAGATTGATATACCAGTAATGGAACATATGAAATGTCCAACTTTCCTAAAGGATTTCTGCTTTTGAAAAAAAAGGGAACCAAACAGCATGACTTCATCCACCGTAGCTGCTGATGTTCTTTTTCAACCTTGTAATTAAGAGCACATTTTTTTAAACCTTACGTGTTCAA
This sequence comes from Etheostoma perlongum, assembly GCA_026937815.1. Lineage (NCBI taxonomy): Eukaryota > Metazoa > Chordata > Actinopteri > Perciformes > Percidae > Etheostoma > Etheostoma perlongum. Next base: position 4,554,501 of record CM049375.1, on the reverse strand, counting down.
ATCATTGGCAAGGCTGTGTGGTGCAGATTATGAATGGGATGGGTAAGAGGCAGCAGGGAGGGTGAAGACAGGACAGAGTGGTTGCAATTTAGCCATAAACTGGCTCCACCCCACTTGTCATGCTGCGTTGTTTTGTTGTGTTAACCATGACAACTGTCTCAGTGGCTCCATCCAGCTTTAGGATTATTCTGGGTGAGAGCAGAGATGAAGCAGAGGACATAAGGAGAGGAGACGAGGAGAGAGGAGAAGTGGAGGGAAGATGGGTGTAGAAGAGAAGTGAGGATGATTGGAGGAAGCAGGATGGCAGAAAAGATGATTAGAGAGAGAAAAGAGTGTGTGTTGGCAGCGCAGAATTACACAGGAGGCTGTTTGAAGCGTCACGCTGAACGACTGAAACTATAACTCAAATGATCCCATTTATTCTGGCGTGACATATGAAATTGATGTCGTCAAGAAGAATAAACTCTGCAACAACTGCTTCAACAGTTATGACAAGAAGAAGTCAACAGCCATTGAAATGATGGAGTTATGTAACTAATCATTTAGACCAGAATGGCCAGGAAGCCTGCCCGCCAGCATGGCTGCACATTTTCAAAAGCCAGGCCATCTGAACATCTGGCCACTCCATACTGCCTGTAGATCATATTCATTTTAATCTGCTGACTGGACATTTCTTACATTTCTTGAGGGTGATGTGTAGGTGTTCATATACATTTTCGACTTAGTATTTGTGCAATATTATGGATTATTAGAACAGATCTCCAAAACATCAAATCTGAAGTGTATTTATGTAGGCAGTGGATGAACTAAAAATCTAATTTCTGATGCTTTCCCAAACCCTTCAAAATATACCCGCAAGGGCCATTGCTGTTTCAATATATGCATTACGTTTATCTGTCAAGTCCCCTCTTGACTTATTTTTAACCCCCTTTTACTGCTGTTTAATCTATTGTTGATTTAATTTCTTCTCTTCTAACTTCCTATTTATTTACTTAACATTTTGTGTTATTGCTTGTTATGCACCTTTTTATTTTTTAAACCATCTGCCTCGACTGGAAAGAACATTGGGTCAGCTGCTGTTGTTTTAAATGTGCTATTTAAATAAAGATGACTTGACAATCGTGCATATGCTTTCCCTTCTTTTGTAGGAATGCTCCCTGTCCTGCTAGCTGGGTTGATTCTGGCTCTGTCCATCCCTGGCACTGCGTCTGAGTCAGCCACACTGCGGTTCCTGGGGCAGACTAACTTTGTTGTCAACGAGAGCAGAAACGGCTGTGATCCGGCTGGTCGTGGAGAGAGTGGGAGACCCGGTCAATGTGACGGCTTTGGTTCTGGTAGGTCATGGGACAAACTCTTGATTACTCCTTGTGTATCCACACTCATCAACCTGTCAAGTCATCTCTTCTGTCTGTATCTGATCACCTCGTTGTGTTGCTGAGCGGCCACCTTTAGGTTCAGTGAAGGAGAGAATCAGTGACCTTTTTTAAATCTATGGCAGGCAGTGGCCAGTAAACAGACCTCTCGTGTCTGCAGAAACTGTTTTTTGAAAATCACAGAGTGGGTTTTGGCTTTACGTCTTCCACATGGGGGCAAGTGTCAGCTGCTCACAGTTGGTTGTCTGGTAAGGCGAGCTGGCCGTGCAGTGGATTGTGGTCAGGGGGTTTCTTATGCTTCTTGATATCTTTACTGGGTTTCTTCTTACATACCTGAGCTGCTGTATTAGTTAATGAAATACAGTGTTTTCCCTAGGTTTGTGGAAGTCTTAGTTGCACGTATTTGGCAGTGGGTTTAGGAGTCCACTCTCAAGAGTGTGCAATTTTACATTATTTTGGACCAGTATGACCATATCTGTTTCTGAAACATTGGAAACACTCAAAAAGCACTCAAAAAGCTTAAAGACAAAACTTGCTAAAAAATGTCCACTGGGGACCAACTACAATTATTAGATCTGCTAACTTTGGTTAGTTTTAATGCTTTCCAAACGACTTGGGTGCTGCGCCTATTAAATCATCATGTTATATCATAGTAGGGAACACCCTGAAATACTGTGTAATATCAGGCTTCCTTCAGGAAACTAATGGGCATAGAGAAAAGCGCAATTCAGGATCGAGCAGATAAAGGCACCAGTAGAAAAGAAGGAAAGACAGGAACACAATGTCTTCTCTCTGCTGTGGTAAAGAGCTGAGACCGGCAAAAACATCTAGCCCGGAGTACTTTGGGTACTTTGTAGTACTGCAGGGGGTAGCGCTGTATTATATCTCTTTTTTTTTTAATCAAAAATGTTTTGCACTGGTCAGGGGTTACCCGGCTTGACAAAAGAACGGTTCAAAGGGGGTACGATAATCAAAAAGGTTTGAGAAGTTTGATCGATCGTGCCACGTTGTCTCCATCTCTCTTGTGCCTTACCTGTTTCTTTCCATTTCACACTTTTAAAATAAATGTAAAAAAAGTATTTCAAACAGAAAACGGACAAAGAAGCCAGAATCTTACTTTAAGTTAAATGGCGAATGATACAAATGAATGTTTGCTTGTTTCACCCAGCTAGAGGGAGTGGACACAGGGGACTTTGAAGCCGTTACTGCTGCAGCCTTCCTGCTGTCCACTGAGTCCAGTAAGACCGTCTTCATTGCTGTGAAAGATGACGATTTGCCTGAAGCCGATGAGACATTTACCTTCAACCTTGCACTACAGGTAAATGCCCACTGTTTGTCTGTGTGTGTGTGTCTCTGTGTATGTGTGTGTGCCCACTTCTCTTTTTCAGTGTCTGCTTCTGGATTGATGATGACTTCCCACTCTTCTTTTACCCTCTCTCCCTTCTCTCTTCTCTCTGGAGCTCCAAGCTTCCTTTCCACAAAGTCCCACTGTTCTAATTCTGCCCCTGACCATCTTAAACCCTAACCCCATCTACTAAGCAATAGATGGTGGGGGCGACAGCCACAAACAGCCTCTAAGCTACAGGGTCTTTGATGTGTGTGCTCTTTAGGACTTTTACAGGACTGACCTGGGTGGGGCCTCTGAAGTTCCCCCACTACAAGACACCTTTGTGAAAAGAAAGTAACTTTGACAGCCACAGCCCCACCACACAGCCCCACCACACAGCCCCACCACTGACAAGTGATTCTCTCATTCACTGGCCCCATTCACTTTGATGAGCATGTCCGTTCCGAGGATTTCATTTCTGTTTATGCTGTGTGTTCACCATTGCAATTGACACTACCATTGATGAAAGCTCAGTCTGTTACAAGGAGTCAATGGATTTACAACCAAGTACATTCAAATCTTGTCATGCATTTATTAGACTTTTTTTTGCCAAAGCTACCCAAACACACCATAACATTAGAAGGTCCAATTAGCTACGTTCTTCTAGTGCAGTTGCTGTAAGATGAAAAAAAAAAACAAGACACAAGTCTTACTTTTTTTTTTTCTTTTGGAGAATATTGTTGTGCTTTTACTATTGCACATAGTAGGGCTGTGAAATTAATCAAAAATGTAATTGTAATTATGATTTATCCTCCTAACGATCCCAAAAACAGTAAATTGTTGCATATTACATTTTGCAGATAAACTCTTATTTTATCTTGTGTTCTGAATAAAAAAATTAAATGTTCAAACGTTTCAGTGTTTTTTAAGTTCAATAATTGCAACATCTTTCTAAGAGACAATGACTAATCCATTACTATAGCGTACTACTTTATATTCCACAATACTTTACCGTAAAAGTTTTTCCATAATTGAGCAGCCCTAGTCTTGTATCTAACAACTTAACAACTAAAGATGTTTTAAAGTTTGAAAATGATTTTTAAAGGGTATACGTTGTAAATCCTTGTCAAAGGGAATCACATCACAGCCCAGGATGCCTTACACCTAGAGACTATCTCCATGGTTTTATGTAGCCTTCAGCTGTCAGGTTTGATTGATGAGCTCGGGGGGCCAGGTCCTGCTGTCTGCGTGTCTTACCCCTCACTAAAGGACCTAAGATAAAGGTCATTGTGACTCACTGATTGTCGGCTCTGCACATTTACAGAACGGCAGCAGCTGTCAGCAAGAGCGACTTTCCTCATTCAACATTTTGAATTTGACGCTGCATTTTTGTGACATCTGGTTAAAATCCAGTAGCGAGCCCGTATTTAGCCCACTACAAGAGTGAAAGACCATATGAGGCCCACTTAGCCTGTCTGTTTACACTACAGCCTAGACAAAGCTTTGGCCAAATGCTACCCTATCAGCTTACTGAAGGACTGTCTGGAGGATGAATGCGCGCTAAAAGGGGTTTCATAGATCAAGCACAAGCAAGAAACAAAGTGTTGACCAGGGTACATTTATCATTTCTGACAGTGTAAACCTTGGGGTGGGACAAAATATCGAATCGGCAATATATCGTCCTTCTTAGTGCGATGCCAGAATCAATATGCTGGCACCAAATATTGATTTTCTAATTAATTAAAATAAAGCCCATTCAATAGATTCCCCTGCTCCCAGCGTCACTATTTTATGGCTCCAACAAGGTGGCGCTTAACACATGAATGAGGAGAACTTGAACATAAGTTAACTAGCCCGGAGAGGAAAAGGTTTTTCAATGGGATGGTGGACAGCAGTTTGAGGGAAATAACAGATGCCCCAGCAACGTTTAAGTCCAAAGTCTGGACCACAGTAGCTCTATAGTGTGAAAAACGTGTGCTGCAGAATTATGCTCTTTTCTAACAGATTGGACTTGCGGTGAATAAAGAGAGAAAACCCCCACTTAACCTGTTCACAGGCATTTTGTATTCATAGTTAGAACATTATAGGATTGCCTAGATATATATTAATTATTGCAGAATTGCTGTATCGTGATATTATCAATATGGTCAGCCATTTATCACGTATCGTATCGTGAGGCACCTTTTGATTCCCACCCCTAGTTTAACCTATAAAATCAGTTTTGAAAGAAAATATTAATACAAACTTGTTAGAAGTGAGTATGACCAAACAAGACTTGTTATGTAGAAACAGTGTAGAATTGTTGGGGACCAGAGCAGGTGCAGCTTACTAGCGCCATGCAGGAAAAGAAGGTAGAAACACAGTAGGTCGTGAAATATTAGATTAGGGGAGTGTGTGTGTGTGTGTGTGTGTGTGTGTGTGTGTGTGTGTGTAGTTGGAAACAGAGTCTGTGCGCGTGTGTGAGCAGCTTGGCTTTGCCAAAGCGTGTGGATTCTGTGTCTGTGAGTTGACCGCTACAAGAGCTCAGCAGCGGAAAGAAGGCTCCGTTACAGCTGGGAAAAGCCCTGTTTGAAAAGAGGGATGAATGCAAGAGGCCTAAGTACTTTCTTGTTTTTCATTTCAACTTTGTCCACTCTCGCTTTAACATGCGCACTGTGCAACCTTCAACTTTGGTTGACTGCAAAAAATGCCTTTCAAATGAAAGAAAGGCATGTTGAAAAAATGTGTCTTTATCACGCTATGTCAAGGCTCTCATAGTTGATAATTTCCCACACACCTGCACATATACTTATTAGCCTATGTGCAGATTAGAGCTTGGTGTCAACTATTAAATTAATCATGAACTATTCTGATAATTAATTAATTAGTTTGAGTCATTTATGAAGACAGTAAACTATATCTCTTTGAGCTGTGCATAAAAACAAGACATTAAAAGACAGCGTGGGCTTAGGGAAACACTGATCGACATTTTTCACCATTTTCTGACATTTTATAAACCACACAAATGTCACACTTTATACTCTTTAAGAACAGCCACTCTTTGTTTACAGATAACACATACTGCTGTAGACTCAATTTCAGTAAAAAAAACACTCTTGTCAGTGTGCCAATGCCTCATAAAATCCATTTTAGCTAGTAGCTTCTCCTCAGCCCTCTTCTTTACTCTTGTCATCATAAAGATCTGCGCTGACAGAAGCTAAGTAGCGCCCCCCCCCATCACACCATCTAACCAATGCTAACTGTGGCCAGATAGTTAACCGCAGCCACACAAATCAATTGATTGAGAAAATAATCAGCAGATTAATCAGCAATGAAAATAGTTAGTAGTAGTTGCAGCCATATCAAAGATGTTGGTGCGCTGCAAGCGGGTTTTGGATGCTTCGGTGGAAGCCTGTGCACTTCAGCTCAGACATGGTGGTTATCAGCACAGTTGGTCCATGACATGCTTGTGAAAACATTGGTTAGCTCACTAATGGAAACCTCTGAAAGTTATGCCAAACAACCAGACTGTCGTCTTTTTCTTTAATGGTGTTCCAAAAAAGGAAAACCCTTTTTACACGGATCATAAATTATGGTGATTTTTTTTTGGTGGGGGGGGAGAATCGCTGTATGATATTTAAGCCTGGTGAGATTGGAAGGTTGTCAGGTCTTAGTGCCGAAACACAGAGCAGAGCACAAGTCCTGAAGAGGCGTCCCGCTGTGAGCTAACCTGACAAATCTACCAGGCCAAGACCAGCACTTCCTGTCTTTGTGCCTTCTCACCAGGGCCTCTCAGTGGGAGCACAGAAATGAAGTGAAGACAATGGATAAGGCGGGCGTTCTGGTCTTTTGACATGAGTGCAAGTGTCAGGGGGAGGTTAAGATGTGTTTAGGTACATACTGTATGACCTGGTTTTACCTAACTGTTTTGTTCTTCCTGCTTTCCAGAGCTCCTCTAATGGCGTGACAGTGGGAACACCAAATAAGGCAACCATCACCATTCTGTCCAATGACAATGCCTTTGGAATAGTAGCCTTCAACTCGGTAAGAAACCCCCTGTCATCCACATGCATCTCCTATTTATTGGTTCATTCACTTTGGTCTCATCCGATACAGTCTATTGCTTCTAACTTCTAACTATGAGTAGTCCTGCATCAATTCATCATAATTTGCCACATTATATTATAATGCAAACATGTTAACAGCAGCAGCTTTAAGAAATCTGTAACATTGTTTTATCCATGCAACCCATTTTGAGTAGAGATGGTCCGATACCATTGTTTTTTTCCCGATACTTCTCCTCAGCCCTCTTCTTCACTCTTGTCATCATAAAGATCTGTGCTGACAGAAGCTAAGTAGCGCCCCCCCATCACACCATCTAACCAATGTTAAACTGTGGCCAGATAGTTAACTGCAGCCAGTCTTTGAGTTAATAGACCAGGGACTTGCCAGATCTTCTTTTAAAGGCTATACAACGTGCTAAATCGATTTTTACTAAAACCTGCCCCAACTACACCTGTTGATAATGAATTCCTCTGACTTACGATATGTTAATCCTGCTCAAGTAATTTTCCCAGTTTGTGCCCCATGCACTTGCATCATAAGCATGCACTTGCATTTGTGACCAATTACCATGTTAGTAAGTAGCAGTAGAAAGTAAAGGATTGGGGGCTGGAGTTATTTGGACCCACTACTGCAGATTGCCAGTGTTGTGGTTGTGGGTTCCCAGGGGTAAATAAAACCACACTCCCTGGACTTACTTATCGGTGGATGTTTTTAGCATTGCCATGGTAACTGGTTGCCCTTCCACCCCCGGATGGTCTCAGATGCTGGATAATGATTTGGCTTTCTTAGAATCAATAAAGGCCTCCTGGCCTCGGGAGATGTGTTTATGTTAGAGTACTAAATGAATTCCTATAAAGCATTCATTTGCTTTCTTTTCTCTTGATATGTATTCAGCTGAATTTCTTTGTCTATGGCAAACTGAATTTGAATTATGTAGAAAAACAAAACTGTCTCTTTCAATTCAATTTCAATACTTTTATTAGCGTCAAGTACTGCTGCCAAAGCAGTACATGCAATAAAAGATGAACATGAAATGCATGTATTAATCTAAATGACTAGAATGCGTAATGACCGGTATTTATGAAAATGAGTAGCAGCATCAAAACTGTGAACAAAAAGTAAGGACAACTCCAAATCAAATGAGTCATTTCATTAATTAAATCAAACATTCCCTCGGTTCAGCTCACTTGTACTATCTGTTTACATCCCATTTATACTCTCTGTTTTGGTTTATTATTGCAATATTGTGTGACTTTGTTTCATAATGTCATTTATTCTAATTGGGAATAAAAAACTGTGTTGAAATTGATTACATTAAACTGACTGGGGTTCTATTTCTGTCTCATCCTTTTCATCTCAGACTAAAGAGATTGTAGTCAGTGAACTAAGAGGAAGCAACCATTCTGTGCCTTTTACCCTGATTAGAGAAAAGGGAACATATGGGACTGTGACAGTGAACTTTGAGGTGAGAGGACAATGTAATGTACATAACAACCCACATTCCTGAGACACTGTGCTTTATTGAATTCAAGAAGGACTGCCGATGTGTCTACATCCCTGTGTCCCCATCTCTTGGTTAGATCTCTGAAGGTCCAAACCCTGCCATTGAAGACCTCAGTCCAGACAGAGGGAGCATCACCATTCCTGTGGGACAGGCTGTAGTGCACTTCAGTATTCTCATCCGGGACGACCAGGTATAGAACAAACTCCTCATTTAAAGATAATCCGTATAAGCGACCACATGTCCCATATGTGGATTAGCTTGTGATAAACATTCACTCTGTTCCTGCTATTGTGGTATTTTAAAAGAATATCCAGATTGCCCTGATGGCTTTGCCATTTTTAAAGGTCAAGTTGTCATAAGTTTAAACAGGGTTTCTGCAGGGACTTAAAAAGTCTACAAAAGTCTAAAATTCCAAAATCAAAATTTTAAGCCTTAAAACGTCTTTGATTCGCTATTGTGTTATAGGTCTTAAATAATTCTCAACAGGTAAAAATGTTCCTATGTCCATGTAATGCTACCTCCAATGCTAATTGAAATGTTCTTGCAGCTCTTTAGAATGTACTTGTTTTTTCTGTGATGTTGTAGTCCTTTCTTTCGCTAGTCCAAGTAGAATTCACTGTATTAAGAATACAAATGAGACCAACATGCAACTTATATTGCAGCCAATCTAGACACCAGTCCTAAAATGCAAATGAGGAAATCGGGGAATTATTACAGGACTCTGGCATCAGACTTTTTTTTTTTTTATTGTCGTGATATACAGTGGGTTTTAAATTTCATTTATATTGGTCTGAAAAAGGCCTTAAAAGGTCTTGGTGAAACCTGTTGAAACGCTGTTAAAAAAAGCAAGCAGGTTTGTGGAGTTTTGAAACTGCTGCATGCCATGTACAACTGTTGCGTTGTGAAAGTGTTCCCTCTTTGCTTGTTGGCCAGATCCCAGAGGATGATGAGGTGTTTTCAGTCAGGCTAACGGGCGTGGCAGGTGGAGCCCTGCTTAGGCCCAACGCCAGCAGTGTCCAGCTGAGAATCCGGCGTAATGACAGCCCACTGCGGTTCTCCCACTCCATCATGGCAGTAGCGGAGTCCGCTGGCGTCATTGCCCTCAATATGACCCGCGGTTGGTTGACTGAGGATGGTCCACTCGTCGGCTCTGTTGACACAGAGGTTCCTTTCTTTCAATACAGTTATTTATTTACATTTGTGTGTGTGTGTGTGTGTGTGTGTGTGTGTGTATATATATATATATATATATATATATATATATATATATCCATATAAACCATCTGGACTCAACTGTCTTTAGGTCTCTGTAGATTACATGGTGGTGAGCGGTGGAGGACTTGGCAGCGCCACGCCGGCTGTGGATTTTGTCGACCTTCAGCCCATCAGAACAGTTATATTCCCTCCATTTGTCTACAAGACAAGCCTGTTGTTCAAAATCACTGACGACACTGTGCCAGAAATCGCAGAATCCTTTCATCTGGTCTTGCTGGAGGAGACCCTCAGGGGAGATGCTGTGCTGGTGTCACCCAACGCTGTGCTAGTGACCATTGAGCCCAATGATAAGCCTCATGGTGTCCTGTCAATCAGCAGCAGCGCAGTCTTTCAGCCAATCATCATCAATGAAGACCTGACACAGAGGTGGATAACTTATGAATGCTTATGAGTGTGTCTTACTGTGAAGAAATATGTGTTGTTTTCCTTCTAATGGATACTATTAGATGGTTCAACGTTTGTGTGTTGTATTTACTGTCTAAAAGTTTCTAGTGCGCACCAGAAAGTTTCACTTGTGCACAATATAATATATGTATTTTGTCTGCCCCAGAAAGTTTCTAATGAGCACCAGAAATAAAGTTCTTTTAGGGGCTCCATACTGTATATAGGTGCAAGGGTGTGATAATAAAAAGAAGAAGCATGAAATATTATTAACTCTATAATCACCCTTTGTTTGCTCCTATCATCTCCCCTAGATTTGAAGGGATTATTATTGTAAGAAATGGAGGCAGCTATGGCGACGTGTCCGCCAACTGGTCCATCAGTAGAAACTCCAGTGACCGCTCCCCAGTGTCGGATGATTTGACGCCTGCAGCAGGGACAGTGACATTTGCTGCCGGTCACGTAACAGCTGTGATTCCAATCTACATTACGGCAGATGATCTACCTGAGGAAGCAGAGGCTTTTGTTTTCAAGCTGCTGCCCAATACTGTCACTGGAAATGCGGAGCTCGACGAACCAATGGAGGTCAGTTTAGAAGAGATCTTCAAAAGGCCAATTTTAAATATATATTTATTGTGTTGCTATAATGGATTTGTGGTTTGTAACAGAAAGAGAGAAGAGAGACAGACGCCTGCACTTGTTAGGGAACATATCCTGCAGATGTTGTGCATGTGTGAGTGTTTGTGTGTGACCTACTGTAAGGTACAGTGGCAAACTTGGCACGTTCTACATAAGTCAACCCCTTAGTGTGTCACTTTGCTCTGTGGGTGTTCCATTAATGTGGCTGAATCAAAACAAAGCGGAAACAGCAGGCGCGCTCTGTGTGTGGTGTCTGTGTGTTCTTTTTTTAAGAAAGCGTGGGTGAAGTGGTAGCAGGTTTTTTTTTTATAGCTCCCATCTTTGTCCAAGCCTCTTGGCCATGTGTGAAAGCAATGGGCAGATCTAAGTCTTGTTAATATTGAAGGCATGAGATGAGACGCATACAAAACCTTTGTTCACAATTACACACACCAGATCACCACCTCAGTTTGTGAGGTTATAAGGTCTGTTTGCCATCTGTGCAGAAAGAGTTGGCTCAGGAGATATTCCCTGAAGGATTAATAAACAACTTTAGCAGTAGGACAAGCTAATCAGCGTTAATTAATAAGTTTGTATCACAGACATTACTAAGCTGTAAATCTGCTAGTGTAAGCACGCCAGGCAACGCAGCAGACAAGTGTAGGTTTCAGGAAAACGAATGAGCCTCAGTTAAAATGCTCATAACAACTACTCTAGCAGACTTAGCAGAGTTAATTAAAGAGGATGCCTTTCTAAAGTTAGCGCAGGGCTCTGTTTTACTACTTTCAGTCTCACTTGTTTTCTTTCCTCTCGCTGTTCTTCACCTCTGCTTTTTTCTTCTTGTGACCTAAGATACAGTAACACAGTCATTGGAGACTGGTTAGAAAAGGGCAAGGCACTTATAAGCCAATACCTGGCAGGTGGTTAGATGAACCATCCGTCTCATCACATCCGCCATTGTTGTTTTGATTGAACTGTTGCGGCAAGCAGCATCTCACCTTGGTGCAGTAAGTTGCTTTTGAACAAAAATGCATTTACTTTAAGCCTGACGAGATGGATCGCGAGAATCCAGCTGCTGTGCAAGTTAAGGATTATTATGCAGACTAACTAACTAACAGGAACCTGTTAGGGACTTTTTGAGGCAATATATAGCAAATGTATAGTTAATCAACATAACTATACCCCTTCCCAGTCCCAAACTAATTTGTGTGTTTCATGCTAGATGCATGGAATGTGTTTTTGATCTTTCTCTCATCAGTCAAAATGTAACATACTGTATGCCCACTCCTCCTTTCTTTGGCTGATTTGTTCATTTTATTCTTGCTCTTCGTCTGGTCTTCCTCCGCTCTGCCCCCAGATGGTGTTCTACATCCAGGACAGTGACGATGTCTATGGGCGTTTTGGGTTTGACCCAGCAAAAGAACAAAGCATCCAGAGCCAACCTGAGAGCCGTTTCCTGTCGCTCAATTTCCTGCGAGACGGTGGTACACTGGGCAATGTGTCTGTGACACTAACGGCCCTCTACATTCCTGCAGGCCCAATAGACCCAGAACTGGCCCGCGACCAGGTTCTGAATGTTAGCAGGTCCATTAATGTAGTGTTTACCCGTCAACGGATGGTCCACATCATCCTTCCAATCAGGAATGACGCTTTTCTGCAAAATGGAGCTCATTTCCTAATACAGGTAACAAGACTGGAAACAAGCTACCGAGCAGTTGTGGAATGTAACTAAGTACTTTTACTCAAATACTGTACTTAAGTACAAATTTGAGGTACCTGTTTCTTTCTACTTCTACTTTTCTACATTTCAGAGAGGAATATTGTACTTTTTACTCCACTACATTAATCTGACATCTTTAGTTACTAGTTATTTAAAAGTTCATATTTTTGCACACAAAACACATGTAGTATATAAAATACCATGTTTAAAAATAAATTAAATTACCAAACAATTTACAAGTCCAGCTGAAATGATTAGCAGATTAAACACAGAACCATTTTCTAAAATGTGAGCTTTGAGTAAATTTACTTTTAATACTTTAAGTTCATTTTCCTGATGATAATAACATACTTTTGCTCAAGTAACGTTTTCATAGCAGGATTTTTACTTGTAACAGAGTATTTTTACAGTGTGGTATAAGTAGTAGGGATCTGAATACTTCTTCCACCACTGGTATAGAGCAGCACATGGATGAAATAAATAAAAACATTTATACAGTAGATATTTCACTTTGAATGACTTTGAATTCTATTTTTTAAGGTTGTAATCCAGGCAACATTTTGCTTGCACACTCAAAAATGTGCTCTCTCTGTTTGCGTGTGCACTTATGGCCAAATCAGTGCCATCCAAACTTTAAGTGCCTCATTTGCATGTGTGAACGGTTTGAAACTGGCACTCAAAACCTGGCATGTTGCTATGGGATTGGCCCAACTGTCCAAACTAACAACACCACCTAGTTTAAAAAAAAAAAAAAAAAAAAAAAAAGCGTCCTTCACATTCTGTAGAACTATAATCACGTCACACACTTACAGTCAAACACATACATACACAAACCAAAAAGAAAGGGAATGGAGACAGAGCTGTAGCTGTCTTTTTGAGCCTTATATTTATTGAGTTGTTTCCTCTATTTTCCCTAGTTGAATTCACTGGAGCTGCTCAATATCTACCCCCCAATTCCCTCAAACAGCCCCAGGTTTGGAGGAGCTCTGAACCTGACGTTAACTGTAACCCCTGACATTGCTAACGGGGAAATTGGCTTCACGAGTAACACCACAGTGGTGGTTTATGAACCGGAGGACAGCAATACCAGCACAGTAAGATATGAGCCCTATGTTTTAGCAGTTGTACATTCGAATAGTGTCAGTTCTGTGATTGCTTCTTTTAACTTTCAGTAGTTGTGTCGTCAGTCAAAGTTGTAATTCTGAGTTTAAAGTCAGAGTTCACACTTTAAATTCAGAACTCAAATACATTTTTCCCATGTGGCCCTAATCATCTTCTGTAAAGAGCATATAACTGTATGTATATAGTTTTACTTTATGCTGTTTAAATTCTAATGTTCAATTGTTAGAGATCTTAATTTGGATTAAAACTACTCAGTTGTCGCATAGTCTAAATTTAATAAATTGCCACCTCTGTAAAAGCAAAAGATATGTTTACTATTTTACCACTGTAACTAACTGAGAAGAGTCTCTAATTACTGACTTTATAGCCATCATGCTGCTAGTCAGAAAATGTACCTTATCCTTGCCAACTCTAATCAGAAAGTGAATTTTCCGTACGTGCATTCAGTCTGTATTGGTGGTTCATTTTAATGATGTCTGGCGCTGCAGGTAACCCTTCCCCTGCGACGCGATGGGACAGACGGTCGGGCTGTAGTGTTCTGGAGCCTTCAGCCAATTGGAAGCAATCTTGTCGATATAACTGTTAAAGACTTGGAGCCCCTCAGTGGCTCTCTGGTCTTCCTCTCCGGGCAGAGTGATGCTTCCATCACCCTCACCATCAAGGCTGACGATATCCCAGAAGTTAACGAGACGTTGCTGCTCACTTTGGATAGGTAAGGATATTAAACCCCAAGAAAAGTTGTCGTTAACCTACATAATAATTGTTCATTAAGTTAAATATCATTAAGGCATATTAGGCCCTTCTGTTCTGCCCATAAACACAGCTGTAATAAAATACCCTTTTCAGGTGTAGAGTGTGAAGCTTTAAATTATGTAATTTTTTTAAAGTGTGAAGCTTTAAATTATGTTGTTTCAACTTATACAACCAACAACAAGTTCAGTGGAATTGGCTGAGTGGATGCTATCTCATCCTCCTTTGGTTTTTCTGAGGATATTTGTGTGTGTGTTTGTGGTAGTGGTTTGGGGGTGGGTCCATCTGTTAGTCAATGTTCTGATGAGAATGGCGGCTCTCTTTCCTTCCCACTCCTCCCCCTGCAGGGTGGAGACTGCACGCTTTATAGTGTACTTTGGGTAAGTGGAGAGTGGAATGAACCTGGGCCTTTTGTGTGGCGTGAATCAGGACTTTGTTTTTTAGAGAAGGGCCTACTTCAGGATTTCTGGGGTGTTTGGTTGATGTGGGGATGAGGGGGACTGGGTTGGGGGTGGGGGTGGGGGGTGCTCACTGATGGTGTGAAAAAAGGAACCCAAAGGAGAGTGGTTGTTGGGAGTAAATAGAGAGTCTTCTCTATGTGTTGCGCTCTAATTTAACCAGGATTGTTCCACTTTAAAGATGTCAGTGTTTGTATGCATGCAGCGCCTTGGCTGTTTGTTTGGAGTGCCTCAGTCGGTCATGTCTTTGTCTCTAATTTACCCGTTATGTGATGCTTTCAAATTTTCTCAACATACACACACATACAGACCCCCGTGGCGTAATAAAGATGCAGGCATAGCATTGATTGACATTGTTATTAAAAGTGGTCTGAACAGCAGGACCTCAACATATGGAGCTAATAATGAATGAGCATCACACAATAGAAAGGCAAAGGAATGCATTACGAAGTTTCTAAGTCTAAGTCTAAGATTCAAGTTGCAATGACTTAGATAGGTTTCAGTAGTGGTCATTGCTAATACTGTTTGTGTATTTGTGTGTATGTGTTCTAGGAGTAATGTTAAGAACCAGATCCTGAAAGCTGGTTTCACCAGCAGAGAGATTGTCATTATGGAGAACGATGACCCTGGGGGAGTTTTTGAGTTCTCCCCATTCTCCAGAGGTCCATGGGTCATTAACGTAAGTCTTGAAACTGCAACTTCAACTATAAGATTATATCTAAAGGCGCTGACACACTAACCCGATGATTGGCTGTCGGACAGTCTGGCGATGTCAGTGACTCGCAGTCGGACTGCCTCCCCGAGTAGGTCAAAAAAGTGGTGTTAAAAGGAATTTGCCTTAGCTCGTTATCGCGTTAATTTTGACAGCCCTCTTACTCAACATATTGTTATTTGGCCTGTTGTCTCTGGTTTTGGTCAGATTTATAAACTTTTAATGTACCTACTGTAGGAGGGTGAAACACTGGTGCTGCATGTGGTCAGAGCCCAGGGACAGCTGCTGAAACAGCTGGTGCGATATGCTGTTATGAATGACACTGAATTCATTGGCGCCACGGGCATCATGGAGTTTCTACCAGGAGAGAGAGATGTGGCAATGGCACTGGTGGCACGGCGTGATGGGGTGCCTGAGGTGAGAACATGGTCAATTTCAAGTTTGTATAACTATTTAAGTCCCTACTAAATGAAGTCCTCCCAGTCAATTTTTGTTAAGCTAGTGAAAGAAATCTTCCATTACTTACAGTAGGAATTATGCTTTAAACCTGTATTTGCTAAATGTAAACTTTGTGTGTGTGTGTGTGTGTGTGTTTTGGTGCGCATGTGCGTGCATACAGCTGGACGAGACTTTCTCTGTGATACTTAGTAGCCACAGCACTCCACCCAGTCGCCTAGGCAACCACAGGGAGGTCAACATCACAGTGCGGAAGAACGACGACCCTTTTGGGGTCATTGAGTTTGTCCAATCAGGACTGACTGTGGCCATCAATGAGAGCAAAGGGGACGTGATGCACCGGGGTACTTAGTACTTAGTACTGAAGTAGTCCTTTAGATAATAGTGATACTTTTCCATGTCAATTGGTATCTCATTGACACCTTAAATAGACCTAATTGGTGTGAAACACAGAATGGGGAATGACTAGGACAAAAATTTGTATTTTAAATGTACCATGCATGTGTTATGCATGAGAATGTGTTAATGCAGATAAAGAAGTTCTTTGGTTAACTTTTAGAACAGGAGGTTTGGGCCCCACACCGTGATGATACAGTAGGATATTCAGTCTGGTCCTAAGAACAGGAGAAGCTTTCTTCTCTAAGGGCTCCTGCACACCGCCTGCATGGCGTGAGCGTGGCGTTTCTGTTGCGTGTCAGTTGCGTGGCGGCTGTGTGGCTTTTTCCTAGGTCTTTGCACCAGAAACGTGTCTGACGCGGCTGCTTCTAGCCTTATCTGTACACATGTATGTTTTCCCATTCATAAAATGAAATAATAGCGCGTTCTTCAACTTTATCTTGTCAATATATTTTTTTTGTACATTTGTTTGCACATATTTCGATATATAGTATATTTTTATCTTTCTATTCCCTTTCCTGAGATATTAAAGTCCATGTTATTGTTTTATCCCAATCCAGTTGAAATACAATTTTAAAAGGAATTCAACAGAAAATGTCATGTATTAGATGTGTTCATGTCAAAATGACATATAAACATCTTTTCGTGTTCTATTTTCCCTGGAAACACTTCCAACACGCTTGCATATCGCGTGAAAATTAGACGTTGGTCCAATTTCTAGCATGCTGGTGTGTTTGGCGTTTGTGTTCCGAGACGTGTGTGTCACACAGGCAGTGTGCAAGCCCTAACCTGTTAACACGGGAGCCAAAATAAAAATGGACACACCATGCAGCTGACATGCTCACGCCACGCAGGCATTGTGCAGGAGCCTCTAGCCCAGTGGTTCTCAACCTGGGGTTGGGAAAATATCCACAGAGCCGGCAGCACACTGGACAACGCTAGATGCTAGCTGCTAAAACTAAAACTAAATCAGAGCATTCATAAAAATCACTCAAAATCAGCAAGGGGAAGCGTGTAAAAACAGATGTTTGTACCAGTTTGCAGCTCTCATTCTCTTGTCGTAGAGGGGGGTGGGAGGTCTGCGAACAACAACCTAATTATTCTGGGGGGGTCGCGAAAAAAGGTGAAAAACCATTGCTCTAGTGAGTGTATCGCTGGGGTCTGCTCTTAGCATACAAAACAAAAACTTGTAAAGTTTAGCTGTGAGCCAGAAAAATACATTATTATTGTGCTGTATATCAAAACGATATGATGAGTAAAGTGCATTAAAGATAATACATTTCAGTAAGGTTTTAATGTCTAAATGGATCTTCTCTGTCTCTTCTAAATTACATTCAGCGGTGTACCCTGTAGTGAGGAACAGGGGTCTCTTTGGAGAAGTGTCAGTTTCCTGGGTGTTGGAGCCAGCCCTGTCCAGAGATGTCATTCCCCTCAAGGGAAACATCACCTTCATGGAAGGGGAGTACCTCAAAAACCTCACTCTCTTCTCTGTACCTGATGAGGTAAAATGAAAAACTAAACCTTAAAAATGCATGCAGTTCAAAATTGAGTCACATTTCCTTGTTTCAATTTGAATTTTTTTTTTTAATTTAAGATCCCAGAGGACATGGAGAATTTCACCATCACAGTGTTTAATGCGACAGGTGGTGCAAGACTGGGAAACATACTCAATGCCAGTTTACAGATTAATAAGAATGATGACCCCATTTACTTTTCTGGTAAGGATACTGTTTATGGAGGATCCTTTTAAAGACTGTAATATATTGATAATTATTATAGATACAGTCATTGACACTTTTTTTTTGTCTCTCCTTCCTCGCCGCGCCCTCTCCTTAGAACCTGTGGTCATGCGGCTTCAGGAAGGAGGCGTGGCCAACTTCACTGTTCTGAGGGCAGGGCGGGCGGACTTTGTTGCCACGGTGATGTACCGTGTTGAGTACGGCAAGGCATCACCAGGCGACCTTACCTTGCTGAGTAATGGCACGCTGTTAGTGTATAACGTGGGTGAATGGATGAAAAACATCTCTGTGGCTGTGGAAGATGACAACATACCGGAGACTGATGAACCCTTTTACATTGTTCTCTACAATGCTACTGGTGAGTATGGGCGTCCTTTTAAATAGTTAGCACAGGGGTGCAGGGCAGGAATTTCATGAGGGTTCTTGCTGACGTGCCCCTCTAAGTTTGGTCTTATGCCCCTCAAAATAGGATGTCCTTTCAGTGGTTTTAATGCCCCACTTGCACTGCTCCAGCTATTTTCGCCTTTTTCTCCTCTGCCTTTTTCTTCTCTAACTCTTTCCTGTCAATGCCGTTTTTAGACAGGTTTCTTGTGTTGAGATTCTGAATTCTTATTGAGCAACATCAAGTGAAATGCTGCACACATAACCAGCGGTGAAATGGAAAAGTAAGCTGTTTAACATCGCTAGTGTAGTACCACTGGCCACCTAGAAGACTTAAAGGAGAATTCCGGTCGATTTCAACACGTAGCTCTGTTGTTTGGAAATTTGGAGTGCTGTAAGTAGCAAGAAAAACAAAACAATCAATGTTGCCAACACCGTGTTATCCTCCTGTTAGAGTTAGCACTCAACATGCTTAAACAGGGTGAGTTTTAAACGTGTTTTTAGCCTCTAAACTTGTTCAAAATGTCATTACAAGTACTTACTCATGTGCAGTTATTCCTCCTCCACAAAACCTGCCCTGTTTAAGCCTGTTGGGTGCTAACGCTAGCAGGAGGATAAGTCAATGTAGGCAGCACCAACTGTTTTTGTTTTTCTCGCTACTGACAGCACTCCAAATTACCAAACAACAGCGCTACATATGTGTTGAAATCGACCGGATTTCTCCTTTAATCAAACTCATCTTGATGTGACAATGCCGCGAAGCTGTGACTGAGTAAACTTATAAGAAAAGAAGCTCGACTGAGCTGCAGTTAGAACGTTTTTTTTAATTAGCGAACAAATACAACAAGAAGCTCAACATGTTAGGCAATGCTTGTATATTGCATGCATTGTACATTGACTTAGCTGAACCACTCGCCTACAAAGTGCGTGCCTTATGAGTATTGTAACAACACAAAAGTAACGTTAGACTCAAGTTAAATTCATTGTTTTCATGGACTTAAAATCATTGTTTTAAAGGCTTTGCTACCCTGACATTTGGCCTTTGTGCTCTCAAAAAGTGACCAAGAACTGATGGGGCATACTGTATATTATTTGGATATCTTCTGTGAAACTGATTATTTTAGGTAATATAGTGGATGTGTCATACCTTTTTATATATGTTGTCATTTGCTTTTCTAATTTTTCTTACATACTTTGTTGTAGCCGGGCAATCACTCATCTCAAAATAGCATCACCCCCTTCTCCCCTCCTCTATCCTCTTGTCTTAATCCCAGTTGTGTATGTAAAGAGAGGAGTAGCCTAGGTTATTTAGCATTGTCTGTGTCTAACACAGAAAGCTCTTCTAATACCAGTATTGTGTGTCAGGGATAGGAATAAAAGACGAGTGGGCCCCAACAAGGGACCTTAATTACCCGACTCCAGACTTTCTAAGACACAAAGAGCAGCCACTCCACTGGCCTCTTTCTGTCTTCTGATTGACATGGAGTAGAGTTGAGTGAGGGTTAGCCTGGTTTATGCCAGGGGATGGTCCTTTATAGTGATTGTGTTAAAAGTCAATAACCCTCATGTTATAGGTCAATCAAACTCATTCTGGGACTTTAACACTCTTTACCTTTCCTGTTTAATTAGGAGCAGATTTGCATGCCTGTTACAGTGTACTCGTAGTCCAGCAACCTGAATTATGTGCTTGTGTGAGAAGTTACTGCAGTTTTTATTCCTTCCTTATAAAAGAAAGAAACTTTATGTTTATTGAGGGTCTGTCCTTGGTGTTGCTATTTTATCTCCTTTGCTGGGAAAAGCCCTTGTTATATGTTTGTGTTTTTAATGAACAAGAAGCACTATCGTCCTGGGCTTGGTTACCATAGATATTATGTGCATTGTAATATGTGTCTGTCTGTTTTGTCTGTCTGTCTGTCTGTTTTGTCTGTCTGTCTGTTTCTTTCTTTTTCTTTCTAGTGCAATAACATTATGAAAAAAAAACATTACAAGTAGACATTTTGGACGTATGGCTGGGCAATATATCAATATTATATTGATATTGTGATATCAGACTAGATATTGTCTTAGATTTTGGATATCATAATATCGTAAATGATTTCAATGTTGTCTTTTCCTGGTTTTAAAGGCTGCATTACAGCAAAGTGAGTAATTTTCTGTGTTGCCAGACAGTTAGCTAGCTCTTCTATTATTTTAACCTTTATCTACTTAGTTATTATATCTTACTGAAGATATTTTGTTAAAGCACCAATTTTCAACCTAATAACCTATAATATTGCCACAATATCGAAATTGAGGTATTAGGACAAGAATATCCCGATATCTGATTTTCTCCATATCACCCAGCTCTATTTGGACGGTGATAAATCATATAGACATTAATACATAAGACAAGTACAATGATTAATGTATATTGGTCTGGGAGTTTGGATTTGGCTAGTACTGTGACATGACATGTAAGGTGAGGTTTATTTGTGACGATGATGGTTACTGAGTCAACGACGACATGTAGGCCCTGATCCAACCTGATGATGTGAATGTGTCCACAGGTGATGTGGTTGTGTATGGAGCAGACACAGCTACTGTGGTGATTGAGGCCAATGATGATGCCAATGGGATTTTCTCCCTGGAAGCCACAGAGAAACCTGTCAAAGAGGGCAAGACCAATACGTTTTAGTAAGGAACAGGCCTTCAATTCATTTTTTTTTTGTGCAAAACATCTTGATGTACAGTAAAGGTTCTTAAAGAGTTGTATACTTGTTGCATGCTCATTTACATTTTACTTAAAGAATTAATCAAAGTTTTTTTCTATGCATTGACAAAACTATAAAGTTGGCATTTTTGAGGTCTTCACCTGTATTTTCTCTCCTGTCCCAGTGTGCTGCGCGCAAAGGGGCCATTTTGGTAACGTTACTGTCTTCTGGCAGCTGTTTGCCAACGACTCAGTGACTCCTCTGGAGAAACACCAAGAGTTTAGCAACACATCTGGCTCCATCACCTTCACTACAGGAGAAGAGACCAAACCTATTGTCCTGGAGGCCAGCTCAGATAAGCTCCCAGAGTTCAATGAGTTCTTCGTCCTCAGGCTGGTTAATATCTCAGGTGAGTGCAGGATAAAAGTGACATATTTGTTAGATTTGTTAGAGTGATATATTTAGAATAAGAGATGTGAATAAACTAATCACCAGAGAGAGATGGCATTTCCACAATTGACGTGGCATTTTATTTGAGTCATAAGCTTTAAAATCTCAATACTACGGACAATTGTTAAAATGACAAATTTCATTCAAAATGTTGTTGTGAAAACCCTTCAGCTCTTGTCTATAATTTCTCTAAGGTGGTTACCCCGGGGAGGGCGGACGACTAGCCAAGACTTCTCTGAATGCCTCGGTTCTCATCCCTTTCAATGACGACCCATTTGGTGTCTTTGCCATCACTGACAGCAACCTGGACCAAGAAGTAGCTGAAGATGTACTCTCAGAGGATGATATGGCTGACGTCACTTCCTTCACAATCCTGCGTCAGCAGGGTACTTTTGGTGATGTGAGGGTTGCCTGGGAGATTGTTACTGGCCTCTTCCCAGAGGGCCTTCCTCTGATGGATGACCTGCTCCTTCTAGGCTCCTTCCCAGACGAGGTTGAGCTCAGGCCTCATGCCAGGCGACACCACTCAGCCACAGACACTTGGTTTTTCTCTGGGCGTCCAGGAGCTTATGGGACCATCTCCTCTGAAGATGGGCCTGCTGCTGTTGGAAACTTCACCTTCTCTGCTTGGCTCGTGCCCAGACCAGACACTGACGGCTTCATAGTCTGCAAAGGAACCAGAAACGTGACCTTGTATTATGGAGTGAAGGTCCACACCAATGAGTCTCATATCACAGTGATGCTATATTATACAGTGAGAGGATCAAACAATACCCAGGTAGCCCGGGCCACTGCTGAGAAATTTGTAGAGAATAATGCCTGGGTGCATGTCATCATTACTGTTGATGATGGGATTATTGAGTTTTTCCTCAATGGGAACCCTATTTCCGGAGGACTGAAGAGCATTAAAGGAGAGGGTATCAATGATGGTGAGTTATTTCATCAGATATTTATTAAACATAGCCGAGTGACAGAGGTCAGGTTATTGAATCATATCCCATGTTTTTACATAGTTTTAGCTTGTGTCTGCCATCTCGTTGTCGGCACATTTAGCATATGTTGTCATGTCTTTTTAAGCATGTTAATAGTGTGTGTGTGTGTGTGTGTGTGTGTGTGTGTGTGTGTGTGTGTGTGTGTGTGTGGGAAAATACTTCAAGATTTTGTCTCATTGTTCATATGTGGTCTTAACTGCTTACAAACATCATGCACACACACACACACACCCCTACTCAGTCACTTCCTCATTGTCCAGGGCTACTGGGGCTCTGCTATGCTTGAGTGAACACTTATCCTCAGCACTGCTGGATATTGTTACTGCTGGAGGGAATCAGCCGGCATCTTCTATTCTGTCTATTCTCTCTAATTATTGGAGACAATAGTTGCAGCCTGTACTGTTCCAAAAGCTCCCCTTGGGGGGAAATTTTCTGATGGTTCTTTGGCTAACTTCAATCACAGTAGATGTACACATAATCATCAATCATGTCATATGTTATTGTCCTGCTACTGGTAACTCAACCCATAGAGGAATTGTTTTGTGTCAGGCCTTTATGCTTACTCACTGGGGCAGATTCCCTGCATGTGTTTTGTGCAAGTAAAGGAAGTGATAGGCACGAGAGGTGTAAGTATAAATCAGTAATGAGAAAGAGCTGGACCTGGGCATTTAGCGGCCTTAATCAAGATTCTGTTTTTGGTCCCAATACACTCCAACATAGCAACCGCGTTTGTTCCGCCATTAACAATAATATGATTATATGAGCAGTAGTGCTGTCAGTTAAACGCACTATTAACGGTGTTAACGCAAACCCATTTTAACGGCATCAATTTTTATCGCAAGATTAACGTTCTTTTTGGCCTAGCAAACTTTTTGTAGTTTTTTCCACCTGCTGCTGCAACAACTAGTAATGTTGTTAGTAGTTGTTTGGGCTTGCGAGTCGGCCAAAGAGTAGTAACATTACGTTTTGAGTGGATGGCGAGCGCAGGACGCTGAAATGGATGCAATAAGATTCTAAATTGAAAGTTTACTTTTTAAAAGTTGCCAAATGTTAAAAACTATATCTGTGGGTGTGTGTATATGTTTGATTGCAGCTTGTGACCCAGTACCACATTAATCTACTGAATATCAGTGTTTCCTTTTTCCAGCTTAATATTTGTCATATCATATCCTGTACAAAGTTGTGCTTGAGGCAAAGATAGTGATTTGTTTACTTGTGTATCCAACCATTTCCACCGTGTACAGCTAAACATAAATTGCCAACAAACTGTTTGCTGTAAACAGTGTGTTTCTACTTTAGGACCTGCGACAGTGTTTATTGGGTCAGATCCTGTGGGCGAACAGCGGTACACAGGCCTTCTCCAGGATGTCCGCTTGTACAGGACTAAGCTGAACCGAAGCCACATCCACGAGCTTCACACCCAGCCTGCTAAAACCGACCTGCGTAACATCTCCGGCTACCTACGGTACCGGCAGGAGGAGAGGCAGAAGTCGTTTGTGGTGGAAGTCAGGGATGATAATGAGGAAGAGGGAGAGGAGGTGTTCTATCTACAGTTAGTAGCAGTTCATGGTGGAGCGCGCCTCCCTTTCCCCAGACCCACTGCTACTTTGCGAGTCATGAAGAGTGACAATGCCAATGGGCTTTTTGGATTCACTGGTGCCTGCATACCTGATGTAAGTGCAATTAATTTAGTCAGTGGCATTTAGGGGACCATTTTTGCATTTTTGCTCTGCAATTATAACATTTTTACTGTAAACCACACTGGTAATCAATAAATGAATCATCTTCACGACCACTCCTACAGTAGCATTTGTTAGTTTTATCACTTAGTTGTGTCTACAGAAAAAACAAATGCATAGAAACACATGTAACTTAAACCGACTGCTTTGTCAGCCTCTGTCCTGCTGCATATTTCATCAGTCTTCACGCCTGGCTGCAGGGAGAGCGTGCTTTCTGTTTTAGTTGGATTGGATGCGTTGGCTCTCATGTTGGCCCGTCTCAGGTAGAGCAACAGCTGGTGAGGCTGCAGGTCAAGGCATTCCTGTAGAAGTCGATTACGAGTTCCAGCACTGGAAATGGGAGATCTAGTTCTTCGTTTCCATCAGCACAACAGGTGGAAGGGCTGGGGATGGCATTCCATCAGAACTAGAGGATCATCTTTATATCCTTGATCCTTTGGGGATTAATAGACATAGAGGCATGTGGGCTATCAGGTGCTTCCTCTCTAAATCACATAATTACGGTGCTGGAATTAGACCTGCTCATTTACATAGTTGGCAAGACTAGCTCATTTAAGCATTCAATATTTATCATTTTTCTCCAGCAGTTCAGAATAATCAACATTTGTATTCCCTTGTTTAGACCACTGATGAGGGTTCCACTATCTCTTGTGTGATTGAGCGTATGCGGGGATCTCTGGACCACGTTTATGTCAACTACAGTGTTACCCAACTGGACAGCTTGGACAGTGAAATGTCAGCCCATCAAGATTTTGTAAATGCCACTGGAGCTGTGCTTTTCATGCCTGGACAGCGCTCTGAGGTGTGTGTACTGTGTGTAAGAGTGACTCAAACGGTCTTTGATAAACCCCTCTGAGTTTATCCAAGGTCACACAAGTTTATCCAGGGCACTTAGTCAGTAAAAACAAGTGTGATGCACCTTGTTTGCACTGTATTTACACATCAGTATATTGATTTCAAATATATATTGTATGTCCAGTTTAAAAGCAGGAATTTACAGTAACCCAAATGCAGATGTTTTTAGACAACCAGCCCCACCTAGTGGTTGGTTGTTTGTGTATTTACTGATGAGTCAACAGGTGCCAGCTCAAGCTTTTACGTTTACTTTTACCTAAATAAAGACTTTTTTAAATGGGTACAGCCTGGACTAGAACATAAAACTAATGTATACACATCTTTCTGCTAGGTATTGAACCTGTTGGTGTTGGATGATAACCTCCCAGAGCTGGCAGAGTCCTTTCAGATCACACTGGTGTCAGCAATGTCCGGTGACGGGAAGCGTGGCTCCACCCCCACCAGTGGTGCAAGCATTGACCCAAATAACTCTGTTAACACCATCACTGTCAAAGCTAGTGACCACCCTTACGGTATTCACTCACATGCCAAAAATACAGCACAGTTGCTATTTTGAGCAGTAAACAATCCATATTTCTAGGATTATGATGTAACAAGTGGTTTATTGGGTCAGCTAAATATAATTACAATTTTCTCTCTCTTCTTCTCCATCTTATGGGCGTTATTCTATTCCTCCCTCACTCCTTGCCCTCCTCCTTCAATCACACCTTTGCCTCCTTTTCGTTACATTCTCCCCTATTTCCTTTCTTCTACACATAACAATCAACACACAAACACACACCCTTCCCTAATCCAGGCCTGCTGCAGTTTCAGCCAAGCCCTCCAGGAGGGGGATTGATTGCTCCATTGTTAGAACCGGCCCATGTAACCGTTAACGAGGAAGATGGGGAAGTCCGTCTGCTGGTGGCCAGGGCCCAAGGCCTTCTGGGAAGGGTCATGGTAGGGTACAGGACAACCCCATTCACAGCCTCCAGCCCTGAAGACTACGAGGTTTGTTTCAACTACAGTCTTTAGACCTACTGATGCATACAGTACATGCAGATGATGTATCTATAAACTAATCAGCAGATAGAGAGAATACATTTTACGTGCTTCCCTCCGGTAGGACTCAGAGGGCATGCTGGACTTTCTTCCAGGAGAGAGGTTAAAGTACATCACCGTGACCATCATAGACAATCCTGTCCCTGAGCTGGATAAGATTTTTAGAGTGGAGCTCTACAATGCTGATGGAGGAGGTGAGAAAATTATCACAACCATACAGTTTTAATTTGGTTGAGTCACATATGGATATATTTCTTTTCATTCTTTGCCTGTTTTATTAGAGCTCAACTGACCCTGTAATCTGCCCTATTGTTTTGTATGTTTTGTGTGCTGTGCTCCTGTGTGCTTCCCCATACCCCTCTTCCTACATGCCTACCTTCCTTCCTTCCTTTCTATTTGCCCTTCGATCTCCACTCTTCGGGTGTGATTCTTACCTGGTGTGACACTTGTTTGATCCTCGTGTGTGATCCATCAGTGGATCAGTTTCTGCGTAGTGATGGAAGTGGTAGTGGGGAGAGTGACTCTGACTTCCTCCTTCCATCCTATCATCACCATGGTAAGTACCCCCCCTCTTGTTCTTCCCAAACTGCTTCTTGTCTCCATTCCTTCACCCCCACACTCATTTGTCACTCCCCAGGGCTGCAGGATGCATATCTCAAAGTCAAGTTAGGGATCAAGTGATGTTGCGGCTGCTGAAAAGAATATACCTTTACATATGACCATTTTTTGTCCTCACAAATTATTATTCATAATAATATTTTTGGTTTGATAGAATTGTAAACCATATTTGCAACATAAAAGCTCAGAAACTCTACTTTGAAAACTTAATTACTCAAATTATTCGGCAAATTGGAATACTTTCTACTATCAGACATAGTACACATAAAAATCATCCTTTACACTTCATAAATTATTAACTTTCAGCTCAGTCGTAAGTATATATATATATATATACGTGTAGGTGTGTGTGTTCATATGTATGTGTTCAATTATGTGTGGTATTTATATTGTACTATGATCTCAGAGAGAGTGATGTGGCAAAAACCCTTAATGGGTAGTTAGAGTAAGTGGTTGATTTAACTGTCAGAGATCTTGCTGCTGGGCTGCTGTCAACCCTTCTGTCACCACACACTATGAAGCTTCCATTCCATTCTGATTCTCTTGGCCACAGGTTCCCAAACTGTTTCACGTCAAGGACCCCTAAACTGAAACAAATTAGATCACGGACCCCCATTTGATAACATTTTGTCCCAGGCTCCATAGTCTGATAGGAATAAAATAGTCTTACATTCTGTCATTGTGTTACTTATGGATGGAATTATAGTAAAAATTAATTCCCCTCTGAAACGCCCTCAAGGACACCTTGTGGTCCTCCCTGCGTTAGATGACATACTACCTTTAAAATGTCATTACATTTGGTCCAAACGTGTTGGAGGAGTTCCTCACGGATCTATTCTTGGTCCTTTACTTTTACTATAATATTTCAAACTGTGAGTTTTAGATTTTCAGTTTTCTCTCTTTATTCAGTGCTGAAACATGTTACTAGTTTCAGTTCAACAAACTGAACCTGGATATTTAAAAGACAACATTTATTAATATGAGCCTGAAAGTTTTTTTCACATAGAAAAAGAAGATTTTAAATTGAGCTTAAAGCCATCTCACAGTCTTTCAGCAGATTAGCCAATAAAGGTACATGTTTGTTGGGTATTATTAAAAGGCTGCTCATATTAAAATCAACAGCTTGACTGATTAAAAGGTCATTGTCACATTTCCATTACCTCCCATTGGTTCTTTTTCACTTTCTTCAAACTGAAACTCAAAAAAATGCAACCAGAATGTATCACCAAAAAATAACACTGAGTTGTATCGTCTGTGTTTATGTGTAGCCACCTTGGGAGTTGCATCCCGCATCACAGTGATCATCGCTGCTTCTGATGATGCCCATGGAGTGTTTCAGTTCAGTCCTACATCCCTGTCTGTTAACGCGACAGAACCTGAAGATGGACGCAGCTCTGTAATTCTGCAGGTCAGTGTAAATCACTGTTTAGAAATTCGGAAAGGCCCATTGAGGCTCAAGTAGATCGATGTTTTCTTGTGTTTGCATGATGCTTATGCTGCTCTCAGTCAGTGAATGATTAAGTATTGTTCATCATGATGTCATGCTTTTTTTGTTCTCTCTTAGGTGGATAGGTCCTTTGGCAATCTTTTCAATGTAACTGTGTACTGGGAGGCTGATCCTAGTTCTGAGGGGGAGCTCCTTAGCAGGTTTGGGAACATCACCTTTGGTGTAGGTCAGACGTCAGAGAACATCATCATCAATGTGGCCCAGGATGAGATCTCGGAGTTGGACAAGAGTTTCAACTTGTCCTTGGTTAACGTCTCCAACGGTCGTCTGGGTGTCCAAACATCTGCTACTTTGACTGTGCTCGCCAGCGACGATCCTTATGGTGTTTTTGTATTCGCTAATGTAACAAGGTCTCTCCGACTTTCTGAAGCTGACTCAACTGTCTCCCTCACCATCCTGCGACAGAGAGGCCTGATGGGTCAGGTGTGTACATCTGTAAAAGAATAGCAATTAAAGCCACTTATGGTTCTCTGACTTTTAATAAATAAATAAAAACTGATTCCCACATGTGATGGATGAAACTATTTTTTCCCCATTTTTTTATTTGTCTAGGTGCTAGTCACATATGGGACACTAAACGAGGCAGATCCGGAACCTCACAGGTCCCCTGGGGTGGGCCGAGCCACTGAGGGGCGGGATTTTGTTCCCCTCCTGGATTCTGTTGTGTTCTTGGCCAATCAGAGTCAAGCAAACATCACCCTAAGAGTGCTGGATGATAAGGATCCAGAAAGAGACGAGTCAGTGTTTGTGAAGTTGCTCAGTGTTCAACTCATCAAAGGAGAGCAGAAGAGGCTTAGTAAGATACAGACCCCACTGAGTGGGATGTTTTACCTGAAGAATTTATTTAAGATATAATGATATTCAAACTTACCACACTAACCACACTGTTCTTTTTAGTTTCCAATTCCCCTTCTCTGGGCCCCATGACCGACATTGTAGCCCAGGTGATAGTGGAGGCCAGCGACGATGCTTTTGGAATCGTTCAACTGTCAGCTTCTGCTGTCAGTGTCGCTGAGGACTACGTTGGCCCCATAATAAATGTTACACGTACTGGGGGGATTTTTGCTGACGTATCCGTCAAGTTCCGAGCAGTACCTCTGACCGCCAGAGTCAGTAAGTGTTGTAGTGGCATAGAACATGGATTTAAATCGGTCTCTTTATGATTTGTGTGTGAGCAGGTGTGTGTCCATATGCATGTGCATGTGTGCCATCCTTTAGGTGAAGACTACAGCGTTGCCTCCACTGATGTGGTCCTCCTAGAAGGGGAGTCTAGTAAATCTGTCCCCGTCTATGTCATCAATGATGCGATCCCTGAGCTGGAAAAGACCTTTCTCATAGAGCTGATCAACCAGACCACTGGAGGAGCTCTCCTTGGGGAGCGCACACGTGCCATCATCACCATACTGCCTTCTGATGACCCTTTTGGTGCCTTTGGTTAGTAGGCATTATTCAGGATGTGTTTGTATCTTATTATTTCTCCTTATTTTGGACAATTTGGTGATGTTAAGCAAGTTCTTGATTTTATTTCTATCTAGTCTTCCAAGCAGTTCCAGTTACCATAGAGGAGCCAGGGTCTAATTCCATTGAGGTCACGTTGCCTATAGTGCGTAAAGCTGGTACTATTGGCACAGTGGTAGTCCAATGGCAGGCCACTGTCAATGGTAAACTAGCAGTGGGGGACATCAGACCCACATCAGGAGAAGTGAGATTTGCTCCCGGAGAGACCATGAAGACACTCCGAGTGGAGATTTTAGCGGACGACGTACCTGAAATCACGGAGGTAAGTAGCTTTATTTTTTTAATTTAATTTAAGCCGCAATATTTATTTATTGAACTCCTTTTGTCTTTTCTAGATAATTAAGGTGGAGCTTACTAGTGCCAGTAATGGAGGAAGCCTTGGAGCCGATAGATCTGTTAACATAATAGTGCCTGAAAATGACAATCCGTATGGGACAGTATACTTTGAGCTGTCTGTGTACCGCATTCAAGAGCCACTGGAGGGGGTTTATAGAGCCAATGTTACTGTCCGCAGGAGGTACTTTTAATTATTGTTTTCTGCTGGAATAATGTTTTTTATGTACTCACATTAAACACACTTTTCCTATCTGCCGTCTTTTCACTGACATCCCCTTTGCCTTTATTCCAGAGGTGGACTATTTGGTCGCTTGGAGATCGTGTACAGCACCTCTGACATCGACATTGTTGGCTTGGCTCAGGCTGATGGCCGGAATCTGCTAATGTACTATGACCTCCCAAAACCAGGTGTTCCATCCACTGCCCCCCTTAGGACCGTTAACATCACCGGTCAGACAGACCCACTGGCTGCATGTGCTGCTGCCTGTCTGAGAGAGCAAGCCTGCCAGGGCTTCTCTCTGTCATCAGGCGTGAGCCCACCATCCTGCACTTGGGTGACGTCAGGGGTTGACCAGCTGACAGCTAAATCTCAGGTTATGACTTATGTCAAAAACAGCACTGCAGCTGCTGTCCTGTTCAGTGGCCAGGCTGTCGCAGGGAGTGATTACACTCCTGTAACAGCTCAAAGTGCCTTCATGGAAGATGGGTCAGGGGTCGCCAACCTCACCGTCCCAATCTTGAGTGATAAATTCCCTGAAATGGATGAGAGCTTCTCCATGCAGATCCTAAAGGTAAAACCCAATTTCATATATATATACAGTATATATATCTTTCATATCGTTGGCTCGCACGCCCAAACAAGTGTGCAGCGTGCCTGTTGTTTTGTTTCCGGTCTAGCTAGATCCAGTGTGGTGTTGTAGTTACTTACTAGTTACTAACATTTATCTTGTGTTAAAAAAAATTGACGCCGTTAAAATGGGTTTGCGTTAACGCCGTTAATATCACTTTTACCTGACAGCATACTGTATATATATATATTCCCCTATATATTGCCCTGTGTTATTTATGATTTAATTTGTTTTACATGCATTCTAGGGCTGCAACTACCAATTATTTTCATTCTCGATTAATCTGTAGATTATTTTTGTTTAGTCTCTAAAATGTCAAAAAATTATGAAACATGTCAATCAGTGTTTTCCAAAGCCCAAGATGACAGCATCAAATGTCTTGTTTTGTCCACAACTCAAAGATATTCAGTTACCTGTTACAGAGGAGAGAAGAAACTAGAAAATATTCACATTTAAGAAGCTGGAATCAGGGGCGGCCGGATCACTCATTTGGTGGAGCGGCCGTCCATGTGTGGAGGTTTGCTCTTCGGCGCAGCGGGCCCGGGTTCGGCTCCAACCTGCTGTCCTTTGCTGCATGTCGTTCCCTCTTTCTCTCCCCTTTCATATCGTCAGCTTTCCTGTAAAAAATAAAGGCTGAAAATGCCCAAAATATGAAAAATATTTATTTTTTATTTTTTTAATAAATAATTTACTCATACAGATAATCAATTATCAACACAGTTGGCGGATTAATTTAATAGTTGACTACTAATCGATTAATCTTTGCAGTCCCAATGCATTCTATTTCAACTGTTTAACAAATCAAATGTTTTACCATGTTTTGTTTAAAGGTAGACCTGATGAATCTGACTGTGGCACAGAAGAACCTGCCCTCGATTGGCCAGCCAAACAAAGCTGTGGTCACTATAGGGATAAATGGAGACGCGTTTGGCGTATTTTTGATATACAGCCTCAGTCCCAACACCACTAACGGGGGGCTCTATCTAGAGGTTCAAGAGGAGCCTGCGGCTGTGGTGCCCCTGGTTATAGAGCGGAGAGGCGGGAATCTGGGCACCGTCACCGTAGAGTGGAGGTTTGTTGGAGGAAAGGCCACACCAGATGCTGACTTCACTGGGACTGGAGGGATTCTGGTCTTTGATGGTATGTGGATCACGCACTGAATTCTTTGCAGTGGTGGAATGTAACTAAGTTTATTTAAGTACTGTACTGTACACAAAACGTATGTAGTTTATAAAAAACTATTTTTTATTATAAATTAAACTAACTAACAATATCAAGTAGATCCAAATGATTAGCCGATTTAACACTTCTAAATACTTCACTTTGCTTCTGACTGGCTAGTAGTCCTTACCTAGTTACTGCGCATGTGCGACTCCCATTAAAGATGGTGTACAAGCGTGACACCTCACTCTGTAGCTAAAACAGAGAGCTCAACACACAGGGTGAAAAGAGGAGCTGCAGCAATGTGCTGTTCAACATAAATATGGTGTTTATTAAAAACATGTTAACCTATTCTGATATAACCTCTAA
This sequence comes from Etheostoma perlongum, assembly GCA_026937815.1. NCBI lineage: Eukaryota > Metazoa > Chordata > Actinopteri > Perciformes > Percidae > Etheostoma > Etheostoma perlongum. The sequence continues at coordinate 4,522,121 of CM049375.1, read as the reverse complement.
ATACAATTATGAACTTGAAAATGAGCACTTTAAGTTATTTTACTTTTATTACTTTAACTACATTTTCCTGTGGATACATACACACTTTTACTTAAGTAATATTTTCAATGCAGGACTTTTACTTGTAACCGAGTATTATTACAGGGTGGTATTAGTACTTTTACTCAAGTAAATTATCTGAATACTTGTTCCACTGCTGATGTTTTGGTTTGTCCTTTCCGTCTACAGGTGCTCTGAAGAAGACAATAGAGATATTAATCAGAGATGATATTGAGCCAGAGGACAGCGAGAGCCTCATGATTGGTCTTGTTAATACAGAGGGAGGAAGTCGGATCCTGCCCAGCTCTGACACTGTAACTATAGTGATATTGGCTAATGATAATGTGGCCGGGATAGTAGGATTCCATCCAGCCTCACGGTCTGTCATTGCCAGAGAAGGTGGGTAGCTGTTTTGGATATTCAATCCATAGTATGTACTGTATGTCTTAGCACATTATCACCCCTACGGTAGTATGTCAAATCTATTTATAGAGCACTTATCACATGATCAACACACAAGATGATACATACTAAAAACACACAATTTAAAACTACAAAGTAGTACTGTTTTTAATAATGTAGGTCTTTATATGTTTTTTTAAAGAGTCCACAGAAACAGATATTCAACAGGCGGTCCGTGACCACTAGGGGGTCTTCAGAGTTAGTGCACGGGTCAGCCAAATTAGGTTGACAAAATAATTTTTCAGAACTTTTTTTTTTTTTAATTAAAATATGTCTATTTGTGAAAGAAAATATTTTTTACAAATTCCTATGCTTACTATGGTAGCCATACAGTTAATCTTAATCTTAAGGAAGGCCCAGTTTAATGCCCAGCTTAATTCTATACACTAAATATACCGTAAATGTAGTAGGGGGTCCCTACTCTGTCTCTCTTTTAGCTAAGGGGTCCTTGGCCTAAAAAAAACGTTGAAGACCCCAGAGGAAGTGCATTCCAAAGTCTCTGTGTCTTAAGCCAGGCATGTGGAAAAGATAGTAGATTTACCATAACTAGACCTAAGAGAGCGAGCTGACAAATAAGCTTCAAGTACCTCGGTCACCTATTACATTACGTTCCATACACTTTCTACTGTCCCTGTCACTAGAGATGTGTCCTAATTATGCATGAGTGCAGTCGTAAGGGAATGTACTCATAGTAATGGAAGCATGCAGCAACAGGTGGGTTCTGTGGTCGTCTGTCATTATCTTGAAATGATGTATGCATGAGGGGTTGAAGTCTCCCTGAGTATAATTCATACCATTAGAGACCTTGAGTTGCCTCTACTGGCATCTACAGTATAGTGCTGGGAAATATATCAATATTATATCGACATCGATATATGAGGGTAGATATCATCTTACATTTTGAATAATAATATCCTATAATAATAATAATAGGATAATAATAATAATAATAATAATAATAATAATAAAAACAGTGTTGGCTTTTAAAGGTTGCATTACAGTAAAGTGATGTCAATTTCTGAATGTACCAGACGGTTGAAGCTGTTCTATTATTCACCTTTACCCACTTAGTCATTATATCCACATTATTGGTGATTATTTATCAAAACTCTCATTGTGTACATCTTTTGTGAAAGCACCAAACGTCATCCCTACAATATCACGGCAATATCGACATCCCTGTATTTGGTCAAAAATGTTGTGATATTGCATTTTCTCCTTATCGCCCAGCCCTACTATAAGACATGCATTTCACATAAAGAATCCATCAATGTATCCATATTTACAAACCTATATTTGAACTTATATTTCATATTCTAGGTGAGAGGCTGTCCTTATTAGTGTTGAGAACTGCTCCAGGACTGGGTAATGTCACTGTGGACTGGACTGTACAAGGGCCGCTCGTACACCGGACCTTCACCCAAACCTCAGGGACACTTTTCTTTACTGCGGTAAGTAAAGTGCTAGATGGAGATCATTGAACATCTTGTTGTGGGTTTGTTGTTAAACACATTTATTACACAGTATGGTGCATGTTGTCATTGTTGTTCTTCTGTGAGAGTGGTGGAAGGTGCCAACCACAGAGCTTATAGAATCCACTAGAAAAGATTGCATTGAAATGGTACACACTGTAACAACTTTCTGGTAAAAATACAGTAATTTTCTATTATTAAAATAGAGTTTTTAGCTTTAATTTTACATGAAATCTTATTTTTTGGCTTTTTCATTTTTAGTGAAGGATATTTACACCCATAATAAACAATTTTCTGTATGCACTATTTTTTAATCTAATTTAAGACATGTATGTACAGTATTAAACTTGATTTTAACAGTTTAACATGAAAAATCTGTAACTGTGAAAGTTACAGATTTTTCATGTTATTTTACATATACACCACTGGTCAAAAGTTTGGGGTCACTTAGAAATTCCCATTGCACTCCATTATAGACAGAATACCAGCTGAGATCAGTTGCATTGGTTTTTTAACAAGGCAGCAGTTCAGATTACATTATGTGCTTCCATAATTGCCATAGGGTTCTCCAATGTTTTCTCAATTAATTTTTTAAAATGATATCAGATTACTAAACAGAATGAGACTTTGGAAAATTGGATGAATGGTTGCTGATAATGGGCAATGTAGATATTGCATTAAAGACCAGCCCCCCACTCAGATCAGCTGGTATTCTGTCTATAATGGAGTGGTATGGAAATTTGTAAGTGCTTCTAAACTTTTGACCGGTAGTGTACATGAAAACGTATAGTCTATTTTTGGAATTTTAATCATGATATTTTTGTGTTTAAAAAATTATACAGGAACAAATCTGTAAAATAAAATGGAATGATTCCATGAAAATATTTTTTTTTTGGTTGTCTCAAGTAATTATGTATGTTGGGGTGTGTCTCCTACAGGGGAAACTAAATGACACCATACTCCTGCAGCTCCTTGATGATGCCACACCAGAGAACAAAGATGAATACAAAGTGTCCTTGTCCAAAATACAAACGTTTGGTAATGCATCGGCTGCTAGTGTCTTAGCAGTAGATTATTCTGCAAGAAACAACACACACAAAATCTCAAAATAACCCTAGTTAGAATTATTAACAACATTCCCCTCACTTTCACACACAGGCGTTGTGGTGACAGGTCATGCCGCCCTGGATGATCAGGGCAGGGAGGCGGTGCTCACTGTGGACACCAGCGATCAGCCCTATGGGCTGCTGAGCATCGCCCCGTCATCCCTTAGGGTGAGCACGGAGGAACGGGGCCGAATCATAAACATCTACATCAATAGAGAGTTTGGAGCCTCAGGTCAGTGGGATACAGTGTGTACACAAAAACATGTACGAAATGAATAGGTTTCCTTTTTCATTCCATTCCATACCCTGTAACTGATATAAAACCTAAATTGTTTATTTGCTGGTTTACAGCCTCACAGGGAAAGTCAGAAACAGCCTGAACAATATGATAAAAATCTGCTCTAAAATTACTCTAAATTCTCTTTGTTATCAACAAATCTTGCATAAAGGAATGAGCATTTTGTCTTCTTTAAAGCATGTTCTTCAGAGGGAATTTTCTCTGCTGCCATCAAGAAGTTGTTATATTTTACCTGCTTTTAAAATGAATGCCACATGAATTATTTTGTCCCTTCTGCAATTTGACTTTTAAATGGATAAAATAAATTTTTTGGGATTATTATATAGCTACGCTTGTTTGCTGTTTATGTACGGTGCGTATGTGTTGTCTGTAGCTGCTCTTAATTACAGAAATTGCCCCTTGTGGGATTAATAAAGTTGTTGAATTATAATGTTTGTGTACAGGAGCAGTGAATATCACCTATGAGGTCATAAAAGGATCTCTACAAAACTTGTCCCAGGTGGAGGGTGCTCTTGCAGAACCGGGAAAAGACTTCATCTCTGGTACTGGTTCTGTAATCCTTCAGGATGGACAGACTTCTGTCGCCATCCCTGTCACCATACTGGAGGTAAAGACCTTGGTTTTCTTCCATTCTTTCCATTTGTCTTCCATCAAATGTGATACCTAAGATGATGGGTCAAACTGTTTTTCATCTTCCTGACGCTAGCTGTACTTCCATGAAGCAGATCTGTTTGAATGTGGGATTTAAAAGCTTTTTAATTACCATTTGTTTTATTAGGACAACATTCCTGAGTTGCAGGAGTTCTTCCTTGTCAACATAACATCAGCAGTGCTCATCACGACTCTTGCCACTGTTCCCCAACTAGGTATGGCTCAATTTAAGCAGCGTAAAGCTGAGATGTCAGTACTACTTTGGCCATCACAGACAGTTGTGCTGTTACGGTGTCAGATTACATGTAAAAATGTTTTTTCATCTTATGAAATAACTTTCCTTCTTTTCGCTTCATGATTTCTAACCATTTGCTGTGTGTGATGAGTAGAGGTCGTGTATTGCACATTACCAGGTAAATTACACATTTGTATTTTCCCAAGCTTTGCCTAAAATGCCATGTAGTTTAATGTACAATATTCCTGTACGGTACATTAAACTGCAACATTGTAGTTGACTGTCAAAGAGCACCTTGGAAGAGCTTGATAGTTTCTGCTACGGCTTTTGCATAATCTAAACCACGGTCCAATTTATGAATGAGTACATTTAGAAAGTGATGAGTAGACAGAATACTACAGAATACCACCACAAGCAGCAGGCTCCCAGAATACTATCTGGCCTTCTGCGCGGAGACACACAGTAAACACGCGGCCGCTCTTTTGGCAGCAGTCATTATGTGGCTTGGATGGTGAGGTTGATGCTTTCCATGATTGAGGAAGCCTGAGGATTTGGTAGGAGCCGGGTAGCACCGTGTGGTGAGGAGAGAGAAAGCCAAACTAAACCTGTAGCTGGCCTCCCAATGTCTTGGCCATGTAGTGAATGGGAGACGACTATTCAGGGGGTCATAAATCAGTCCACCCGCAAGACTTGGCTACTCAGTCTCCCAAGCCACTTACAGGAGACACGTCTTAGCTGTAATGTGCTCAAATGTGCCATGACGAAAAGTTAGAGCCCTGAAATCAGCGCTGACGCTAATGCAAAACTTTTTTTACTAGAGTCATAAAAAGCAATTGACAGTCTGAATGTTTCCTCTGTGAATGATGTTATTTCCCCAGACACCCATGGTTTGGTGGCAGAGATTAGCATTGATGCTAACGATGGAATTAGAGGAGTCATTGAATGGACAAACACCATGTAAGAAATGCACCCACAAATAACACACCTCTTATGTTGATTTGTACATGCTCTAAGTGCTTTTCTCACACAAATATGTTCTGGTTTCCAGGTTTGAAGTGAACGAAACAATGGGAGTACTGACTCTAGTGGCCTACAGGAACAAGGGGACATATGGAAATGTCTCTCTCTTCTTCTATGCTCAGAACCTGGAAGCTCAACAAGGACTGGACTACAACACCAGTGAAACGGTCAGCCATACACAGTATTCAAACATTTCACACAAAATCACAGACCCATATTTGCACAACAAATATTAAAATACTTTTAGTAGCATGACTAGTAGTCAAGAGCAACTGTACTTGTGATTATTGAAGATGTTTCGCCTCTCACCAAAAAGGACTCCTCAGTTCTGAAGAAGCTAAGCTTAAGAAGCCTTTTGAATGAGAGGCAAAACTAAACTGAACCCCCCCCTCTGTCACACAGATACTCAATTTTGTTGATGGCGAAAGGCATAAGTTTGTAGAAGTGCAGGTCATCGATGACGCCCTTCCAGAGGGAGCTGAGAGATTCCAGCTCATCCTTTCCAAGCCGTCCCCTGGGCTGGAGCTGGGCACCAATACCACAGGTAGATAGGAGGGCACAATAGAATATAATAGAATTTCTGAAACGTCAAAAAAACAGCATAAGACAGTGAAAGTTATGATCATTATGATCATCGTCTGTCCTTATGAAAGGTACATGATGTTTCTGGGTGCAGAGCAGGCAGAAAAGACTCCCAGACAGAAGATAAACTGGCGAATTTGTCTAATGATAAACACTGACGTCATCATCTTTGTATTATGATTGTATAAATAAGCGACTGTTGAAGGCTTAGGTTAGACATTTTCTGTACTATTCTGTAGTGTGGAAACTGTCTCTTTGTGTTCACAAGTAAAAATGAACATTAATATAACTTCAGCGGTCTGTCTATTCTTGATAATGAAATTATTCTAACAGTGACACATTCCATTCAAATAAAAAATCGATATCTTGCAATTCATGGCCAATACTTGAATAGAGAGAGATTTTGGCCAAGAGAGTTGGGAGTAAAATAAATTTACATGTCAGATAAAAGAGGTCTCATACCATTGCCGTAGAAACAGCACATTTAAGTCCCGCCCCCACCCCTAATTGTTACCCCCTCTCGTGGGTGTGGCTTTCAGATTATGACAATGTTGTGCTCTGTCTCCATAGCAAATACTTTTTTCTAATTGGCTGGCAGGTTTTATAGGATGTGTTGGATTTTTTAAATCATACATTGTTTTAGTGAACAGTTATATTCCTTTTCTATATAAATGGGTAAGGTAAATGAAACTGTGGTAACCATAGCATTACAATGGAATATGAAATCATCATACACAACGATATGAAGACTGTGTACTACACCTATCAGTTTATTTTGGGTCATGTCTGTTAAAGAAACTGAAACCCTATATCACACTGAAAACTGTGTAACATGGTGGTAGAGACACTATAAGCTTTATGAAATTACTGTTAACCTTTATATAAGAATTGACAGCAGATTAATTCTAACTACGATATTATTTTTCTAAACTACATGTTTTTGTTTTCTTACAGCCACTGTGAATATCCTGGCCAGTGACGATGGACACGGTGTCATTTCCTTTAACACCAGCAAGCATTTCTTATTGAAGGAGCCTACATCTGTGTCCAGGCTGGGTGAGAGTGTGGCCACCCTGTACGTGGTTCGGAACCCTGAGAAAGGCACATTTGGCACCGTAACTGTTCAGTTTACCATTACTGACGCCAACGGCAGTCTAGCAGAGGGCGATTTGAGGCCAGCACAGGGGTTTGTGGTGCTAGAGGATGGAGTCCGATTTAAGGTGAGGGAACGTAGATTTTTTTTTTACTGGCTTTACAGCATTCAACCACATACAGTACATGACCAAACATGTTTATTGTATAATATTTCAGATGCTGGAGATCTGGGCAGTACTGGATGCTGAGCCTGAAGCCAATGAAACCTTCACAGCGACACTGTCCAGCCCAACAGGAGGTGCACGGATGGGTGACCAACTGCAAACTCTCATCACCGTCTTGGAGAACTTGGCTCCTTCCGGCTTGTTTCGTATCGTACCTACTATCAACAGGTCTCAATATTCATTCAGTCTTTATTTATACTTAAGAGATCATTAAGGGGCGACCCTCATTTACAACATTGAGTCAATACATTTGTACCAAAGGGTCTGAAACTTAAAATATTAATTTTTATTTTATTTTTTTATTTCATTGAAAAATATCACTTTTTATAAAATCCCACGCCAAATACGTGCATTTAAGTGTGATTTATTGTCCTGCAGTTTTTACTTAGTGTACGTTGTTGAGCGTCGATCTCAGCTGTGTGTGTGTGTGTGTGTGTGTGTGTGTGTGTGTGTGTGTGTGTGTGTGTGTGTGTGTGTGTGTGTGTGTGGTAGAGCAAGAGAGAGTGACAGTGATTTGCTCCAGAGAGACTACCGACTCTAGAGTCATAGTGAGAGAAACAAAGTGTCTGCCCTGTGCTTTCTGACCGTGGTGGGAAATCTGTAGCAGGAAAAGTCTCCTTGATGTCATGTTGTTTATGGAGAAGGAGAACCAGGAAATGAGTAGGGGGAAATGCAACGCTACCAAGCCATGGCCAATTGATGCGTAGTGACATTTTTTGTGAGGTGCATGTCAGACAACAGCGTAGGGTCCATGTCTCCACATACCAACGTATGTAGCCACGGTGTAGATTTAACGCAGAATAATAAATCACACTTTAGTCTTTCACAAACCTAGAGAAAACACTGGATATAATGTCATATGTACATGTAGCTCTAAAATGTGAAAGCTCAGTCATATTCAATGTGTGTTTGCTATACAGAACTAACACAGAAGTGGTTGCTGATGAAGGCAGAGCAGTCTTCCTCACCGTGTCTCGCAGTAATGGTCTGGAGTCAGCTGTCAGTGTTGAATGGGAGACCCAGGCTAAAACAGCTATTGACTCTGGTGAGACCAATACATATCTAAAATTTAAAGTTACCCAACCTTCCTAAACACCCCTCTTCTTCTTTTTGTTCTTCTTCTTCGTCTTCTTCTTCTTCTTTTAATGTTTCTTAAATACCCCTTACCGTCCAATAAGCAATGCCATTATGATTCCTTTCTTTTTTTTCTTCAAGAGGGTCACCTCCCAGTGATGGGTGTGTACCAGAGTTTTGAGGGCAAGCCCACCTCATCTTGGTGCTCTCTTCCCAAGGGGCCTTCCTTCCTGGCTGTGAGGCTGGATAGGAGGCCCATTGTTGGTTCCTCTAACAGCTTGGCCACTCTTTATCTGATGGCAGGGTGTTTTTGTGCCTGTAAAGGTAGGCCAACAACAGCATTGTCCCTCAACAAGCACATGTTGTACCTACTGTACACACACATACTTGAGAGTAAAAATCAGTATGAGTTGGATGATCGGTGAACCCCAAGCTAATGTATGGCAAATGACATTGTAAGGATACATCTCTCTTTCTCTCTCTCTCTCTCTTTTGGTGATCACAGTCTGTTAGGATTCAGGACCCCAGCTCCTGTGTGGGGTTTGCAATGAATGGCTCTACCTACATAGGCATTACACACAGTGGCCCTCCCTTCTCCCCTGCTGCCAACCTCAGCATCTTCAAATTGCAGATGGACCTCAATATCACATTGGTAAGTACAAACCCAATCGTGGTACAACATTACAATCACACTTTGTACTTAACTTTAACACTGTAGTATTGTCTTGTATTATTAGCCTCTTTTGTTATTGTTAAGTAGTTATACTTTACATATTTGTTTATTTATGTTATTGTTTCTTTTACATTTATTGTTTGTTTCCTTTATGTACGAACCATCCACCAAGGGAGATTCCTTGTAAGTGTTACTTACTTTTAAGTTACTTAAAATGAATCCTTTTCTGATTCATTCTGACGTCTTTAGGAACAAACCGTAGGTGTTGAAGCTCTGGATGTGAAACACTTCTCCACTGAAGGCAGAGATTATCTTATAGCATCAAGCCAGGTGAGGCTGTTAAGACAGCTCTTTAATAGTTTTCAGTTACGTCAGGATCATTAAAAGCATCATCCGATCATCCTTGTTGGAGGAACTCAATGTTTTGTTATTGTGTTCTTTCTTTCATGCTACAGATTTTTGTTTGGACTGGGCGCTTCTTTACCCTCCACCAGACTCTTGACTTTGAAAAGGGCATCCTCAGTGTAACTCCATTCGCTCGTGCAGCTGTTCCCCACCTGTTAGCGTGCATAGACAGACAGACTGCCAGCTGCCTTCTGCTTCAATGGACCAATGGAAGATTTCAGAATCCACAGCCGGTCCAACTCACCGGCAGAGCCATTCAGGTGGTGACAATCAACACGAGGGCGGAGGAGACTCTCCTGTTGGCTGTTATTGAAGGTGACCTGTCTTGGTTTGACATAATATAATATAAATGTCTGCTTGTTTTTATTTTTCACATCTAAATACCTACTGTCAATTTCTTTGTTTTTGCTAAATTTGTTTAACACATATATATGTCTTAAACATGTAAGATGTTTGAGGAAGTTTTTTTGTTGTTGAAAGGACTGTGGTGCATAAATTACATATTTAAAAGTGGACTAAAATTGGAGGCAAGTGCACTTAGTCTACAGTATGCTCACATGATGGTTTTTGCAATAATGAGATGCTATTTTCTGTGGTTGTACTCTCATTGTACCTGTAGTGGATTTCACGGCGGTTAGATGTTAGTTTGGTTTGTACAAACAAATCAGTGATACTTTAGAAGGCACACACAAACTCAGTCTGCGACAGACAGAATTCACAATGTAGGCCAGATCATATATTTATACTACACTCTGTATATTTTGATGAGAGATAATCCCTCTGAGTCTGCAAAAGTGGTAAGGTTTCCTTGGTTCGGACTGTTGTGGGTTTACAGGAAAGGCCTCAGCGTGGTGTAGAGCAGAGCCACAGCGGGACTCAGAGGTTGTAATTTTGTCAGTCTTGGGTGTGTCAGTCAAACCAGTTCTTCACTTTACACAAACATGCTATTACAGCATGCTTACAAAGAATGTAAATCAGTGTGTGTTTCTGTGCATTCCTGTGTTCTTTCTCCAGGTCTCTCTCCATCCTGTGAGGTGTTACAGTGGCGCTCAGGGCAGCCTTCACCACAGCTTTATCAGTCCATTCCTCACCCAGGCCTCACCTCTGTTCACCCCTTCACTGCTTCTTCTGGGATCAGTAAGCACAAATGTCCTAAACGGCTTTGTTTGTAAAGGTAGCTTTTATCCTTTATTATTCAGTTGCATTTGTACTTTTAAAATCTATTGAGTGCTTGTACTTGTAAAATGGGGTTTCTCAGGAGGGTGGCTGGTGACTCCCTTAGAGGGTGAGAAGCTCATAGTGTGTCCCATTTACCTCAGAGTACAAATAAAACAGTTATCCGTGAGAAACTTGGGAGTAAAGCCGCTTCATTTTTGCGTTAAAACAAGCCAGCTGAGGTGGTTTGGGCATCTGGTAAGGATGCCTCCTGGGTTCCTCCCATCCCTTGTTAATTTAACGGTTATGAGATGCAACCTTTATCTCTACCCTGGCCTGTGAACGCCCCAGGCAGAGCTGATTAATATGGCTCAGGATAGGGAAGTTTGGGGTCCCCTGCTGGAGCTGCTGCCTAACACCGCTACCCAACCTAGGATATCGGTTGAAGATGGATGGAGCTTCAATTAACCAGAGACCCTGATTAAATACTTTTCTTTCTCATAGCTTATGTCCTGCTAGCTGGAAGAAATGGCTCATCACTCTATTCCTGGAGGTCTGATGTCAACCTGCTCGCCATGATCCTGAGGGCCCGTCCAGCCATTAGCTTCCTCTCTCTCGTGGTCCAGTCCCTCAACACCACCAGAACCCTCTTGGCTTCAACTGAGGAGAATAGCTCAACTATTTATGAACTAACTTCTGTCTCCAATCAATCTGATTTCATACCCAGGTACGTACATGTGTTTTTACAGTATATAGGCTAGTTTTTTCCACAGAAAAGCATATCTTGAAAGTTAAATAATTTATGTTTTGTTTTATTTATTTCCCCTTAACATTCAGTTTTGGGGAGTTGCAATTTGCACCAGGTGACAGCCAGCTTGAAATAGCAGTAAACATATTAGATGATGACATTCCTGAGGAGCAGGAGCACTTCCTGGTCAGCCTGAAGAATCCAAAGGGTGGGGCTGAGATTGGATTTGGTGGTCAGGTGACTGTCATAGTCCCAACCAACGATGATGCCCATGGAGTCATCGGCTTTGCTCAGGTAAGCAGATAAACATTTTGGTATTATGCCATTTTGTTAAACCTCAATGCACCACATCAGAATAATCTCAAGGGTATTTATTACCACAAGCTATTGCAATATAGAACTATATTGTTATTGCCTCTCTGCAGAATTCTCTATCTGTGGAGGTAGAGGAGCTGGAGCAAAATAATCAGATTTCTCTCAATGTGGAGAGAAAAAAAGGGACTTTTGGCAGACTGACTGTTCACTGGGCTGCCAATGGCAGTCTGGCAGACATTTACCCCACTTCAGGAGTGGTGAGTGAGCCTTACCTACCTATGATACTTTAGACACATAACTGTATATAATAAACCTGTTTGAATTCTTACCAAAATTAACAATTGCAAAATTATAATAGAGTTGGTCTGATAGTATCTGAAATGCCTCGGATCTAAAATGCTGAGAAAGAGAGTCTTTGCTCCAATGCTACGTAATTTAGCCCTGAAGAAAATCTACTTCAAGGTAGTTTATTTGTTATTTTTCTGTTGTGACTGACTGTCAAAAAAAGAAAGAAAGTTAAAAGAAAATATCGGTGCTTGATATCGACCGATACGCAAGTTCATGTAAGGAAAAAAGGTTTTTGCAACATCTCTGAATTATAATGTATTAATGTCCCGAATTTGTAGAAGCAACATCACATTTGCAGAAGCAAGTTTAATTTTGTTTTGATATCATAGGTAACATTTTCTGAGGGCCAGTCGGTGGCCATCATCTCGCTGACTGTGATAGCGGATGGCGTCCCAGAGCTGAGAGAGAGCGTCACCATCGCCCTCATGGATGTCACCACCGTAGGGCTGCAGGACCTTCGACAGGCTGCAGTCATTGACAAGCAGCGAGCTCAAGCTCTACTCACCATCCTACCAAATGGTTCTCCCTACGGGGTGATTGGATGGCATCTGGACTCCCAGTTTACACTGACACAAGAACCACAGAGTAAGAGTGGGATTTATGTCGCAAGAAATGAGTAAATGAGCGATGTGTGTTTTTACTGGACCACAGTGCAGAGGAGTCCTTTTTACTGTAATAAGTTTATTACTTCTTACCTTTTCAAATGTATCCCTCAATTTTGGTTTTCTCTTTGTTCTAGAAACAGTTGCTGTAAGTTGCTTGCTGACTACCAATCATTCTTTTTTTGGATGAGGTTTTCTAAGTAGCTATTACAGTAATCACACTTTAGATTTACTGTAAAAGAGATCTGCAGTGATTTCCAGGATGTGAAGTAATTTAGTAAGTAATTTTAGTAATTTGTCTTAATCTGTGTATTGTTCACCAGCCCAAAAAGTCAGAGAAGTCCAAGTAGTGGAGTAACATACCTTTGTTCTGTTGTGCTGTGTTTTAACGTTGGTTTATGTAATTTCCCTTTTCTCCCAACCCACAGGGGATCCAGTCAACGTGACTCTCTCTATATTGAGGGAACAGGGATCTGCAGGTGAGGTGGAAATCCATTACCAGACCAGGCCGGCCCTGTACCTGCCCCCACCCAACCAGGCTACTGCAGGATGGGACTACACCCCCAGAGACAACACCATCGTCATGATAAATGGTGCTACAGTGGCCCTTGTCACTGTTACAATCCTACCGGTAAGGAGAGAGCGCTGAGTACAAGAGACGTTAATTTAAAATCCAAAACCTTCTCCTAACTCGCTGTCTTGTCAGCTCCTTATACTTTGCCATCTTCTAAAATATTAGAAACACTTAAGCAAAACCAGAAAAACCAAGACGTTACAAATATGGCGTTGCTCCATTATTTCTGAGACCACGAAGTGTCAGCGTGTTACACTCTGATATTCTGTCTAATAGTGCAGCAACCATTTGATTACAATGTTTGGTGCACTTGATAAAGTTCAGTGTGAGCGCTAAATGAACATGTGAAAAATGCAACAATGTAACAATGTTACAACCCTAACCCCGGATCACACCTAGTCTACAGAATCAAAGGTGGAAACCAGTGACCATTAAAAACATCAAAAGGTGTGAACGTGGCCTTAGACTCCAGAGTCACTTCATATTGTGTTAAGGTGAAAATGAAAGATCATCTTCAGTTCAATCAAAAAAGGTAAATATGTGAATCATAGATGTGTTTGTATTGAACCCATTTAAAAAGACAAATGCACAGATAAGAGATTCATTTTAGAAATGTATTTATTTTTTAATAATTGAACTGTGGCAGTAAAACCAGATCACCTGGAGTACACCAACACTATTTTAAAATTTTAACCTGCAAGTTTTTGCAACGTGGCGGGTAACCGGATCACCCCGGGTTTTTGGGGTGGGGGGGTGGGGGTGGGGTTGAGGTGAAGTGGAGGAGAGAAAGGTTGATGGAGTTAACCCTCTCTCTTTTCCTTCTGCTGCTCTTCCGTCACTCTCGTCTCCTTTTCTTTCTTCTGTCGTTTCGATCCCTCCTCTCTCTTTGCCTGCTCCTTCCTCTCTTTCTTGGCTGCTTTCTCCATCTCCTCTTTTTCCTTCTTCTTTCTTTTCAATTCTTCCTTCTCTTGCTTCCTATTTTCCTCCTTCTGTTTAGTCTCTCGCTTCTCCTCCTCTTTCCTCTCCTCTTTCAGCCTCTTTTCTGCTGCCTTCTTGGCCTTCTCTTCCTCCTTTCTCGTTGTGGCCTTCTCCTTATCAGTCTTTGAGCCAGCTCCTGCAGGCTGAGGAGATTGACCTGAAGTTCAGCCTTTTGAGCTTTTAGGATGTTGATGTTGTTCTCCATTTGGCTCTCTTTGGTCATACACTCCTCCATCCTTCTGCTCAGCTTTTCAAAGTCCTGGAGGCTGAAGACCTGAGACTTTTTCTTTTAAGAGCTTAATTTCCTTCTTCATTTAGCTCCCTTTGTTGTTCCACTCTTTTTCTGTGCTCTCTCTTTCCAGCTCATACTGTTTCTGAATGCTCTCCTCTTTTGCAGCGAGCTCATGTGCCATTTGGTCCTCCAGAGTGATGAGTTTAGTTTCAAACTCTGCCTCCTTCTGGATCATCTGCCTCTCCTTCTCCATGAGCTTGGCTTTGCTCTCCAAATACTTTCTTCCTAGAGCCATCTTTTCCTCTGTTATTTTCTTGATCAGCTCATCCTTTTCTTGAAAATGTACTTAAAGTATCAAAAGTAAAATTACTCAAATCAGAAACAATCAAAATAGTTCTGTCAATTAACTACTGTAAGTGTTTAATTGGCTTATCCTTTCAGATGTACTTGAAGGCCTACGTATATATCGTTGGGTAGTTTAATGTTTTATGAAACATAGTATTTTATAAACTACGTTCATGTGTTTTGTGTGCAACAGTCTTCATTTGTAAAGTAACTATAACTCAGATTAATATAGTGGAGTAAAAAGTACAATATTTCTCTCTAAAAAGTAGAAGTAGAAAGTGTCATGAAAAGAAAAGACTCAAGTAAAGTTAAGTATCTCAAATGTGGACTTAAGTAAAGTAATTAAAGTGGCTGTAACTTTCAGTTTGTGTTGATTCTAGCAGCTGCTTTGGACAAAAGCGGTAGTGTTTTTACCACACCTGCTGATGTAAAGATCTTTTCTTTACGATGCTGTATTGGCCACTGTAGATTATTCAGTTAGCGTTACAGGGTGTTGCAATGAATGTTTTGCTTAATTTACAGATGCATTGTTGCGTTTCTAGAGTTGCATACAGTAATTTAGCCTACTTTTGATGTATCGTGAGCTCACTGTCACTGTGTGTCACAAGCCAAAGCATTAAGAGACTGTTGTAGCAACCAACATAATAATAACTTAGATTTATAGGGCATTTCATGAAACCCAAGGATGCTTTACACAAGTAATACTACAGGGGGACAACAGGAAAGCAAATAAGCCAACACAAACATGAAGTAAAAGGAAAGTATCTGCACTGGGGTGGCAGTAGCTCAGTCAGTAGGGAGTTGGGTTGGGAACCGCAGGGTTGCTGGTTCAATCCCTATACGGACCAAAGTATGGTGGTGGACTGGTAGCTGGAGAGAAACATGTATAGGTACTGAGCATGTGTGTAATGGCAACAGAGTGTAAATTGTAATTTTCCCATGTGGGACTAATAAAGTATACATTATTGTTATTATTAACTGGAAGGGGGAAGTAATTTAATGTTGGCTACTGGCGTACAACTACATATTGCATTGTAAAGTTATTTTATGAATAAAATAGACATATTAGGTTACATACCTGAGGGCCAATTCGAGGTCGGTTTGAATCATTTACAATCCCATAATTGTATCCATCTGTTGAAATCCTGTGTGACTCACATTGTTTTTGTCTTTCTCTTACCCTTTTGTCGTTTAGTTGTTCTTTTAATTTTCTTCTTTCCTGTGATGGTCCTGCCCCAGTCTCAGCCATAACTACAACAGATAACTTCTAAAATAACATTATAATACAATCAGGCCTATATAAAGAAACCTCCTACTTCCTTTTACCTGGCTCCGCTGGCATACGCTAACACTGGCTTTTCCTGTGTAAAAAGAAATCTGTGACCCGTCAGAATGTGTTACTGTAGCGCCGTCTACCTGCCGCAAATCATCGGAAAAATCAGACCTGGCAGATGCCTTACTAAAAACTATATAAAAAATAGTGTTCTTTCACTGTTAGTCTTGTTTGCTGTTACAGGAAAATTAAGACCATTGTCTGAAAAATGATGTAGCTTTAGAAACATTAAAAAGTTACATATAGTCACTTTAAGTAAATGTACTTACTGTTACCTGACACCACTGCTTCTGTAACATGTCTTCTCTCATTCTTTCTCACCCTTGCAGTTTTTCCATTATTAAGTGTATATGTACATGTGTGTTTTCTAAGGATGACATCCCAGAGTTGGCAGAGAGTTTCCTGGTAAATATCACCAGTGTGCAGCTAATTCAAGGTTCAGCAGGAGCGGGGCAGCCCAGTGTGAAGAGGCCGGGGATGGAAGTTGCAGAGGTCACCATCCAGGAGAATGATGACCCTCGAGGCATTCTGCAGTTCAGTGTTTCTAAGGTGAGCACACGGCTCTGTGATATAGAGATGCAATCTTAAGGGTGATAGAAGAATTTATGATTTTTAATTTTAAGTTTGCAAACCTCTGGCTTGGTACCTAGAGAGCTCCATTTTAAATAACTTTCAACTGATGCAATAGTGGCAAACAACTAAATAGATATTTAACTTATAATATTAAACCCTAATAATTTCTAAACATCTGCTACATAGGACATCACTGGAAGTGTGCTGGCATTTGAGATACCACCACCAAACAACATACTCCTTCTGTCAGTTGTTCGACTCACTGGTACAACTGGAAGACTGGTCATCTACTGGGAGGCTCAGCCGATCACTGCTGATCTTAACGATTTCAGCCCTGCGTCTGGGAACATCACCTTTCAAGATGGGCAGGTGAGTAGATATATTGTCCTTATTTGAAATAGGGCTGCATGATTTAAGGAAAATATCTAATTGCGATTATTTTGACTGATATTGCGATATGATTCACGATATTGGCGGGAATGATCATTTTTGTATCATTATTCTCATTTTCATTGAAAAATAAGAAAATTAAACAAAGTAAAAATGACTATAGTAATGATCTGTACCAAAGTCTGTAGGATACTATTTGTAGGCTGCACCACAATACTTCCTTCAGAATGGTTTAACAACACGTGTTGTCTTCCCGCCGACCTGGAAATTTAAAATGAAAAACTTTTTATCAAGGTTATGGTCGTCTTTTTCGACCCTTTTGTGTCTTTCCCCCAATAATTTTGTCACTTTTTCAACAATTGTCGACTTTTTCTGTGCCTTTTGAAATTTTTGTGGGTTTTTCCGCAAATTTATAAAGCTTTTTTATCCCTTTATTTGACAACTTTCTCTTCTTTTTTTAAAGTTCTTTTACCAATTGTTTTTTCTCCAAATGCTGTAAAATTGACAAAAAACACACAAATTCAATAGTCAAAAGTAGTGAACGGATTATTCATTTAACTTGTGAGGAGCGTTTTTGGGAACCAGCCACGTTACTTTTTTGGAAAATTTGTATGAAAGAAACCCAAATTTCTGATTGACTTTTTGGAAAGGGGTCTAATTTTGACTCGAAGACCACAGGAGGGTTAAACATATTTTGCCCCCCGTTATTTGGATTTTGCACTAGTGCATAAGCAGACATGGAAGACTTGTATCATGTGGACGCGACAACAGTTTTGCTGTCATTACTTACTTATTATGAAGGTGGCAGAAACTACGAACTATAGCTTTAACCTGCCTTTTATGTTACATCAAGCCATGATGTGATGCGGTTTACAGGTTATTGCATACAGCTTCCAGGGTGTTAGCTTGTGTTTTTGCCATCCTTATTTTTAGAAAGAAGCCACAGTTGCCATCACCATCTTGGATGACAAACTGGTAGAGACTTCAGAGACGTTCAGAGTGAATTTACTGCGTGTGATTGGTGGTGCTCGACTGGGAGAAGAGACCTCTGTAACTATCAGCATTCCACCCAACGACTCACCACTCGGGCAATTTGGATTTCAGAAACTGGAGGTGAGTCTAAATGACTTACTGTATACTGTACTTATCAACAGTTCATTGAGTGGAGACCCTCATTTACAATGAAAGAAAGACAAAGAGACCAAAACAACAAAACAAAAAGAAGAAAAAAAACAGAGAAGAAACAATATCAATAATAGAAAGCCACTAAAACTTTCTGATTTGGAAAAAAACTGATGAATGACTAGATGAATTAGGATGATTAGAATGTAGAATAAGAAATACTTATTTAAAGCAATTACAAGTAGATAAAGAGATATCAGAAAGTATTACGTCTTTCTTGGAAGACATTATACTTCTTCTTGAAATAAAGATGTTATCTGTCAGCTGTGGTGGGTAGAATGCAAAAAAAACAAAAAAAACACCAGGATTTGAAAAAGAGTGAGACCTCTTTCTGCAGCTCTCCCTCTACCATCTTTGTCGCACGGCAATGCATGCAGAACAGAAAGAAGGAACTCTATCTCTCTCTCTCTCTCTCTCTCTCTCTCTCTCTCTCTCTCTCTCTCTCTCTCTCTCTCTCTCTCTCTCTCTGAAATGACCTGCAATTCACCAAAGTCTTCCATGACGGCTGGATTTTCAAAAGCCCAAATACAGGCAGGAGGAGGCGCAGACATCTAGATTCTCTCATACCACTTAAATTACAGTATGCTAAAAAAAACGATTATGGAATTTTTGCCCAACAACGCCAGAAGTAAACTACCTACCACAGCTTTTACACAAACTTACCTAACCTATACATACTAAAAACCATCTGAAAGTGATCCTCAACTTTTTCATAACTGCATATGTGACAGAGTAGGATTCATTTTTTATTTATTATACTTTTTCAATATCACAAATAGTACTTACTTACTTAATCCCCTCTTAGGTTGCTGTCAGCGAGCCAGAGTTTGTGGATGATCCTGCTGCTATGGCAACACTAGCAGTGTTGCGCAGTGCGGGCGGTGAGGGGGCAGTGACATTGCGGTGGCAGCTGGAGGACCAGGCTAAAGATGACCTCTCACCTTTCAATGGAACTCTTGTCTTCACCGGGGTACAGTGTTAAAGGGTGGTGTTACGGTCCCACCACATGTTGTAATGCAAATATTAAACAATACTACGTTTTTTTATCTTGATGTGCTGCAAAGTACGTTAGTTTTCTGATTGTATTTGATCTTCAACCTCCTTGAACTGTCTTTTATTTCTTTTAAAAAATGTTTTCCCTGGGCATCTTGGTAGCACACCTGGTAGAGCGCACACCCATATACAGAGGCTCAGTCCTCGACGCAGCGGCCGTGGGTTGGTATCAACCTACTGCCCTTTGCTGCATGTCATCACTGTTCTTACCTACACAGTTTTTTAGTTTTTAGTTTTTACAGGTTACAGGTTTTAAAAACCTGATGTTTTTATGACTGGTCGGTTTTATTTTGCTGTTGTGTGAAGGACTTTGTAATGTGGATTTTAAAGAAGTGCTCTATCAATAAAGATGATTATTTTAATATTATTTTTATTCATGAAGTCTGCTATGCTTTTCATACTTTCCAGACTGACTCTATGAAGACGTTTGTGATTAGAGCCCTCGCTGACACTGCACTGGAAGGAGATGAGCATTTCACTGTCCGGCTGTTTCCGGCTGGGAGTGGTGCTGTCATCGACCCCTTAAAAGGTCAGTATTTAGGGAAAAAAACTCACACAACCAGTGCATTCGTTGATTGTACAATTTACAATATTGACAGCATTTTCTTTTATTGATGCAATGACCATATACTCTGGTACCTCCATGTTCCCGTCTAGGCATGGCCACCATCACTATCCAGGCAGACAAGGCCGCCTTGGGGATTATTGGAATACAAGAGTTCTCCAGAAACATCCTCATTGGAGAACCTCAGGGAGATTACAATGGGAGTGCAGTGGTCAGGTGAGTTAACATCAAACTGTATCCCTGACCTAGGAAGACAAACAAGAGAGAGCTTTACAGTAAACATCACTGCCTCCATTTAATAACATAGACATAGATAGATAATAGTGGACATAGCAGCAGTGACGTCACCAGTTGGTTGGTGGACCTTGTGACATTTGTCATTTTGATCATAATTAATGTATTGTATTGAATATAAGGAATGTATAACGGTTTTAGCCATTTAAAAATAAGTAATATACATAATTAACAAAATAAGCATCATGCTGTATTGAGGAAGACTTCAAACTAGGGATTGAGGCCATAAACTCATTATGAAAGTGTTTACTGAGGTAATAAATCAAGTGAGAAGGAGGCTCATTTTCTTATAGACTGGTTTTTGGAAGCAGTGGAGTCGCAAGAAATAGATAGCATGGTACGTCAGCATAGGCTTCACTTTTTAGACCTGGAAGCTTCGTCCATTTTTACAGTCTGTTTAATAATCAAAAATGTAATTTCAAAATCCTTGTGTATATTTGTGTGTACCCCCCAGCCTTGTGCGAGGGCCAGGTGTGTTTGGAGAGATCCAAGTGTACTGGAACATCACTCCAGCTGTGGTCTCTGATTTTGAAGCAATCTCTGGAACTGTGACAATGAGAGACAGACAGTCTGTTGCCGCCATTATTCTGAAGGTATACTGAATAACATAGTTTGTAGAGTTTACAGACAACTCCAGATATTCTGTAAAATACACATGCAGACCAACAATGCTTAATAATAAAGTCTTCCTATGGGCTTTCCATAAAAATTGTCCCTGTCATATGTTTTACGATGGCAGGCCCTGGAGGATGATCTTCCTGAAGAGCGGCGTGAGTACCAGCTCACTCTGACCGCCGCCACCCCTGGACTGGAAATCAGTCCCGTAGCCAAGCATGCCAAGATTATCATGGTAGCCAGTGACAACCCCTATGGCGTGTTCTTCTTCACCCAGAACCAGATCATGGCATCGGAGGAAGAGGGAATGGTGAGCTCAACAACATGTCAATGTCAATTTTATTTATATTGCACCTTTCATTACACATAAAGCAAACATGCTATATAGCATACACAATAAAACAAAGCATGAATAGAAATAGGAATACGCAACAAGATAATCAACAAGAACAAAAAAATGCAAATACAAATGCGACCATACAAATTCTCACACACACACACACTGTATTAAACAAATGTGACGGCTATATGATGGAGGAGCCTTAACAAAGGAGGTTGTGTATGCACACTATATCCACGATGTTCCACTTCCGGGTTTGCTCCGGTGCCAGCCGAAATTCAGCCGGATATCCCACTTTTCGGCCGGAAGTCCGTTGCCTTTCTTTGTGTTGGCGTTATAAACTCCTAGCTAGCTAGACTATCTGTCCAATCTGAGTTTTCTGTTGCCCGACTAAAACAACCCAGACGCTTGTGATTGGTTTGAAGAAATGCCAATAAACCAGAGCAGGTTTTTCTCTCATCCTGGAATGTTGTGCGAACTAGCCAGACCCTCCTTTGCAGCACTGTGGAGGAAGGTCTGGCAATGCGAGACTACTGTAAACCTAACCCATATGATTTTTTTGTCTTCTACCGCCGCAGGTTAATGTGACAGTTAATCGCTCCAGGGGCAGTCTGGGCAGTGTGTGGGTAACCTATCAGACCTCAGGCAACACAGCCGTCAGTGGAGTGGATTTTGCTCCAGCTTCAGGACGACTACTCTTTACCCCAGGCCAGACCTCACAAAAAGTCACACTTCATATCCGGGATGACAGTCTTCCAGAGGGTCCGGAGATGTTCTTCCTCAACATCACTACAGTGGAGCTAGTCAATGTCAGGTAAATAATTGTCTTTATTGTCATTGTACACATACAACGAAATTGGATGCAGTCCTTTCAGTGGAAATATCAGCAAAAGTGCAAAACAGGTGAAAATAACTAAATGTAAATAAGGGTAAATATTTATAAAAGAAACTCTAAAAGTAGATTGTAAAAAAAAAAGACAAAAGTAAGTAAAAACACAAACGTACAATACATGAAAGACATTCACTGCACCATTCATCCATTATACTCAAGTAGCATTAAGTGCAGTTATGGCTTTTGGATAAAAAGTGTTACAGAGTCTTTTTGTCTGAGTTTTAATTGTCCTGAAACATCTGCCCGAGTGCAGTAGTATAATAGCTTTAACTGGTGGCGAGTTGTTGTTCAAAAAAGGATGTGGCAATCAAGGGTGGAGGGTAATACTTATTCATAAAATAGGCATTGCGGAGGATGTGATTTCATGCCAGTGACTTTTCATTCTGTGTCTCCCTCTGGTGGTCAGTGCTGTGGACTACACCGTGAGGGAGTCGGGTCTCCGGCTGGACCAGCCTCCAGCTGTGGGCAACATCTCTTCTCTTGCTGTGGTCATACTGAAGAATGACAATGCTGAGGGTATCCTGGAGTTCAGGCAGGATTATGTCAATGTTACAGGTGGGAGTCAAAACAAGGGCAATTTGAAATATATTTTGTGAAATTGTTCAAGCGGGTCAAACGCACAAATAGAATTCAAAACAGACACCATTTGATATAAAGATGTTAAAAGGTCAATCAATCAACATTCATCATAGCCCTTTGCAGCAGCCAGCAGGTATCCAAAATGCTTTACATCAAGGAACAAGAATAAAACATAACATACAGTCAAATCAGATAAAAAAGGATAATACATAACATATAGTCAAATATGAAAAAGGTTACACAAACACAAGAGGAAGAAAGGAAAATGTCACAGCGCTACCATGTATTAAAAAGCCATTCTAAATGAATACGTTTTGAGGTAAAACCTTTAAAGCGCTACGTCTGTAACAGTGTGGATATCAGAAGGTAAAAAAAAAGAGCGAACACCCTTAACGTTTGTGATCTCAAAGGGTTAAAATTTGATGATTTACTATATGTAAAATCTTCTTTCTTTCTCACAGTTGAAGAGCATGTGGGTACTGTGTTGATCCCAGTGGGGAGGAGAGTGGGCTCATATGGACTGGTCTCAGCTCAGTTCACTTCCAGAGGCCTGAGTGCAACCCCTGCCCTCGACTACATCCTGAATAATGGCTCAGTGACGTTTGTCCATGGTCAGAATACCAGCTACATCAACGTCACTATTATAGATGACCTGGACAGGTGAGAGAAGACATTAAAAAAAGAATTGAAATAAATAAAAGTTTTTATATTTTAAATTTCCAGGCTGGCCACATCAATGTACTGAATCTTAACTTGGAAAGTACAAGTTAAATTGTATTTAATACTTTTATTTTGAGATTTTTTTTTAACAATCAACAATTTTTGGAACACAAAACAGCAAAGATACCCCATTTGCTTGCCTCAGAATATTTGTAATAATAATAACCATAAAAAATAATAATATAAAATAATAAAAATACATGTAAATATATATACATATATTTTTAATAAAAATGATAATAAATAAAATAAATAAATAAGAAGTTAGAGCATAGACTGAAACCCAAAGAGAGACTCCACTAACAGCATTTTGTCCTTCTGCCCATATGATCACATCCCTATGGTGATGTCAGTGATGACCCTACATACTGTAGATAAAGCTGCCACGATTTATAGAAAAGTGTTGTATCTTCTTCTTCTTCTTTTCTTTTATTCCAACACTGAAATGATCTCCCCCAGTGAATCTGCAGAGATATTTGAGGTCCTGCTGGTTGGAGCTACAGGGGGAGCAGTTCTAGGCTCTCCAAAAGTGGCTCGCATAACCATTGCCAAGAGTGACTCTCCAAGTGGGGTGGTCCGTTTCCTCAACGAGAGCCTGATCACTGTGGTCAATCCGAACTCCACTCTCAAACTCAGCCTTGTCTTGGAGCGAGCAGGAGGCCTGGTGGGCAATGCAACGGTATGAGCAACAAAAGAAAAAGCATTACTTCAGTTCTCTCAGCAATGGTTGCTTTCAATTTACTCAAAGATGCTTTTTCTTCACGGGCATCAACTAATTCCAACTGGTTTTACCTTTTTGACAGGTTGCTTGGATCATCCGTGGACCTAACAGCAAAGAGGTCCTTCCTCCATCCAATACAGACATTAGAGACCCTGTGAACGGCTCCTTCTTCTTTAGGGATGGAGAGGAAAGTACACGCAGCATAGAGCTGCGGATTCTCCCCCATGGGGAAGTGGAGGTGGAAGAGACCTTTGTTATAGAGCTCAGCATTGTGTCTGGAGAGGTGGATGTTGATTCTCAGGCTGGGGCCATAACGCTAAAGGTACTTCATTGTGTAATGCCTACAAGGTTGATTTCTTTATCATAAATCATTTAAGATTTAAGAAGTATTGTCAGCACTTTTTGCTCAAAGAAGATCTAATGGGATGTACTCCTTAATGTTCATGTTCATATAGGCATTGTTTTCACGGAGGGGATTCCCATAATGGCAAGCTAGTGGGCTTGCCACCAACAGTTATCAGTTTCTTTTCACTGATCACTGACAAGCAAATAAAACAGACTGCAGCCTCATACAAGCCCAATGGCTGCACCTGATTGGACGAACGTGTCACGTGGGACTGTCTGCGCACTGATTTCAAAA
The DNA here is from genome assembly GCA_026937815.1 of Etheostoma perlongum. Taxonomy (NCBI): domain Eukaryota; kingdom Metazoa; phylum Chordata; class Actinopteri; order Perciformes; family Percidae; genus Etheostoma; species Etheostoma perlongum. Next base: position 4,497,591 of record CM049375.1, on the reverse strand, counting down.
CAGACCATAATGGCAGCTTGTTTGGAATACTCTTATTTTACAAAAATAGTTCATAGTTTCTGAAAACATTTTGGAGCGAGAAATAAGCCATACAGTTGCTGTATCTGTCTTCATTACAGATCAACAACGGTCAGTTTGAAAGATTTTTGTCAGCTTTTGAGAGGCGCCGAGCCGGCCGCTCCTCTTTTGCATGAAGTTGCCTAGATTCCACTTTCTGCAAATGTGGAGCGGCGACTCGACGTTCCCACAGTGCCACCAGAATGCATTGCATACCGGCTCCCATAGAAATGAATGGGAAAGGTGAAAATGACACTGAAAATGGGCATGTACCATTAGAACCTCTCCCCTCAATTCTATCCTAATGTTTTTTCTCTCCCAGATAGGGAAGTTTGGTGACCCAAATGGTATAGTCCAGTTCACTGAGGATGCTCTCCGAGAACGTGTCTACAATGAATCCACTGAAACAGAGGGCCCCTTCAACATCTCCCTGTTCATTACACGCAGAGAGGGTGTCATGGGTAACATCACGGTAAGATTACATCAATATACATTTAATCTATCAATCATATCCAATATCAGTGCTTAAACTAGCTGGATTTAGTTATTTGTGGCCACTGTTAACAGTGTAAACACAACCCTACATTCTCTCAAACCAGGTGCATTGGCAGATACAGAGTGACTCAGATATAGCAGGGGACTTCCTAGCCTTAGCTGGCTCAGTGATGATCCCGGAAGGCCAAAGGGAGGCGGAAATCGTCCTCAGCCTGATGCCTGACACAGTACCAGAGCTGGAGGAGCTCTATGTTGTCCAGCTCAAGGCTGTAGAGGGTGGTGCCACTCTGGACGCCAACCCAAACCTCATCAGGACGCGCATCAGGTTTGTCATGACGGTTCTGTAATAGCAATAGCATATATTGACGTTCAGATATAAAGTTTAGAACTGAATTAAATTGAATTGAATCTTCCTCTCTGACCCTTAGGGTGCGTGCTAACGATGAGCCGCACGGTGTCTTTTCCATGAACCCTAAACAACAGGTCATTCTGGTAGTAAGGTCAGAGTCTGAGTTCACCAGAGCTCTGGTTTTGAATGTAACACGGCTTGCCGGGCTGTTCGGCAATACCAGCGTGGGCTATAGGATCAGTGGAGGGATAGATGAAGTGATGGACATCGAGGTGATACTGGGAGGACAAGCTAAAGGACGACTGTTCTTTAGAGAGGGACAGAGCTTCAGTTCTATCACTGTGCCCATCAGCAGTCAGGTAAGAGAAGATTATGCTTGTGTAGCGAATTAAAGAAACCTTTTTTTTAAAATACTATAGTTTATATTGCTTTTAAGCACCAGTTTTACACTTGTTTTCCTGCTTTTCTCTCTGTAGTTGTTTCTGACAGTAGGTGAGAGCTTCACGGCAGAGCTGACTGATGTCAGACTAGTCAGTCCTATCCTCGGCCCTCCGCCTCGCCTCCTTCATGATGCTAACGTTGCTACGGTGACTGTGCCCGAGGAAGCTGCCAGCTCAGAGGTGATTTGTGGTGTTGGGTGTTTGTTGATATATAGTTTATCTACGAGAGAGAAACTCTTTTTTTTACAGTGTCGCCTCCTGGGGGCACTCATGATGCAAGACTTGCTACCTTGTAGCACAAAAGCATTTCACTAGGTAGAAATTCTCCGATTCCAGCTAGTTTCTTCACTCCTCTGTGACTAGTAAACTGAATATCTTTGAATTGTAGACAAACCAAGACATTATTGAGGACGTCATCTTGCCTTGATCAACATTTTTCACCATTTTCTGAGATTTTATAGACCAAACAACTTAAAAATATATCAACCGATGAATCGACAATGAAAATAATCGTTAGTTGCAGCCCTACTAGGGTGTGTGTTTCTTCTGGAGCTGTATACTCACTGTGTCACTTATATCTCTGCTGGAGATCTCCGTGTTGATTAATAAACATCCGGTTCTCGGCCACCAGAAAACAAACTAAGACCTATCACACCCTATGTCTCTGGAGTCTCTTGCCTCCCCCTTCAATGTCTTTTGAACTTAAAGTTATTGCTATAACAGAGTTAGTGGGGAGTCTTTGACTGTTAGCACTCACCTGTTTCTTGTCAAGACATTTGAAAGGTCCATGTACCACAGCAGAGCTAGCTCATTTAGCTTGCTGTTTCATGACAAAACTTTCAATAAGCAAGATAATATTTTACACCCCAATATTTTACAGATAATGTTTTACACCCCTCTTTAATTGTATTTATTTATGCATAGCCTTGCTGTAAGAGACAGCAGTAAACATTAAGCATTTCAAATTGATTAATTTACTGGGTTTAATGGAAAAGGAGGCAACAATATAACAGCATTATTAACTGTCTTCTCTCACATATGTTGTGCAGGTTGGCTTTGCCTCTCTGGCTCTGCAGGTTTCAAGTATTGAAACAGGAACATGTGAAGCAAAGGTGACACGAAAGGGGCTGTTTGGGGACATCAGGGTGCAGTGGAAAGCTGGGTATCCTTCAGGACAGGCTCCACCGGGGCTCAGACTGGGAGCTATCATCCCAAACTCAGGTAATACACCCAGGGAGGGAATGATCTATAGCTGTGTAGACTCACACATTGTCTTAAACAGCTTACATTATTAAGTTTTATTGAACAGTCAATCATTTAATACTTAATTGTTTTGCATATTTTAAATATTGAGTACTGTAGGACTTTCCATTTTATTAATCATGAATACAAATGTAGTCATACCTGGACAGCAGTGAACCAATGTGAGCTTTTTATCTCTAAAAGGATGAACTATGCTCAAAGAATATAAGAATATATACTATGTAGACCACAGACTTGCAATCTGGTGTTCAGGCTGATACAAAAAACCATCATGGACTAATGACAACCTGTGTTCTTAATGTTGGTAATGTGCTCCTTTCCTCATATTCAGGCTCACTAACCCTGGCCCATGGAGAGAAGACGAAAGCCATCTCGCTGACAGCGGTCGCTGATCCATCTGAGCCGGCTTCCTATGCTATACACCTCACTGCTGCTCCCTCCAACACTACTGCAGCCAGTCCTGTCAAGCTCAGGTAATGGTTTCACAGCAGTCTCAAGTTGTGGTAGAGTAGATCCACGTTAACTTGGAAAGCTGCTGTATGTTCCAGTAATTAGTTAGATAGGGGGAGCATATCATACAGGTGGCTTTTTATTCTACAGTTCATCTGAGTTCATTATTATTACTAACACCAGAGGAGGCAATTTAGAATCATGAATACAATTTGTCTCACATTGCTAGACCTATGTCCACAGCACAGTGCAGTAAGGTCTGGCTACACCACACATACATTCTGGGATAGGAGAAAAAACGCTCTGGGTTGTTTGCATTTCTTTAAATCAATCACAATCGTTGTGTGCGGTGCTAAGCTCCGGACGCAGCATTGGTGGCTCTGCAAAATACTCTCAGGAAGGAACTTGTTTTGCTGGAGCCTTTACACCCCACAAAAGAAAACACCACATTACATGAAGTTAAATGAATTTAACTGTTCCCACAAAACAGTAGCTGTTAGCTATTTAAATCAGCTGGGTACATGGTTAAGCATAATTTGCTCTTAGTGTATTACCGCGTCAACTTCATGCACAGCAATCCAACCAATCGGTCCCAAAACGTCTTTACGTCCAAAAAATCTTTACAAGCGTTCACTGAAAGAACCAAGCAGGCTTGTCTTGTTGCACAATCTAATTATTCTTCAAAACTTGCCATTTTTTAGCATGTAGCTTGGTAGCTCAAAGATGTGGGAATGCGCCAAATGTCAGGCTTTATCCTGAAAATGTCCCTCCGTTGATCCAGAATAAAATACAATTTGCATATTTGTCTACTGTATTTAAAATGTAGCCTCACTCTGATGTCTGTCTCCCTGCACAGGTCAGGATTTACTGTGGCAGAAGTGGAGCCATTGGGAATTTACCAGTTTGCCCCTGATTCTCGCCAACTGGTCATTGCAGAGGACATCCAGACTATCACACTTTATGTTCAGAGACTCTACGGTTCTCGTAGCAACAGCACCCGCCTGGCCTATACAACAATAGCAGGCAGCGCAACAGCAGGAGAAGACTTTATTGCAGTGCCAGATGGCCATTTAATCTTTGACTCGCCTCGCCAAACCAACGCTTCCTTCCGCCTTTCAATTCTTGACGACTCCCTTTCAGAGGCCGATGAGTACTTTCACGTCAACCTTACAGATGTTCAAGTCCTTGCTAAAGATTTAGCTTGGGCGGATACCTCTCCTCGCCTCAACCGTCGGCACAGTGTGGCCGCTGTCACCATCCTAGCTAGTGATGTGACTGGAGGAGTGCTGAGTATTGGTCCCGGACTGGTCCAAGTACCTGAAGACAGGGATGAGGAGAGCCAACAGGATCGGCGGGTGCTTCTGAGGGTGCGCAGGTCTGACAGTGTGGCTGGGGCTGTGAGGGTTCGGGTCCAAGCATACGGAGGTGGGTGTTTGTTTCTGCTTTAAAACTATATTATATAACTATTTTTTTATTAATGAACATTACATTCAAGACTTTGCCAAATTATTATTATTATATTTATAATATATATTATATTTTTTGTGGGGCATTTACACCTTTAATGGACAGGACAGCTTGGTGAGAAAGGGGAGAGAAAGAGGGAAGACATGCAGAAAATCGTCACAGGTCGGACTTGAATCCTGGACCTCTGCTTCGAGGCATAAACCTCTATTAAAATGTGCGCCTGCTCTACCAACTGAGCCACCCAGGCCACAGCCTTTGCCAAATTAGTGGTGAAAAAAGCCTATTAGCTCCACAGAACTCTCTGGATTCCTCAGTATGTCTATGTTTACAATATGGTGTAGAACGGCGACTTTCGCACGCAGAAGCTCGAGTGATGCGTTCATCTGAGAAATCAGATCTTAAATCACCTCTAAGAAAGGACAACAGCAGAGTTCACTTCACTTTTCATCCAGTCCTTCCAGTTGCAAAGTTCGCTGGTGCTAGGCTAGCACAAGTCAACAGTATCTGCTTGCCTGCCTTTAAAAACAGTCTCACCCACTCCACAGTATATCAGAGGCAACTAAATTATAACTCCAGACTATCAATGTAAATGTCTTTTGATAGATTAATGTTTGAAATAAAACTACCCTTGCATCGCATTACAAGAGCTATACTTTGTTTTCTGTAGTTGGTAGCTTTATGCTACAGCAGCGGTGGAGTGATATTACCAATGCTACAGAGAAAGCCGGTTTACATGACAGACATGTGAGTTTATTTACCTGCCGCTGTCACTCATTGCTACAGAAAGCCATGCCAATGGCATTGGCCTAGAACTGCGGTGGGTTCCATAATTGCGCTCCATTGTGGGACATTATATTATAATTTACTGTGATGTTTACAGTTTTTGCTTTAAGTTGTGTGCACTTTTATCCAGATGGAAGTACAACACCTCTCCCCTTCACTCTGGACCCTGTTGGGACCCTTGCAAAGGAGGAACAGGACTTCCGCTTGGAGTCCACCATAGTGTCCTTTCAGGCTGGTCAGAACGAGACAGAGGTTGTCCTCCACATCCTGGATGACTCAGAGCCCGAGGGACAGGAAGTATTCTTCATTTACCTCAGTGATCCAGAGGGAGGAGCGCAAATCACAGACAGACCGTACCAAGGCTATGGAGCATTTGCCAAGATCACTATCCTTGGTAAAATGATAAAAAAAAATATCTTTGTTTCAATCCGCTATAGATTGACAAAATATTACTGTTTCTTTTGTAGTGTGTTCTAGCAAATAAAAGTGAAGCAACATATTTGTTAGTATGAACGGATTCTTTCGTCTTCTGTGTATAGCACCAGACTAACACTAAGTGTGTCTTTCGGGTCTAATCAAATGGACCCGCAGACGTGTTTGTTTTCTCAATGAGTGATTCATCGTTCTTCTCCGGTTTCACTAATGCCATTTGGCCACTGATACATTAGTCTCCAGCTGCTATTTTGGTCCTCATCTCTCACAAAATTACTAGAGTGGGCAGATTATTTGATCACTCTGCATGTATGATTGATAACGTGTAATATGTGAGGTTATGAGAACATTAATTTGTACTCTCCATCTCTGTTTCTGTTATGTTCTCTGTATCCTTCTCTCTTTCCACACCAGGGAGTGACTTCCATAACGGCATTATAGGGTTTAGTCCAAATTCTCTGATGGGTCAAGTCCTGGATGAGGATTCAGAGAACAGAACTGCCCTTCTCTACTTGCAGAGACAGGAAAACAGGTATTCAAACAACACACTGTTTTTTTTTTTTAACCTTTTGGTTAAAACTCCTCGCCAACGAGATATTTTCTTGTTTATAGATAATTATAATGTTCTTTCTCCCTCTGTTTAGAGCCTTTGAGGATTTGCAGGTCTTCTGGAGAGTTACCTTCAGAAAGGCACTTCTAACTCTGGTCAACAATGGAGTCAACCTGACCAGACAGCTGGTGCAGACCTCTGGAAGGGTGCTGTGTAGGAGAGGAGAGATAATCTGTGCTCTTGCTGTGGAGGTCCAGTACGATGAGGTGAGAGAGATGGTGAAAACAGTGCTACTGCATGTTGGCATCTTTCTAGTCTCGCCACATACATTCCAGGATAGGAGAAAAAAAGCACTCTTGGTTGTTTTCATTTCTTTAAACCAATCACAATCGTCCTGGGAAGTGCTAGTCTCTGGAAGGAACTTTTGTGAAAGAAATCTCCACATATAATATTAAATGAAGTTTACTGTTCACACAATACAGTAACGCGAGCTATTTAAATTAGCTGGATACATGGTTAAACCTCATTTGATTTTACCAGTATAGCGCCGTGTGTACTTCGTCCACAGCAATCCCACCAATCAGTCCCAAAACCTCCCAAGCAGGTCCCCAACCAAGCTGGCCTGCCTTATTGCACAATCCAAATTTCCTTCAAAAACTGCCATTTTCGTCATGTAGCTTGCTAACTCAAAGGTTGTTGTTGTTTCCCAAAGCAAAGAGTGTTGGAGAACAGCAACACAGGTCAGGCGGATGTCTTTATCCTGGAAATGTACTTCAGTTGATCCAGAGTAGTATCTTGCTGACCTTAAATATCCACCCAATCCTACAGTATAAGGATAATTGCAATTTGGTAATGATTTCCTTTATCTGTGTATTCATAAGAATTGCTGTGGTGCACAAAATAAAACTAACTCATCTGTGTTGCTGTAGGAACCAGAGATGCAGGCGTGGTTCTTGGTGGAGATTTATCAGGTGGGTGCTGGAGCTTCCATTAACGAGACAACTCGTTTTGCCAACATCACCATGGCCGAGAGCGACGATCCACAAGGCATCATGTACTTTGCCGTGGGTCACAGACTTCCCATCGCCACCATGACGACCACAAAGCTCAGTCTCCAAGTCTACAGACGAGCAAGCACAGCTTTAGTCACGTCTGTACAATATCGCACACTGGTAAGTTACAAACAAGCGTAGGAGTTGAGCACAAGCATACATTACTGATGGCACACATGCATTAATATATGAACATACACACAGTAAAATATGCACAAATGCAAACAAATATGCACTTTGCAAATGGTTGAAATAGTTTTTGTAATTGGTTGTATTTATGTGTAAAACCTATTATTTATCTTATTTATTTAAGCCCTTTTTAGTCATTCAGCTTTACCTTGGAGGTGTCATTCTGCTTAATAGGAAATCTCATTTTCATTCAAGGCCAATTTGATTCTAACCAATCACTAGTAGACGAAATTAGCATTGTCCCCAATCATTGCAACACCTGAATGATTATCTGTTTGTTCACCTGATTTACCCCGAGTTTCAGCAGACCCAAATCTAATGGTATACTGATCTAATTTGTCTTTTTCCTAACACTGTAAAGATTTAGGCCAGTTATAAAAGCGTGATTACTTGATGTCGTGCTGTGTGTGCTACAACCACGCACGAATATTGGGGTGTACTCTGCAATGCTGGACTTTTGTCTGACTGTTTTTTTACTCATGAAACAATCTTGGAAAATTAAAAGTATGTTGAGGAGCTTTCTATTTTAACTAAGTCTCAATATGAACACTTCTTCAGAACAGTTTTAATTGTAATGCAGAAATACTAAATGCAACTACATTGTAATCATTCGTCTTTTCTTCTAATTATGATCTTCACTTTAACTAGTTATACTGTTTATATGGATGTATTAAGAATTGGTCATTTATTATTATAAATAATTATAGATTATTTTAATGTTAGTGATGACAAAGGTTTCCTTACCTCTTTGATCTGCGGGCATTGATGATTAAAGATATCTTGGTTACATGCAGTTCAGAGGCATGAAGTATTCGCAGGCACTCACACTTTTTGATATTCGAGATCAAAGTAATATAGTGTCTAGTGCACTCAACAGAAATCAAAAACCTTGCTGAGACACATGACCTGGTCATGTGCTTTCATCTCTCAGAACTAGAGCACATTGGGAGACAAAAGGTTTTAATGCATAGTAAAAGCCAACTTGTCATTATGCTCTCCCAACATCAACTTCACTCATCTAAATGTGCTATTAGAACGCAGACCATAATGCATCATGAAAAATATGCTTTTTATCTTCAAAAGTAGTCTGACATCTGTTGACTTCATTGTTTCTACATTGTGTGGGTTCATTGTATATGTTGATCTTGTAGGTTTGTTTTGCAAAACAATTGAACTTTATTTAATCAGGAAATGGCATCAAGATCAAGATCTCATTTGCAAGTGAGACCTGAGTACAAAGTGAAATATCAAACAGAAATATAATCAAATGAATAAACAAAAAGATTTAAATAGCAAGTTGAGTAGACAGCCGTATGCAGGCATAAGTGGGGGAAAAAAGTATACCATTTTTTCATACAAATAGGGTGCACTCAGTGCTGGTTAACATGACTCCATTCAACCCAAAACATTTCTGTTTTTCCTCTAGGAGCTCGCCAGAGAAGAGGTACTCGGCCCCTCTATAATCCTGCCTGCTAAAGCAGGCTTGGACTTTCCTAAACAGGAGGGTAGTCTCACCTTCAATGTGGGCCAGCGTAACACATCATTGGACATTTACCTCACACCGGACCTTGCCTCATCCTTGCCCACACCGAAGCGCTTCCAGGTGGAGCTCTACAATGCTACCGGGGGAACTAGAGTGCACCCCCAGTTCGGGCTCGCTAATGTGACTCTGGTGTCAAACGCAGCAAGTGAAGCTGTGTGGCTCATACTGGAACAGTTACATCAGCCCCTCGACTCAACTATATTGAACCAGGCGCTACAAGGCCTGATCAGTAAGGTCTCTACAACGCTCTCTCGCGAGCAGATGGCCGCCGTGCTTGAAGCCCTGGAGAAGGTAAGGGGGTTTGAGAGTAAGGACAAAAGCATTTACTGTAAACTAATACCAAAACTTTATTTTAAGTAGGGCTGCAACTAGTCTTTCCCAGACCTTCCTCCACAGTGCTGATTAATCTGTCGATTATTTTCTCGATTAACCGATTAGTTGTTAGATGTCAGAAAATTGTGAAAGTGTCGATCTGTTTTTCCCAGAACACAAGATGACGTCCTCAAATGTCTTGTTTTTGTCCACAACTCAAAGATATTCCGTTTACTATCACAGAGGAGTGAAGAAACTAGAAATGATTCACATTTAACTGGAATCAGAGAATTTTGACTGATGGACCAATAGATGATGGAAAAATCGATTAAGCTTTGCAGCTCTAATTTTAAGACATATTTCATTCAATCTCATTGAAAGTGAAGGAGCAGATAAAACACTGATATCATATGTAATACCTAAATCATCTTCATCACAACATCGATATCATGGTGCAAAACTAGATGTCATCGACATTGGAGTACTTGTCAAAAATTTATTTATGTTTCAAATTTTCTAATAATACTAATCATTTTCTTCTGAAAGTACAAGTCATTTTCTCTAGCATATGATAACATTGCCCAATATGATGGAAAAACTTGCTTCTGCATTAGTCAGTGCAGCGGTCTGTGTCAGACAGATAGATGGCATAGCCCCACTAAATGAGCCCTGCTCTGATGTTAGAGTCGACATATTGTGCTTTCTCAGCCCCCAGACAAGCGGAAGCACCCCAGTAATTTCCCATGAAGGAGTGTGCGGGGGACGGAAGAGGGAGCAGAGACAGCATGAATGAGATACACAGCATGTGGATATGTTGGAGCACAAAGAGAGAGTAGGAGACAGTGTAGAGAAGGTGGAATAATTTGTTGTAAAAGCTGCATAACACTGAAGCCTAAACCAAAGGAAGTGTCAGAGCCAGGAGGAAGGGGAGGGTAATGTCCGAAGTGTAGATCATACGTACATTATATCAGACAGATAGGCTGTTTTTCAATATGTTGTTGCTAAATTTCTCCATCTATCTCTCTCTCTCTCTCTCTCTCTGTATTTATCTCTGTTTCCTCCGAGTCAGGTGCTTGCAGAGGCAGAGAAGGGTCCTTTACAGGAAAGTAACCGCAATTTGACCTACGACCTGCTGTGTGCCTTGGCCAATCCCAGCAGAGTCGACACCCGGGGCCTCATCCACCTTGCTGAGGTGGCCGAGCGATTTGCATTCTCCCTCCTCACGCAAAGTCAGTGTGAGATGTGAGTGGTCCATCTCAACAAGAGTGAAGAGTATAAGAGATATTACTATTTAAAGATGTTGTGAACACTTACCTTACCATACGTGCTACATCAATACACCAAGGATTGTCCTTTTAAATGCCGTTTGCAAGTATCAGCTTGGTATTATAAATGTGTTTCTTTGTGTGGTTTCTCCAGAAGGGGTACCATCCTGGAAAAATGTCCGTATATGACCATCTCTGCCTTCCAGTGGTATCCCACACAGATCAATGGACACAAATTCAGGGGCCGTAATGCAGACTTCTTCCAGCTGCCAGATACCCTGCTGGCAGTACCAGCAGCCTCTACGCCGAACTGTGGCAACCTCAGCCAGATTCAACTGACTGAGTTTAGATCTGAACACTGGTTTCTCACCAGTGATACAAACACTGCTCTCAATGGGAAGGTAAGGAAGCACTGAGAGAAGTTTACCTTTTTTTTATTATTAATTAATTAATTAAACACTTACAAATTGACAAGGGTAATGACAAAAGAGATAAAGTTCAGTTATTGATGTTCCAAGGCTAAATAGCCAAGTACACAGAATGACATTGCACTAGTACCACCCACCCCAACAATATATTGCCAGGTTCATAATGTACAATGTTTGATTTGTTCGTCTAGATCTAAGAAATAAGGGTAAAGACTCAGTTAGTTTTAGTTTCTGCATTGACTTTATTTTTTGTCTCAAATAGTATAATTTGATTAAAAACAGCAGGTGGCAGTATTCCTCCAGCATAAACTAGCCATTTGATTTTTAGTTTGTTCCACAGCTGAGTCCTCTTCTCTTCTTCTGTTTGTATAGGTATTCTCAGCCAGCCTCCAGGACAGAAGGTCACGGCCCCTAGAAGACGGCAATGAGGTGGTGTATCGTATCCACACCCCAGGCCAACAAGTTAAGCCAGGCCGGTCTCTGTGCCTTCTCTGGAACCAGACCACTGCAAGGTTATCCACCACAGACTCACCATTCTAAATGAACTTAACACAGCAAGTTTACACTCAAAATGTTTCTATTTTTATGAGATGATCACAATTGCCTCTGCATTACCTAGTAATATAGTATATAAGATAGTAGCTGAGGTTGTTTATTCTGATGATAATGATAATAGTTGCAAAAGAATGAGTATAAACACATACATACATACATACATACATACACACATACACACATACATACATACAATAGTAAATTTTATGTATTTATTTAGCACCTTTTATAGATACAAAAAGTGCTGTACATTAAAGGGTAGCTACCGTTATTTTTTTTCCTATGTTTATGTGTCTAAGTGACTGATCGGAGCATCAATCTTTGACATTGGTCCAGTATTAAGGAAGATCGCTGCAGTTGGCATTGGCGAAACAATGTAAGTTAATAGGGCAGTTGTCCAGCTTGTATTTACCTTCACAAAAGTGCTTGTTTTGCCACTGACAGGTTCAGATTAATATCTTAGTGTAGTAGTAGTAGTAATAATCTTAGTGTCTGACAACATTATGGGAAGGATCCCTTCAGAGAAGGACCTTTAAAACCTCTTTGAGACCTTTCTGTTTAGTCAGAAACAGCTACGAAGTCGCTAGCGCTAAACCCACCAGACTCCATTTTAAAAAGCTACTTTTAGCGTGTATAGAGCAAACATATTTTCACATGTTAATCTGTGAACTGTGTTTTATTTCAATCAAAACTACAGTTGTGATGGTTGGAAAAGTGAAAAGACGACCCAAAATGGCTTTTCATAGTATTATTTTGTTTCTGTCGACTTTGAATGAAGTGTATTTTACAATCCTAAAATTAGTGTTTATTTACATGGAGTCTAGTGGGTTTAGCGAACGCAATTTTACAGATATTTTTTTGTTTAAAAAAAGGATGTTACTCTTTAACAGAAAGGTCAACCTCCTTAGAAATCCTTCCCATAATGTTGTCAGACACTTTAAATATTAATCTGAACCTGTCAGTGGCAAAACGAGCACTTTTGTGAAGGTATATACAAGCTGGACAATTTCCCTATTAAAGCTTTAGCACTTAACTTTTTCATATTAATGAACGTCCATTACATTCAAGCCATTGCCAAATGAGTTGCTACTAAGCTAATTAAGACTCAGCTCCACACAGTTCCACACTAGTTCACCATAATCTCCAAAAGAACTACCCGTTCTGCAGGTATTCCACAAAAGCCCCTAACCCTAACCCTAGAAAAAGTCTCCTAGCTAATCCTGCCTTGTACTGACCAAAGTTGGAGAAAGCGTTATCTAGATGATGTGATCTTACCTAGCTACTGCGCATGTGCAACTTCCAACAAAAATAGTAAAGAAGTGAGATGTCTCACTCTGCTTGCTCTGGAAGGAACTACTAGTACTGTTGTTTCCTTGTTAATTATCTGGTCTAGTGTGGTCTAGACCTACTCTATCTGTAAAGTGTCTCAAGATAACGTTTTTGATATTATACATAAAATTGAATTGAATGGAATTGAATTGTAGCTAAAACAGAGACCTAAACACACAGGCTGAAAACAGGAGATTCAGCAATGTGCAGTTCAACAAAAATATGGTGTTTTTTGAAAATGAAACCATGTAAACCTATTCTGGTACAACCTCAAAATACATTTATGAACCTGAAAATGAACATAATATGGGCGCTTTAAAACATTAGCAGATCTCTTTCTAGCATGTTTATTGATAGGGAGAGCCTAACCTGTCTGGTGTGTTGGCAATGCCTCGAGAGAATAAAGGAGGTGACTCAGAGCTTGCAGTAAAGCAGTATATTCGGCTGTATGATGTGTATGACGTCATTGAGATTTTAAAAGGCTTTTTAGAACAAAAAAGCCTCTTTAAAAAAAATCTAACACCCAGCAGGGTGTATTGTCTTAGCCTCCCCTTTCGAATGCAACATTCAAATTATTGGACAAAAAATTATACCCTGAGAAAAGTGGATTTTGAGAACTCTGGTGGAACTGCCGGAAGTGTCAAGAGAGTGGAACTTATTCCAGTATTAGAAATTCTTTGGGATAAGAAACTAAATAATCCAACAGGTAGCAGGTTAGTTAACAAATATTTGTACCCAGGTAAATAATATTGTACTTCACAGCACAGTATAAAATGTATACCGGTAATCTGAAGCTGTGACCCTGTGCTCACCTCTGTCAAAATTCCAAGTACAGCCTCTCAGTAAGGGTTATCTGTAGCCAAGGGGGAAGTCACATCATTGTGTTCCATATCTGCACTTTCAGTCTGCTAAACACTGAATCCTCCCACTCGGTTTTGTTGAGGACATTCTTGGGGTGTGGAATGGGACTTGGCTGGAACACTCTGTTTCAAGTTATGAATTGGCAAGTTTGGTTTGGCCAAAACCACCACTTGGACCATGTCTCCCAGAGAAATAAACAGATTAGAGAACTGATATAGAAAAGGGGGAAAGAGAGAAGCAAAGTCCCTGACAGGGAAAGGTCAATGTTGCAGTGTGACGTTCATGCTGTGAAGAGGAGGTCAAAATAAGAAATGTTACAGAGGACTTTTTTTGTCTTTTAAAATACTGCTCACTCAATTCCTGTCTATTAGTTGTGCAACGAATTCAGCAAGAGCATTATAAGAATGTTCTGGTTTTGTAACACCATCCTTAGATGCTAAAGGTAACTGTAGTTAAAGAAGCCAAAACACCAGAAAGCAAATTGTGTCTGTGCTGTAACAGTAGAGTCTTAACTTTCTTTCTCTTCCTGCATCCTGTCCTCTCTCTTCTAGCTGGTCATCAGATGGTCGATACTGCAGGGTTGTGAAAGAGAGTGGGAACTATGTGGAATGTGCCTGCTCCCACTTATCCATCTACACGGCCTACACAGAGTTTGCCACTATTGCATCCTACAATGAAGCTTTCTATGCCTCGGGATTTATCTGCATCTCAGGTACAAAACACACACTCCCTACGTCTTCCCTTTTTTCATATTGTTTTCCGGTGTTTTCCTCTGTGTGCCATCTGCCTACTTGACTCTCTTTTTGGCTTTCTCTCTAGTGCATTCCTTCCATATTCCACCCACATTGTATATATTTAACTTGCCACTGTTAATTTAACATTAATGTTGCTTCCATGTCCTCCACTTCTCCCTTCTCAGGCTTTGCATTGGCTGTTATATCCCACGTGCTCTGCTCCCGTTTCCCTATGTTTGCTGCCAAACTGCTCACTCACATGATGGTGAGCTGCCTAGGAACCCAGGTAATACAGTTCTGCTTGGATTTTATCTTCATGTAGCACTGCAGTGCTTTACTATAACACCCACAATTCACAGTTTATGAAGTCTGAGACCTTCATACTCTCACACCATCTGCATTAGTTTCCTTGGCATTTTCATCTAATCGTATCTGCGTATTCTCTATATGGCCTTAAATGTAGATGGATAGGAAACCTTTGGAAATTGTTATAGAGCCATTCATCTCTCTCTATGCTGCATGGAGCAGTAGCTCACACACATTACCTTGGCTGTAATGTGTGTAGTGCAACACACAGCTTCACTTTCATACTGTCACACACACACACACACACACACACACACACACACACACACACACACACGTGAACTGCTTTATATTAAAATATTTTAAACCTTTACTAAGTGCATGCACGTCCACCCGCACACACACACACACACACACACTCTCACACACACACACACACACACACACACACACACACACACACACTCTGCATGCTACCAACCCTTCTTAGTAGCCACTACACAGGTCACAGGTGTTATCTTGGAAATGTGCATAGACGTGAACACACATCATCCAATGTGTTTGTTTGCGTAGTTTTGCGGGCCGACGCAACAATGCCCCACGCACATTCGCCCATAAAAAACGCAAGCTGTCACATAAGCAATGAGCGAGATAGATATGTGGCTGCAGGTTTGTCTCTCAGCTGGTCACCATGTATGTGTTTGTGTATGGGTGCATGTCTGTGTGAGCGAGTGCGGGACTGGTAATTTTCCACTGGTCCCCCGTCTCTTTGGTTGACAAACACGAGCCCCTACTAAAGCAGTCGTTGGGGGTTAACCACCTTGGGCTCAACCTGTTTATGACCAAGGCAGAGCCCCTGGACCTAAAAGGGTTTGGGATGGAAAATTCCATCCTGTTCTGTTTTTGTTGGTACTGTACTACATGTTAAGGCCTTCTTCCTTAAATATGCACATATCTGAGATTATGCTATAGTTTATAAAATGGCCATGGTTTTTTGGCCTTCTAGTCAAGGCTAGTCAGTGAAGGTTAAATTTGAGACATTCAAACTGAAGGCCTAACTGAATGTGCACTCTGGTATTAAGATGTACCCTCTAAGTGGTCGTCTGTTACTGCTGGGAATATTTTGGAGGTAATGATGGGCTCACAGTGCAGGATGAGCCGAATTAAAATAGACCAATTGACGTCATTGTCTTCATTTAGGCATGCCCTTTGTGCTAGATCTGAGACGGCTTGCTAGAAATAGAAAAACACATAACATTTTTCTATGTAAATGCATGGGAGCTGATTTTTTTTCTTCTATCCAGTATTCTTATTGCCAAACAAATAGGTCAATCAAGAAGACTGACTGACTCACTCTTCAGTGTGTAAAACATGCATGCACAAAGTGATGGGTGCAGTGGATTTAAATTCTGGACAGTGTAAAATAAATTTCTGTATTAAGAAGGCCAAAGATCTTGCATCTTTTATAGAGGAGATGCAATTAGTGTCTGAAATAGCTCCTGAACTTGTGGCTTCTCGGCGTTGCTCGTGCCGCACCATTGATTTGAGCTGTCAGGTTCAGTTCCAACCACCTTTGCCATCTGTGGTGGCTGGGCTGTAATTAGTCACTCAGTGGGGAAAAATTAAAGCTGCTGGTTTTAATTTATTTATTCTCCTGCAACAGCTACAGTCAGCTAGAAAAAACTGGAGTAATACCCCACCTCTCTGTGAGAGTCTGACAGCAGGTTGAGGGCACCGTGAAGCTGGAGGCTTGTGGTTTCTGTAGTTTTTGATTGTCTTACTGTCTCCACCAATGTTAGTGCAATTAGCTGTTAAAACGCCTAACAAAAGGAAGGCAAGAAGAGGAGAAGAGAAAGCTTGCAAGACAGAGAGATTTGCTTCTCTTGTCAAATAATAAATTACAAATCAATAAGCTACATGAACAATAGCTCTGTTGTCAGAAGACCACAATAGAGAGAGGGACATGCTCCATCTCATCTACAGTGTCCCCATGCAACTGTGGGCAGTATAATAAAACATGAAAATGTATTTATTATGGACTCATGTCAGTTGGTATGGCCACCTCAAGCACAGCAGGTTAGTCACAGCCGCTTCCCTAACTATTGATCTCAATGTGACGTGACTTTATTCAGCTCCTTTAAAGTAGGAAATGAACATCAAATGTCTTCGAACAGCTTGTTCAGCAACTGTGTCCAAAGGTCTAAGGATAAAGTACTGTAACTCAGACTGCACAGTTTTAGATATATTCTGTAGGTTTGCATAGTTTTAGCAACTATGAATAAATAGCTTTAAATGGATCCATTTCAGATATATTGCACAGTATAGAAGCAGGTTGTTGAATGTGTTGGACAGTCAAACTGATCTGGTTTTGGTATCAAGACACAACATCAATAAAAGTAATTGTGTGCACATCAAGTGGAAAAAATTGAATGTCCACCACACCGCTTTAAGCTCCCATAATTTAATACAAAGGCAACGTTTTGACCCTTCTAGGTCTTCTTCAGGCGTTTGGTACCAAGACACTCACGGGGTGATTTAGAGCAACTGACAATGAACTGACAATGATGTAGACGTCAGTCCTCTTACAGAGAAATAATAATGATTTGTTCCATCCACCACCTTAACAGAGCCCACTCACTGTGAACAAGTGTGTGTGTGTGTGTCTCGTCAGAGGTTGTGTGGACCGTTTGTCGTCCTCCCCTCTGCAAGACAACTGAAGATTGTCTGTGTAGAGTGGAAATTTACCCAGTTCATATGCACTATGTAAGTGAGCCTCACCTGGTCGTATGTGTGCATGTTTCTTAATGTGCATTTTTTCAGAATGTAAGTAGAGTCTATATATATGTGCAAATGTACCTTCAAGTTTTCATAGGTTATTTCTTATTTCCATCCACATAAGCTGCATTCAATATATTACAAATATAACTGAGAATTGTACATTCTTTCTAAGTATGGGACAATTGTTCTTATGTTCCTAGAACACATTGTACAGCTTTGCTCCCCAAATGTTTTCAGTTACCTTGCCGTCATCACGGTGTAGAAATTTAGTTTAGTTTAAGTTTATTGTGAACGTAGATAAGCATACAGAATCGGATCTTTTCACTACATTTTTTTAGTCTGCATTCATTGTAACATAACATAAATCAATGACAATAGAGACACAGAGGTCACAAAATTGACGTTTTAGAGGCCTATGTTACTTTTACAACAAAAGAGTGAAGATTCGGCAACACAGAATTTAAAAAGCTGTCCACCAGTAAAATCTTATGTGATCCTAGACGCATCTCTAAGCTGCCATTTTTTTCAAGATTTTATTAAGCTATTTTAGAAATTTCAGTCTGATTAAGTCTCTATCAAACAGCTCTTTTTCTATTATGCTTGGAGATTCATCCTCCTCTCAAGCTTCTTTCTTTTGTGGGGTCCTCCAGGGTTCTATTCTGGGTTCCCTCTTCCCTGGGACAATTAAGGTTGGACAATTGGATGTCCAAAAATTTCTTATAGTTAAATGACCCCAAAACCGAAATTATTAATAACCCCTTTTGGCGCCATAGCTACCCCTGGGACAAAAAAAAAAAAAAGGTGCGTAACCTTGGTGTGCTTTTTTAGACAGAGTTGTCTTTTGATACTCAGGGGACTAAAGTGGTTCAGTCTTGCTTTGTCCAACTTTAAAACAAGCTCAAGTAATTCCTTTCATCTGCACATCTAGAAAAGGTCATCCAGGTTTTTATCTTCTCCACACTTGACTATTGCAACATATTTCACTCTGGTATCAGCAGGCAAAACATCCAAAGACTGCAACTGATACAAAATGCTACTGTTACTGCTACTGAGAATTTTAACATGTATTAAGGGAAGCCACCACATCACATTCATAACCACATCACATTCTTGCTGCCCTTCACTCAGATGCATGAGTGCTTGAACACACGTATCCAGGTGCTGATGTGGGAAAGGAAACTCTAATCTCCGTCTCTTTTCAAAACAAAACAATTTAATTTCTCATCCATTGTGGATAAACAGCCCTCCACATCCCAGACAGCCATTCCCACATACTCTATGAAGTGTTTACCACAGTTGTCCCAGCGCTTTATTCCAGTATCTGGGAGGTGTTTAGGGGACTCTTAACTCTGGTTTAAAGGGATTTCCTGTTAGCTCTGGGACTGGATCCAGTATTCAGAAGTCTGTCCCTCAATCCAATCAAAACAGATGCATGCACGGACGCCAAACGCACACGCACACACACACAGTGCTTGGCACTATCTTTGTGGGGACCTGTCATTGACATAATGCATTCCCTAGACCCCTATCCTAACCTTAAGAACTAAATGCCTAATCTTAACCCTTACCCTAACCATAACCTAATTTTAACCCTAATCCTAAAACCAAGTCTTAACCCTCAAACAGCCCTTTAAAGTTGTGGGGTCCAGCATTTTGGCCCCTCAAAGCTGTCCGGACCCCACAAGTATACTGAACTCCTGTTTTTTTGGACCCCACAAATATAGTTAAACAAGAATACACATACACACACACACTCAAACAAACAAACTTCCTCCCCCCCATCCACAACCCACCAACCTCACTTCCAGTCTCTGAGCAGAATAAAGAAGCTACTTGATTGCTGCAGGATTCCTTAAAGTTCCTGTTTGTCGTCAGCATGTCTGTGTGTGGGAGGGATTTATGTTTTAGATGAGTGTGCATGCAGTGTCTCAGCTTCGGCGAAAAGGGGATGTATGAATTCCGTAATCCAAGACCTAACTGTGTCCTTGGCTGTAGAACACAAGATCAACACAAATCTTTGTAAATGAAGAAGCGACGTGCTTTTCTTCAGGAAGTTTATCTGTTCCTATCACGACCAATCAATCATTTAAGCTATAAACAGAGAGAGTTCTTGGTGTGTCCACTTCTGTAGTTGACGTCAGAGAACATGCCTTATCGTATTCTGTGTTCTGTATTCTTATTCCCACAAGTGTTTGGAATCAAAAAAGAAAGCAAAACAAGGATAAGAATGACAAGAAAATATACGTGTGTGTGCGTGTGTGTGTGTGTGTGTGTGTGTGTGTGTGTGTGTGTGTGTGTGTGTGTGTGTGCGCACGTGTGCATGCGTGTGTGTGTGTGTGTGTGTGTGTGTGTGTGTGTGTGTGTGTGTGTATGTATGTGTGTACAGGACAGTGGAGACGTGAATACAGCCCTGACTCCTCTTGTCTTCATTTGATCTGTCTCTTTGTCAGCAGCATCTTTCTTCCATTCAACACTCACTGTGACTTTGTCTCTTTTGCCTGATACTGAAAAAAGAAGCTAAACCATGCACATAAATTATCTTTAATGTTTTAATTTTCCTGTTATACTTTAATCCTTATTTCTGCCCCTTTGGCTTTTTTTTCTTCTCCTTTCACCTCACTTTTACTTCACAAAATGATGAGTAATGTCTCTGTTTCTATTCTCTGTCCCCTTCATCATTCTGGTCGCTGCTGGGCTTAGCTGGGTGCTGTGACATTACAAGCTGCAACAAGACTGTCTCTCCCTCTCTTTATTTCTGTGCGAGTGGCTGGGCACATCCTCTGTGACTCATCAGTTTGACCTATGATGACATTTTCCCTAAAATGGTTACAGACACTCAACTTACTGTCAGAGACTCACTAAACATCCAGATGTATGCCAGGAGCTTTTGTGTCAAAGTGTATTAACATCATCAACGATGGACTGACTGCTAGTCCGTTAAAGTTTCCCGTGGAGTTTCCTTTTTTTCCTTAGATACAGTTATGTTCACATTCAGTGTTTCTCACAAGAACACGTTGTGTATTTCCTTGAGACCTGTCAAATGTGCTGAACACATTTATTAGAGCACAAGTGGTAGGGGCTGAAAGAGGGCTGAATACAACTGAAAAAATTAAATGCCCACACTCTGCTGATAATTGTAATTGTAATTGTAATATATATATATATATATAGCAGACCTAACATACTACATACATCTTTTGGAAATTGATCTTAATGCTTTAATTAAAAAGATTAGGAAAATACAACCTTTTATGGACACCAATTTTCTTTGTGAATGAATAATGTATTGTAAATAAATAAATAAATGTTCTTCCTTAAAATACAGTGGGCATAAGTATACACACTACTATGTTAAATTTCCATATACACACCCCTATGTTAAATATAATATTATATACTATATATATATATATATACACGTAGTATGTTAGGTCTGCTCGATCATATTAACAATTCATTTGGTTAATATTAAATTAACAATTATTTAACATGATTACTTATTGACTTTTGGAAAGATGTTGCACTTAGAAATTTAGAAAACAGTCAAACAAATCAACAGTGAAAACACCTTGAACTGTAACATTCCCCTTAATACTTTTCCCTTTTGAACTTTCGAAACTTTATTTCATTCAGAGTTTACTTGCAAAACATAATGTGCAAATAATTGTTAGTCTCAAATTGATTAACTAGGAGGTGTATGACATTTTATATCTCAAAACTAATGAGATTTCATGTGGTATGTATTCTGTAGTCTATTTAAGCCTGTTTGTCTTCATCATGGTCTTCTTTTCTGCAGCATGCATATAGTAAAGTGCACTGAAAGGAACTGAGACTTACACTCACACCTGTCGGCAGCCTAGTGCTTAATCATGTTGCCTTATCTTGCACTTATCAACTTCACACAAAGGTTATACATTATCAGCCCAAACCTCTGCAACAGAGTTAACAACACAGCCTTCTCACACTGACCTTCTCTTTGTCACATAGTTTGTTTTCTTGACTGAGGTTATAATGCAATGTTCAACTAAATTGTATAATCAAACACTTTCCTGACACAAGGAGTACACTCTGTGCAAACATCTTTTTCATCTGTTATAATAAAAATGTAGCCATCCTCTGTAGCAATCGCCCACGTACTGTTGCACAAATACCTTAAAGGCAGCAATTATTCCTGAATCAGTGTAATCATTTATCTACCGGGGTGGTCAGACATTAGTCTTATCTGGATTGCATCATTGGGTTGGCATCAGGAGGAAAATTAGACAAACAAACACACACACACACACACACATACAATCTTCTGCTAATGCGAGCCATCTTTGCCAGTAGAGTACACATTCCCTTGGTAAACTTTTGACCAATAATATGAAACTGCTTAGGTTCAGTCATTAACTCGTTTTGTTTAACTAGTGCAGTGCCCATGAGGAGCGGGTGCCTGATTGTAATGGCTGATTGCTTGGTTCCCAGTATTATACATTTCACAACTTTGTCTAACTATAAGAATGGTTAAATCATGCGCGACAGGGAACCCTGATCAGCCTGCTGGAGAAGCCACTACCGCACTTAGAATGACCAGAGAAATGTGTGCAACCACTGGTAACCAAACAACATGCTGGAGAGCCCAAGAGCCTGGGCGGTCACCTTACATGATTATATACGATTAATTTCATCATTTGGATGTAGAGTAGACAGCATAGCAATCAGTTATTGGCGGATGATCACTTTCTGGCACAACACCGGTCGCCCACTGCAAAGACACGCTTGCGCTCTCCGTTGGTGGCAGAGCAGAGTTGGTGAACCACAATCAACGAGCCGCCGTCTAGAGATGTAGCAACTCCCCCGGCCCTGCTGCTGTATTGCAGGAGACACACGCGCATGCACAGAGGCTCCTCGGTTTATAGTTAGATATTGTAATGCCATTTAGCTGTGTAGTATTTGCAGTAATTATGAGCATACACTGTTTTTTTTCATAGGTTGCAAGCAATTAATGTTTGTGTGTGCAATGAAAGTTGAATTAATGATATTGGTCTAACTATATTATTTGCTGCAGCAGACTCTGCCTTTTCTGGACTCTGGAAGTTACTCTCTCATTTTTGCTAAATGTGCGTTGTCCTAACAGCTGGTGACCCTAAAAGCAGTTCCATGAACTTTCATCTACTTCCAGAAAAAGCACAGTAAACAGTAAAAGGAGACCACACTAGCCATTTTCCTTCCACGGGCCTCTGCAGTTAGCTCCTGTCTGCCTTGTCTGGTAGCTGAGAGACACAAGACAGCACACCTCCTACACGCTGCCAATGGCTAGGGCAGTTATTGCTGAGGTGATGGGATATTTCAATAACACACACACTTTTATACAGTATAAGACATACAGTTCCACATAAACCTGCTTATTCAGCTGCCAAATGTACTAAGTTACTTGTATATGAAATGTATGTTCCGAAAGCTCACAGTGCACTGGGCACTTAACAGAATCTCTGCGTTAACAAAATCTATATACAGATATGACCTACTTACTTCCCTCCAGCTGTAACACAATGACTTCCCATTCATTACCTGCTTCAGTGGATACAGATAATACAATTAGGGATAGGTGTCTGGGCGTAATATCACTTGTGTCAAGCCAAGGGCTTATATCATGTATCACTTGCTGGCATCCCTAGAATCCTCTCTTATTATGACAGACGTGTAAGTTAAAAATGTAAGACAAAGGTGTGTTAAATGTACTGGCATACAGAAATTAGGGATTGAGGTTTTTCAAGGATAATACTGATTATTATCAGTTAGTGAAACCCATAACTAGTATTTGAACCACTGAAAATGAATTTCTTTAAGTAAAAATTAAGATTTTGGAATTTTACAAACTCCAACACAAAACTCTGTTTAAATGCTTTAAGTAATTATTTAATAAGTTAGAAACTTAATAATAATAATACTCAACATAATACCCAGTTACAGAGAGTCAGATAGTGTTGGGGTGGGGGGGGGGGGACATTAAGTCAGACTCAGTGGTGAGTAAAACCGAAGCAGAGGGACAGACACAGAGCTGTAGCAGAGGCAAAGTAGCACACTTTGTAACTAATTAGATTTATCGATTATCAGACAATTAAAACGTTCAGGCACCTTTAACCTAATTATGTGGAGTGATTTGGTTTGTCATCAAGGACTTTATCAACCAGGCTGCTGACGTTTGATAAATGATAAACAAAGTAGGAGCCAGCAGTTGTCAAAGTCCCCAGTATCCTGCTCTATTTTTGGAATTGAGCAGCTTGTTTTGGCAGAACTTTGTGTGTGTGTGTAGAGCGGCGTGAACCTTGGAGGGTTAGAGAGGTGAAAACATTGTTTGTCCTAAAACTGCGTTAGGTCAGTGGTGTTGCCATTCTAGCTTGATGTTTCAATTTAATTTCAATTCAATTTGTATTTATAGTATCAAATCATAACAAGAGTTATCTCAGGACACTGTAGAGACAGAGCAGGTCTAGAGTAGGTCTAGAACACACTCTATTAGTTACAAAGACCCAACAATTCCAGTAATTCCCCCAAGAGCCAGCATTTAGTGCAACAGTGGCGAGGACAAACTCCCTTTTAGGGAGAAACCTCGGACAGACCCAGGCTCTTGGTAGGCGATGTCTGACAGTGCCGGTTGGGGGTGTGATGAACAATGGCAATAATAATCACAATAAAAATAATGGAACTATGACTAGAAATAGTAGTTTTAGTATTTTATGGCAGAGCTATAAGGTTTTCATATAGGTTTTCTTATGCCTGTTAAAACTGCAACATAGGAGAGAGTGGGGGGATTTGAGCAAGCTCTGTGATGCCAAATGGTAACCAAATGTAACTGTCTATTGTAAGGCCATTTGTTTGTGGCTTATCAGCAAATTCTAATCAGTCTATTTAGTCGGTTTGTGTTTAGCTTTGTTTAACTCTGGAATCTCTCATTCTGAAAATAATTTAGTAATTGAGTTTAAGATGATGACAACACATGCACACACATATATGTTGTCTACAATATTGTCAAGAAACAGAGCCGGCTCTACAATGTCGTAGTTATGAAACATGCATATGCATTGCACTATTGAATGCACACAAATATGTAAACATGTGCAGATGTCTGTATGTGCACATGCCCTTTTAACCCACTCAATCATACACACACACACACACACACACACACACACACACACACACAGCTCTATTTAATTTTGACCTGTAGGGGTCACTGTAGCTCCACAGCCAGAGCCAAGTTCAAAAGCGCAAGTGAATGAAGAATCTTATCAATGACTCCCCTGGGCTCTTCTGCTTTTTATGACTAGACCTTTTTTGAAGAAGAAATTGCTGCACTGATATCCAGAAGGAAACAGTATGAGTCAAATCCCCCTTCTCTTATTTCTTTGAATGAGTCCAACTGGAGAGACATTTAAGCTGCAAACACCGTTCCACCTCAGTATAGAGAACAGATGGGCATGAAATTCAGAGTGCAGATTTAATCTAAGTAGCTTGATACAAAATTGCAAAACAGTTTGCAGTTAAATTACAACTGTAGGGAAGTCTTGTGAGTGTTGTGCTATATTAGTCTATGTTTGGTCTAGGGTTTACTGCTGTACAGCTGTGATAGTACAGCTGTGGCTCTGAGTAAGTCTAACTTACACAGTGCGGTAGCAAAGCAGTTTATCGTAGGTTTTTGTGCAGGAGCAGCATGAATGGGAGTTTACAGTATTTAACATCAGACTCTTCACAAAATGATTAGCTTCACGGCTACATATTGACAGACACTGAGAGCTGCTGCAGATCAGCCAATTTGCACGGAAGGGATCTCTCATGGATCGATGGCCTGTTGCACAGCAGTGGATGAGGCTGCTTTAATGGGTCTGTGTTAGCTTCTGTAGGCTTTCCTATCAATGTGATTAGACTTGCCCTTGTCTTTCTGGCAATCTGGAAGTAATGCAACAGGTCGCCAAAACGGTTGTGTGTGTGTGTGTGTGTGTGTGTGTGTGTGTGTGTGTGTGTGTGTGTGTGTGTGTGTGTGTGTGTGTGGGGTGGGTGGGTGTGGGTGTGTGTGGGTGTGCTTTATTTCAAACACAAGTAGGTTAAGTCTCGCCTGTGATGTAACTCACATGGCACTGTCATAATCAGCATACTTTTGCATATGTTAGAATGAAATTTTACAGTGGGGGGAGTGGAATCATTTAAAAGGGGAATTATTTATTTTCACTATAATTCTCCTTAGGTAACACACTGACAGAATGAATGGGCATTTGGTTTCATACACTTTCTGTAATAAAACATCTAAAAGCAAAATTCTATCAAATGGTCTAATTTTTGCCTGTTTAGGGGTCCTTCATATTAATGTTTAATACTAATTTTGTGTGTTTTAAGTTTGTTTATGGACACACTAGGCCTGCACAATATTGAAAAAAACTAACATTCCAATAATTTTTTTCCTGCGATATATAAAAACAGAATAAAAAGACAAGATGATATGACCAATTTATAATATTTATAATAATGTATACTCTTTATTGATCTGGGGAAATTTTAATTTACACTCTTTTGTTATTACACACTACACACACAGGTCTGAAATACACACCCATGCTCAGGTCCTATCCATGAACTAATGGAGAGATGTCAGAGTGAGTGGGCTGCGACTGCTGAACAGGCACCCTGAGCGGTTGTGGGGGGTTTGGTCAAGAGCACCTTGGCAGTGCCCAGGAGGTGAACTGGCATCTCTCCAGCTACCAGTCCACACTGCGTACTTTGGTACTTTGGAACCAGCGACCCTCCGGTTCCCAACTCAACTCCCTACGGACTGAGCTACTGCCACTCCACCCTACTGGGGTGATTATGTAGGGGAGTGCATCTAAATAGAAAATAATAATGAAAAAGGAAATGTTCTTATGTGAACCATTCTTTGTTGAACTTTAATGCCTACCAACACCAAAGCAAGTAAGCGCTGTGACTACTCTTCTGAAGTGATTTTGTTGAGGGAAATTAAATGGTTAAATACACTGGTTGACTGACATGACACCATTGTATTCATATACCACTATCAATCCAGGCTAATGTGGATGAGTGTCCTAAAGTTGCTTCCTCTAAATTTTAGGTTGCGGTTGACTAGTGGGGCCTGCTTGTTTGTTAGATAAATTGATCAACATTGATTGTGATTGGTGGTTGGCTGTGCATGCAGAGCCTGCATGTTAGTTGGGACAGACGCCTAGGTTCATTAGGCTTACTATATTAGCTTTAGCCTGGCCAAGAGACATTGTGATAATGTTTCATTAAACAGGTGATTTTGGTTCATCTTTGCAGCAAACATAAAACGCTGACTACTGTAGCTTCACTACCCATGCAAGCATGTGCATCACTGTTGGTGGCAGCTGCAGTATACGGTACTTTTCTACACACAAGCGAGCCTCACTTCCCATAAAAAAAACTAAGTTAGAATGTGACTAATGTTATGTTGCCCACACACCTGTGTTAAAGGGGAAGTGTCGGCCAGTAACAATCATGTAAAAGCACAATCAGCAAAAAAGTTTTAGCGTTTAACATCACAGCGCCCTGCAATGTGACTATTGCCCATGCGCACATGGCGATGTAGATGATGAAAAAAAAATTTGTGCAGCCCTAGTATGCACAAGTCTTCCTCCACAGCGCTGCAAATGAGGGTCTGGTTAGTCCACACAGCATCCGGGATGGGAGAAAAACGTTCTCTGACATTTTTTTTTTTTTTTTTAAACCAATCACAATCGTCATAGGAGGCACTAAGCCCCCTAAAGGAGCCACAATGCCTCTGCAAAATAGCCTCGGGAAAGAACTTGTTTTGGTGGAACATGTGTATGTTCAAAGGTTGTTTTAGTCGTGCGAGAGAAAACTCTGATTGGACAGTCTAGCTAGCTGTCTGGATTTACCCTGCAGAGATCTGAGGACCAGGTAACCAAAGTCCTCAGAAATCCACCGGAGTTTAGAATTACAACACAGAGAAAGGTGGTGACGGGCATCTGGTGGAATTTCCGACGGCACCTGAACAGTCCCAGAAGTCAAACGTCGTTGATATAGAGTAATAGTAACCAAGTTCAGAAGTTTTTTTTTTTATTCCATGAGGTTCAAAGAAATCAAAATAAAAAAAATCCAACACAGAGTAAGCGACATTCTGCGGAATTTCTGGCAGCAATGAAGCAATCCCGGGAAATGGAACATTGAAGATATAGACTATGGACTTGTCACGACATGGACTTGTAAGTGAATGACGGATTGTTTGATGATGTTTTGCTGTGTGGCATTTCTTCTATTGACCCAGAATAGCATGAAGTTTGATGTTTGTTTAATGGTCAAACCATTGCAATAGACCAAAGAAGTCTATTTGTAGGTTGGTGCACACCCATGTCATGTATGCACTAAAGCACATGTGCCCACACAGATGTCTGTGATGGAGCAAAGTAGACCCATTGAGTGTGTGAGTTTAGGGAGCTGACCTTGTGCAGCTGGCTACTGTGTTTTTATAGCTGTGTGTGTGTGTGTGTGTGCGTGCACAACAATCCATGCTTGTGCGTTTTGTGCCTCGCAACTTAAAATTTCTCTGTCTGGTCTCCAGACTGGTTTACACAGCAGATGTTGAGGAAGGAAATTCAAGAGGCTCCTTGAAAGCAGCCCTGTTGTGATCGAAAGCAGCTGCAGCTTTCCAGCAGCACCCCCTTTTTTGACTAAAGTGCAAATGGGTGAAAAGAGATGAGGCCTGCTGGAATTCAGCTAAATGGGCTTCATGTGGGTGGTAGTGCTAAGATCGTCTGCATGGCGATAGCATGAGCTTTGGTCTCGGTATAAGCATGAACATTTGTAGGAGATGCAGCAACAGCACAAATTTCATCTAAGTGTTCTTTAGTCTGTTGTTACGTTTGATCTATGTAGCATGTACACTGCATGGAGAAGACAGAGAAAATAGTAATTAAAACAAAACACAATTTAAAATGTTGTTAAAAATATGCACTGACTTGGCATCTTTTGGAATGTAATACAACAGAAATACACACAGTACATGGCGTTATGTAAATATGTTACCACTACTTATTAGTTTTCCCTTCAAAGCTTTAGACTACACCGAACAATTCTGGTATATTCTCGATTGTCCGCATTCCAAAGACTTGCAAAAATGACACTAATGACATTGTCACCTTGTTGTCGTTTAAGCTTGTTTCAGCTGCCCCATACTCTTCAAAGTGCTGACAGTCCCGTATTGCTGTTTCACAAAGGATCACATTGAAACTCCAAAACATGCAGGCTGTTCTGAGAATATATCAGAAAATATGTTTTATTTGCCAATAGCTGTCTTAGCAAGTAAGCCTCAGTCAGAGTTTAAACCCAAAACAACTGTGAACTTTACTTCTACACTAAAGCTTAACCATCGCTAAAATGCAACCTAGGGTCTTTTTGTGAATGTACCCAAGTCAAACTTTCATTTAAAAGCATATTTAGGACAGAATCGCCACTTTTAAGATTTACCGTGTTCTTGTTTTCGGTCAAATGGCCTTTTGAATGGGAATGCTAGAGGCACTTTTATGCTATCCTCAAAATAGCTATTTTTAAAACACTAGGAAGTCTCGACACAACATGAGACTTTGCTCCAAGTATCACCAGGGGAAAAACACATGAACTCCATCACTGAGAACATTGTTTGTGTTCACCATCTCTCTGCCTGGACCGGCAAATCAATGGTGCAAAAGTTCTGTAACTGGGAAAAATCGCCATTCATTTTGGAAACTCTACTTCAGCATATCATAACAAAAATAGAAATCTTGAATCCGAACCTTGAATCACTTTGTTTACCTCTCCTCCGCCTCCACACACACTGGCCCACTGACCCACCTATCAGCCATTCCCTCATGTGACCTGCTTCTTGCAACTGCCTGTCCCGTGTGCTTCAGCACATAAACAACCTGAACTGAGAGGCTGCGGCACGTGAGGAGACTGACGATGCTTGGACATACTGAATAGTGTAAGGCAAAAAAAAAGAGGTTGACTGGCACTTAAATGTATCCTGTTGCCGTTATAATGTCACATTACTCACTTTAAAGCAGTCATGATTGTACTCTATCTTTAAGTACATATGTAATTTGACATATACAAGCTAATTTGCAAAGGTTGCAAGAGTAGTGTGAATTGGTCAGCTGTGAATGAGAAGAGGTGGCGTGATTGATACTAATAAGGACTGAAGTTTCTCAATTGGAAAGCATTGCCTCTGTAAGACATTGATGAGGGTTGAATGATAATATCTTATTTCTCGTTCTCTCTTCCTTTTGCTTTATGTCTTTCTGAACAAAGGCTTAAGAGGAAACACCCAGGGTGCAGGCTGAGGCTGGAACCAGCTAGATCAGACCGGTAGCTGTTAGAGAGAAGGGGGAGGTGAAGGAGAAGGGAGAGGGAGGAGGAGCAGGAGTAGATCAGATGAAGGGTGGAGCGGGGAATGGAGAGGGAGTTGGGGGTAGAGGGAAAAGGATGGGATAAAGGAGGCTGAATGTGAGGAGTGGTGGAGGTTAAGTGTTTTGGACGAGAGTCTAGATGGATAGTTTGGCAGGCAGTGGTGTAATGCATCAGGCAGATGCTATTTTTAGACACACTGATACACTTAGCTACCTTAGCATCAGCACACAGGGCTATCGATCAGCAGCAGAACTCAATGCCAGGATGAGAGCTGCAGCCAGCAGCAGAACAAAGTAGCTGCACCAAAATATTATGTTTCCTGTGTGCAGTTTGTTTTTGCAGCATTTCTCTAGTCTACTTTGGTAGGCCTCATCAGTGGTGTAGCTTTACGATATACAGTGAGGAAAATAAGTATTTGAACACGCTGCTATTTTGCAAGTTCTCCCACTTAGAAATCATGGAGGGGTCTGAAATTGTCATCGTAGGTGCATGTCCATTGTGAGAGACATAATCTAAAAAAAAATCCAGAAATCACAATGTATGATTTTTTAACTATTTATTTGTATGATACAGCTGCAAATAAGTATTTGAACACCTGAGAAGTTTTTACTTATTTTTTCCCAATGTCTCTGGGATGTTTCAGTAATCTCAAGGCCATTTGGCATTATGCCAATTTTCTGTCTTCTTCTTTGTCATTTACCACTGCTGAGTTAAGGCTGCAAAACAAGCATTCTGGTTTTGCTTGTCATTTCAAAGTGGGGATTAAATGATGTCTAAGATAAGTAGAATCATTCCCAAGGCAGCAGTAGAACTGGAACAAAAACAACAACAGCAGTGGCTTCAGGGCCACAAAACAAAGGAGAGATATCTGATTGGATATTTTGCCTAGTAGATGGACCAATAGTTCA
The DNA here is from genome assembly GCA_026937815.1 of Etheostoma perlongum. Taxonomy (NCBI): domain Eukaryota; kingdom Metazoa; phylum Chordata; class Actinopteri; order Perciformes; family Percidae; genus Etheostoma; species Etheostoma perlongum. The sequence continues at coordinate 4,466,631 of CM049375.1, read as the reverse complement.
GGCTAGAGGTCTTGGGACTAATGACAAGGCCACAAAAACACTGTGTTGCAGTAGAGCTGCTTTGTTTTCAGCTTTGTTCTTTTTATTCTCCAGGGCTGTTTCATGGCCTCTGTCTCTTATAGTAAGACATCCCTTTCTCTACTACATCTCTTACTGACTTTAATTTATTTCTGTAACAATTTCCTGGGTGGACAAAATCGCATGAGAGTGAGACAGCATCTTGATATATAATCTTTGTACAGTGGGGTAATAAATATGTGACATTCGAGCATTATGTGTGTAAGCTTTGGTGGTTCCTGTTTTACCAGATATGAAAGCACATAGCACACACCTCACTAGCATGACTTGTATCTAGAAGCCCTGCAGCACCTTGAGTCTCTGCTTTGAATATGTCTCTAGCCAGACAGTCTAGACAGCATGACTCCTGGTGTCTTACACAAAAGATAAGGTGGCCCGGGGACATAATGACAGAGCACTAGATAGGGTTTTGATAAACTCCACATCCACACCTGTCCCACCCTACTAAGCTATCCCTGTGGCAGGTCATCTTTACTACTGTGTTGTTGTACCTGTGATATTTTTACAATGGATTGAACAATGGCCACACTTGTAACTGTGACCTCCATACCTACTAAGCTAATCTCAGCTAATGGGCTCCCACAAAGGCCATATCCGAATCAACCCATGCCCTTTAACATTTCTTTCAAAACCACAGAGCCTGACCTTAACACGGATTTGTGGCTTGGGAAATAGATTACTGTGTTGTTTTTGTACGTATGCATCCAATTTTGTTTGTGTGCAATTAATGTAATTAGCTCTAAGGATGGTGGGTACCTCCCTTACCCCTGTCACAGCTCATATCTCACACTAGATTTAGAATAGAGATTGTCTTCACTGGTGTTGTTTTATTGTCAGGTTCCAGTTTATGACATGCTCAGATTACAGGAAGTTTGGGATAATTTCTTCCCCCAAAATCTGGTCTAGGGGCCTCATTTGGTACTGATTCCTCACAAGCAAACACCCACACTGCCACTACTGCACAGAAATGTTAGACGGTTCTTTGAGAGCTTCTGTGTAGTTTCTGACCACAAACTCACCTCATGTATTAAAATGTATTTTTGCCACGTAGTACGGCTTGATAAACATAATGAATTTAAATGGCAAAGCGGAACTGCCTTGGTAAACACCACAGAAACGAATAAACACTCCAGAGGAAGATCAGTTTCCTGTTGGTATTTGGAGACTGTTTTCTTGCCTCCCATGTAAATTGCCTCCCAGTCTGTGTGTTTCTACACTGCCCTAGCTAATGGCAGCAGCAGACTAACATGTCTGTTTACAGAAACCCCGATGGTGCAGGTTGATTGGAACAACACTTTGACTTACACTGCACAATATGTGTGTATCTACCAGCCTCTCTAACGTCACATACAAGGAAATAAGCCACACAGAAACACTGTCAATCCTCAGTTGTTTAAATCTTCCACAGTTTCATGCCCCGCCTTGCTATTTTAGCCATATGACACAAATGGTGAAATATTAGCCAGACTGCAGACAATATGTCTACAGGATTATGTAAGAGGGACAACAGCAATAAAAAGTCAGATCAAGTTCCTGTCAGAGAGAGTGTGTGTGTGTGTGTACACCTGCCTATGTGACTACAGGCAGATTAATCTAATAAATCTTAATCTTTCTTGTTGCCTTACCCAGACTGATATACTGTACCATACCTGTTTACCCGCTTTCTATCTTTGACCTGAGCCAGGTAGATCCCAGCCCAGCTCCGTAGAGGACACAACCAAACTGGCATGCACACGCGCAACATCTGCAGGGCAGCCACCTGTTCGAGAGTCTATTCACACCACACAAAAACCCGTTTAATCCCTTTGCCCTCCTTTCCATACAAGGCCATTTCTCTCTACCTGTTATGTCACTGTTTCACCACAGGTCAGTAGTTTCAGTGGTTCAATAGTTATCCCTGTGGCTATTAGGGTTTGTCACGGAAGGCTGAAGTAAATTTGGGTGGGTGCATTGCTCAAAGCTTTGATGTTAAGACTTGATCACTAGTGTTTCAGTATTCACAATGTTGTTGTTGTCGACTACAAATACAAAAATCTACTCGTTCATGTACACATTAAGCCTGTTGGAACAGAAGAACACACCAGAATAGGCATCTTTAGTAAGCAGTGTTTGATGGCCGCATTCCTACACTTATAAAATGCAATTCAATGTGGAATTAATCAAAATATTCAGAATACGTGATTCAGATTGAGTAACGTATCGGAATACGTTACATATAACATTTTTTGGGCACGTATTCTGTATTCTGTAACGGAATACGTTTTGAAAGTATCCTTCACAACACTGGTTATAGATACAGCCGACTCTTATTTGAATCAACCCAAATATCAGACTGTTTTTATGAAATATCTGTACATACAGTAGCTACAAAAAGTAATGAACTGTAATTTGTATGTATTCAACTTATTTATTACTGTATGTACCACATTGACTCCCGCTGTAAAAGACCACTCCGGTCCGTGTAGGTATGAGGTTGGGTGGGTTATAAAACACAAGGTTTTTACGCGGGGGAGCGGAGTTTGTGTCCCGGGATGAGTGTAGGAGCAAAACACAAGACTTTCACCCAGGAAACGGGTTTTTACGTCCCAGGAGTACTACCTAAAGGTGCACTATGAGTTCCTGCATGGTTTCATTTTTGTCTTAAATCGTAGGCATCTCTCCTTGATCCGCTAGCTGCCTGCCCCCTGAATACACGTTGAAAAAGCCCGGTCTCAGGAGACAACACAGGGGTTGTAAATGTCAAACAAGCACTACAGGCGAAGGCTGTGCACCAAAACACAACAAACCACTCCAGCCAGTCACCAAAAATATGGTTAGGGGAGGGGGTGGGGGTTAGTGACAGTTAGTTAGTCATGACAGTTACGGAAACATGTGGGGAGGTGCGAGCTTGCTCTGTTTTGTTTGGAATTTACTTGGAACGTCAACAGAAGTGACCATGCAGGAACTCATAGTGCAGCTTCAAGGGGAGCGCTGTTTTAATCCAAACCACAAGCCACAGGACCGTCACCTTTAGTTGGCTAAACTCAACTGCAACGGACACTGAAAGGCCACCTCGCAGTGACTGGGATCCAGCTCATAGTCAAGTTTTGGCGGCTGTCATGTAACGTGACTGGTTGTTAGGTGACCAGATGGCGGTCATCCTAATTGCAAAGGATATCATACGAATTGTTGTGCATATGTTGTCATACAACCTCATACAAACCCATTGATGAGAATGCTTTGCGGTCAAATAATCATTAAAAAAAAGATGAGGTGAGACAGAGAGATGAGCTGAGAGTGATTGGCAGTGATTATCAGTAGCCTCTAATACACCCACTCATAATTTAACCCACTCAAATTCGATGTGTGCCTTTGGTGCACACAGCTCCAAAATGTATTGCCACCCTTTTTGTGAATGCCTAACTTGACTGTGCCTTAAGCTTGATTTAACAATATTAGAGCCTTTTGTGTTGAACCAACATGCGTATATATACTGCATGTTTGCTTATGATTATGTGTCTAGCGTCCTACAGTTTATCTAGCATTTCTCGCTTGGTAGTGCCCCATTGTTTTGTCACACTGTGCCTTTGGCCAAATGAGGCTAACTCACTGCCAAAAACACACAACCGCGCCGCGTAATCTTTGTTCCAATAAGCTACCTGAACAGCTTCTCCACTCAGGCACGATTCCAGGCAGCTCAGGCACGAGTTGTGTGCCATCCCTCCCACTCACAAACTGCAGGATTTGAAACATTGATGGGAAACTGAGTCATGATTCTTGTTTTAAAAAGGCCCGGACTTTTCCCCTTACTCAACAGGAGGATTCAGACAGGGTTATTAAGAGCTGGAAAATCCAGGAATTGTTATTTAGGGTTTTTTTGTAATGTAGAAAAATAGGACAGAGGAAAGAGGAAGATACATAGAGGAAGATACAAAGACAGAAAATACACTTCAAGAGAAAGCTTGTAGACAAAAGACTTTCAAGGGATGACTGCGTTTGCATCACCCAAATTAAATAAGGAGGATTTATGGTGTCATCCGAATGTCATGTCACTTAATATCCTTCTTTACTATAAGTGAGCTCAACACAAAACAAATAATAATAAGCCAAACAAATATAAGCTGTGTGTGCATGTATATAAGTGTGAAAAACAGGTCATGCTCACAGTGCCTATTTACCTGGTTTCCATAGAGACTATTTAGCTAAGCAAATTAACTGTACCAACCGTATACATTAGCTTGTTTTGGAGATATAAAGGATTTGTTAAGTTGTTTGCTTGGATTTGTTAAGTGAAATCACATGACTGTTGAGGTTACAGAGATAATTACTGTATGTAGTTTGTGTGTAATAAGACTCTCTTCAGATGCTGCTCAAGAATCACAATAAAGTACAGTCTGCTGTTTCTACCTGCTACTACATGTCTCTGACCTCTCCATGTAATGATATAATCTAAGTGACATTTGGCACCAAGTTATCATTCTTTCCTACTCCCTTCCATTCACCCGCTTTCTGGTCCGCGGCACTGGCAGTGAGCCGACAGGCTGTAGGTTATGTAACAATCGCCCCGGCTGCAATGGCACCGCTCAGTGCCAGAGGTTAATGAAGCTCTCTGATGGACAGCAGAACAGTATTTACTGCTGCCTTTATGGGTTTTCCATACAGTCCTGCCTCCAATATTACAAAACTCTCTTTCTTTCTCTTTCTCTATTTCTCTCTCTCACTCACACACACACACACACACACACTGACCACAGGCTGTTTTCTACAGTGAATTTGCAATAGCCTTTATTCCATTATTTGGAGTAGTGTTACACCCACACATTTGTACAAATCCTTGTGCGTGTTAGATGATACGAAAGGCACACATTTGTCAGTGTTGTTATGTTGTCGATGTCGGTATTTTTGCTCCCGTAGCTTGCTGCATGGTGATGTAACAGGTCTGCAGTATAGGTTGTCTCTCTTTGGGAGGAGGGCTTTCTAATCCTGCTCTCTCCTTTAAAAATGTATAGCAATACATCGCCTCCTGCACAATATGACCTGCTGACACTGCAAGGAGTACTGCACCTGTCTGCGTGCAAGCAAGTGTGCAAGGTAGTCATGAAAAAGTCACTGTGTTCTCCAAACAGAGCAGATTGTGTGCATACTGTACAGCTATTGCCATGATGCAGCATGCTGCTGCTGCTGCTTCATAGGCTAAAGGATGAAAGGCTCATTTACACACAATGGTAACTGATTTTAAATTTGTCTTTATTTCTTGTACTCTACAGATCTGCTTCCTGGTGTCAGCTTTCCGTGGCCGGATGTTTCCAGAGGACAGCTGTGCTGCTTTGGCGCTCTTCTCACATTATTTCCACCTCAGTCAGTTCTTTTGGATGCTCATACAGGTAACAGCAGGTTAACAAGCAACACACTTGACGTTACATAGTGACTAAAAAACTCTTTCTTACTTTTACCACTTATAACATTAAACCTACATATTCACACAAAAACATTATCACATACATTTGATTTTTATACAGTCACAGCCACCAGCAGGGAACATCCCCCTACATTAGTGCCCCAGGAGGCAAACCTGCACCTCTCCAGCTACAGGTGAACACTCCACACTTTGTCCATTTGGGAACTTGAACTGGCGACTCTCTGATTCCCAACCTAAGTTCCCATGTTGAGTCCCCCAGTTGATACATTCATTTGCTCTGTTTCTGTTCTTATACCTGGATAAAGAGCCGAGATCTGAGGGCTGTTTCCCTATGCCTTATATCACCTCGTAAAACTGTGTCTGTCCAGTCTGCAAGCTTCAACAATGATGTCTAGTCTCTAGGTCTTCAACCAGACAATTCAGAAAATAGAGCCAAGTGTTGACTCAGTGAAAGCTACACAGGGCTTCTAAAATGCTCTCAGATTTTATCATACTAACCACTCTAATATGATGCAATTATTTTTCCCACTTTGGATTCTTCACTGTAGTATTTTTTCGTTAATCTTGACATCACTTTATTATTCGTTCAAATATGATTATTTCAAATTAAAGGGCACCTGTTGGTCAAATCTCCTTTTCCTTCCCCTGCTTGTTTTCCTCATTACTTGGCATTGACAGGGTTTCTATTCTTTCTTTTTTCCTTGCATGAAGCATGTGTTTTTTATGTAACAACTAGTGAAAACTTCATTCCTCCACCATGTGGGCTAAGGCAGGTTTTGATTAGTGGGTGAGATAAAAGTACCAGACTGCTGCATGGCATGATTTTTGACCCTAGACTGGTACCACTTAGTAACACCTCAGTCCAGCAGCTCCTAACACCCCCAACCCTCCTACTTGACCATCTGCCCTCTATTACGTGGTCTCTTTTATGTGATTTAACTGCCAAGAACAAAGCTTGGCAGGCAAAGCTCCAATTTGCAGCTTAACATGCATACATGAAGAAGATATTAGTGGTGCAACGGATCACAAAACTCACGGTGCGGATCGGGTCACGGTTTTGAGTCATAGATTGGATCAATTTTCAGATCAGAACAAAAAGTTTTAATGATTTATTAAAAATATAATAACTTCCTTAACAGTAAATTCCTGACAAATGAGAAAAACAGATTAGAAAAGGTATTTCACAATAACTTTGAATGCAACACAAGGTTTACCAGTTTTAAGTAAATGCACTATTTAGTCCCAACTGTGTTGTTTTTCCAACAACAGCAGTGACTAGTGCTAGTTTATATGTGTGCGATACTGCAATATTTGGTATCAATCTAATACCAAGTAAACACAGAGCCATATCGCCGATACCAATACTTTTTATAAATAAGGTGGATGCATCATCAAGATGCTAAATCTAAATTAATTTTCATGACCTTTTAAACGTTTGGATTGTTAATTAGTTAAAATCACTTCACGAGATCACATGTTACCTTGGCAACGTTTCATAACAAAGATGTTGCTGACACTTGCCGGTTTGGGAAATTTAATTTTAAGTTTGTTGCTTTCCACACGGCCAAGGCCCAGATTCATACTCTAGTTTTACAAGCTGGACAACAGGTCCGTTGCGTTCCGTGGTCGTGTGTTCTGCTGAGTAACACATACAGCCACACTGACTAAAACCAGTAGGAAAATTATACTTAACATGAGTACCATAACCCAGAAAAAAAAGCATAAACATTAAATTAAATTGGTAAAAATGTACATTACGGTAAACTTAAATGCACATTATATGAAAGGCACTTAGGAGATTATCCACACAATTTTTTCCCCAGCCTTAATTTGAGGCCGGCCTTCATTTGTCCGTGTTGAACACACTCCCGACCACTATCAGAGGCCCGGCTTTTAATTGACTATCGGTCTTTATTTGAGTAATTACAGTAATAGGATTTTTAGCTGCTAGTGTACATCTCATCTAAGCCAATTTTAATTCTCCAGAGAGACCATAGATGATTTATGACCTGAAGATAAAACATAGGAATGCGGTGGCCTTCATCAGCAGGAAGAGCGCTGTCCCAGGGAGACACCCTTTACCTCATCTTTCACCTCCAAAGCCTGCCCTGAAGTGAAACAAATTCAACTCCTTGTTTATGTTGTTTGATCGTTATTTTTAAAATTTCAAAAATATAGCCTGGTTTGATAAATTTGATAGAGGCTAGAAATCATAAAGAATCCTCCATAAGGAAGAAAAAAGAAATGGATATGAGCCACTGACATTAACAAGGACAGCAACTTTCTTTGTATTAACTGTTGCCTGACGTATTGAGTTTACAAATGACTGGAAACTAATGTATCTTCATTGGGTGGGGGCTCAGGGTGTTTTGAAAACTGAACTAGGGCCCAAATAATACTTTAAATTTTAAGATGGGAAATGTGATCCATTGTCGTCATGACTCAAAATCTCTTAAAACAGTTGTTTTGTGTCCAACAATGAATACGGCAACAAGAATGTGTACAAGTGATTTAGTCTGAGTTAACATGAGTTTAACCAGTTATTGTATGTATTGCACTAGAGCATTATACCGAAGAGACCTGTCCCCAAATAAACCTCTACTCTCGTCCCCCTTTTGCGTAACTACTGTTGTTTTGTTGCCGTCAGTCCTTTGTCGTGTGACGTTTGTAAGTGAACATGATCATTGTTTATGTAGTGGATATAATCTCTTGTGGCACATACGTTATTATTGTTGGAGTATTATAAGATTAGCCCCTTTTTCATGTCAGAATGTTGACCAGATGACCTGTGCTATATCTTAAGGGATAAAGGCTCAGACCAAAGGCATTCATGTGGCTTAAGAAGTGTTAGAATTTGGATGACAATAACAGAGCAAATGCATTATGCAATGCACATTGGAGTATTTAGTATGGTAGTAAGCTGATATGATATAGTGGAGAAAACATTAGCTATGATTCACCTCAGAAGGAGTTCAAATAGGAGAAAAAAATTGTTTTGGAGAAAAAAAAGTTCACTTTGGATTTTGATTTTTTTTTCTATTCCTACAGTCGCTCACTCACACCTCTTTTTTTCAATTGCTCTTTTTACTTTAAAACCCCTTCCAAAATTGTCCCTTGCCATTTTTTTTGTCAGCAACTATAGCAGCTGACGATGAAAATATTGCTGCCACTTTTCTTTGATTGATGTGTGGCTTTAAAACCTTTCTGTCCTCATCACCTCCTCTGTATCGACCCAATTGATGTCTCACAGCTCATTTTCCCCCTATCAGGTAGCTGCTTTCAGCTAAGTAGGTGATATGAGATGACGCTAGCAAACCCATCTCAGACCACGAAAAATACTTCAAATCAATAACTGCAGTGTATGGGGGTGTGTATGAGCATGTCCAATAGTTGATCAGAGGAATATGCACTGGACATTTTGCCAGAAAATAGACAATAATTGAATCACTATCCAGACCTGTATCTTCTTGACTGCAAAGGCTCACAGAGGCATCCTCGGCATTATATTACATAACAGCTTTTTAAGCCAGGAAAAAGACTAAAGACTTTCATTGGCCTACTGTATGTGTAATTTTGCCCTGTTTCAAAGTGTGAGCTAAACATTGTGCCAATTTCACTGGTTTGTAGTTGGACGATCCCTGCCAGTTTTCTGCTAGTAGACAGTATTTGATTGTGAAAATGGGTGGATAAGTGGCCACCAATGGCCATCGGGCTACTGCTTCAATCCCGCTTGAAGCATCAGTTTACCCTAAATTACATCATACGCACTTACCGTCAGTGGCATCCAGCAGTGCAGATAGTTTCAGTTGTATTTGTAATTTGTAATTCAAAATTTCCAATGCAATCTGAGTAATCCACAGAACACGCTGTTAAATGTTTTCATGGCGTATTCCTTCAATAGGAAGTAGTTCCAGTGTAAACTATTCACTACAATATCAGTGGAATATTCAGACTAACAGGACATGTTCTGTGAAAAGACACATTGCTGTTGAATTTGTGTAATGTTCACTTCAAATTATATTCTATTCAGGCGCACGATAAGGCACGTATCTACGTTACATGACACTTACGTGTCCGGTAATGAATAGTCAGGTGCACAATTTGGCATGTATCTACGCTACGTGACACTTGCGCCCATTGTGTTTCAGCTGTAAGTCTGCAGTCTGCAGGCAGGTAGACAGTCATAAACATCATCAGCTGTTGATCATTATAGTTGTTTGGCAGTTGCGTAAAGGTTTATTACTCTGAACAAATGAAGGAATTGCTTCAATGATATCTACATTTATTTTCCTTTTAAAATAAAAGTTAAACCTGTATAGGCTGTAAACGGTGTGGTTGTAATGAGGCTAGGTGGAGTAAAGGTCCAATTTGTAACCCCAGTCCACAATAAAGACTGGGAAAATAGAGTGATACTTAGTTTTTTCCCTGTAGCTCAACGTTAAAACTTGAAAGTAACCTTTGCCCTTTGCTCTTCACCCGTGCAGCTGTTTAACATCGTCTGACAGAAATGTTATTGTCTGCGGAGATCTTCACACAGGGATAATACATTGTGTTGCAACCAACAGGTGTTCAGACAATCTGCTTATGTAACAATGCAGGGCTCAGTGTATCAGCTGGATGAGACTACCAAAGCCTGCTAGATTACAAAGTAAATATAGCTATTGTGAGGTGTGATTAAAAAATGTGGTTGTACTTCTTCATTCACTATGAGCACCAAATGTGTTCAAATGCAAAACGTTTTAATTTTCCACACAAACATTATTGATAAATATTATAGTCCATATAGTTAGGTGTTGCTTGCTTACACACATCTGTTTTTCTTTGCATAAGTTTTCTCAAACTCTGTCCCCAGGCGGTGAACTTCTGGCAAGTTCTGGTGATGAATGACGAGCACACAGAGCGTCGATACTTGCTGTACTTCATGTTGGGTTGGGGACTTCCAGCACTTGTTATCATTGTCCTGGTCATCGTCCTGCTCGGCGGCTATGGATGGAGCATACACAGTGTATACGGACTGGTGCAAGGAGATGTGTGAGTATGGACATTGGAAAACAAAGGCACACAAATACACACGCACATAAGTGTTCTTTATAAATGCTTAAAGGGAGGTGGAATTGAGCCAACACTGACGTAATCTGTTTTTGTAAGAGGACTCGTGGGTGTATTTTTTATACCAGTCTGAGTCAGACGTGGTGACTTCAGTTTCTTTTTCAGAACTAGGTAAATTCCACTTCAGGCTAGTGTAGAGCAAACAGAAAACACCTGAGCCAGTGACATCATGTGAGGAGGTAGTTTGCCCAATCAAATGAATGAGTAAATGAGTCTCCCCACATAGAAACCTGATTCTTCACCTTGCTGTATAGGTGGAGGCTTTTAGGGAGGGAGGGAGCAATCTTAAATAACACATTTCCCATTTGGCTTTGTTTTGTGTCTGTGTGTGGGCTATAAATAACTGGTGAGGACACTGCACAATGGTCCCTAGTCAGGTGTGTCCAAGTGTGTGTGTGTATAGTTATTGCAAGAGTAAACATGCTTCAGGGGCCGTCTTGCGTGTGGGATAAAGCGTGTGTGTGACGGGCTTAATCAAATACAGATGAAGTGAACTCTTAAATCACATCTACAATTAGCCAGAGGTCTTAGGTGTGGCTGTTATCCTTGGGAATGAGGGTGTATGCATGTTTCCTGTGGGTGGATGGGTGGGTGTTTGCAAGACAGTGACCGTATACATGAGAGACTCAAGGATACAGAAGAGTATTCAGTTTCCCTGGAAGCGTACCTTCCTCACAGGCAATGAGGCGGCCTTTTATTTCCCCCGCTTCCCCCATCTCTCTCTCTCTCTCTCTCTCTCTATATATATATATATTTCTCTCTCCTTTTGCATGTAAACACGTAGCCGTCTTGTTTTCTCAACACTCAAGTCGTCTCAGTTTCACCGTGCTTGCTTACAAACAGGTGTCAACCTCAAACTTTGTGTCAGTGAGCATTTTTATGTCATACATATTTGATTTTATACGTATCCTATCAACAGAAGTCAACTTTTCGCCCTGTTTTTTTCATGATTGCCTGTTGTCACCCTTCTATCACCACTGTGGTGCTGGTACTTGCTACCATCAGAGAATGCTTGTTGAGGGATGTGATCTGAATGCATCGTTGGCCAATCAAGAATTGAGTTGGCGTTTTTTTTTTTACGCTTTTTTGATGTTTTTCCCAAAATTTGAAAAAATACATTCTCAATATTTTTACTTTTGATGCTTTTTTTAATGCTTCTTTTTCTCTGAAATTTTTTTTTGTTTAGGGGCCAGTAAAAATTTGTTTTCAATTTTCACAGTGAAAAAAAGTCTAACCCTGATTAGTACATACACAGGGTACATTAAGGTGTACCTTCATCTATCTCTTCATCTATCTGGGTCTCACATTGTGTGGTTGAGAGCTCCTAATAGTGATATGTTGGTTGATTTTTACTGTGGCACATACAGTAGATCATTTTGATTGACTGTTGATGAGCAGAAGTGATCACTGAAATTTCTTCACAGATGCATCGCCCAATTAGCTTTTCTAGTAAAGTAAATCTCATAACCATGATTTGGAGTTGAAAAAGACAATGTAAATACAGTTGGATTTTGTTATTTGAGTGTAACATGATAAACGGTGTTACTTGGACAGACTGGTCCTTCATTCATGGTTAGTGTGGCTGCTTTAAAGCCAGGCTATAAAGTTGCTCAAGTAAATTCCTGGGGAGGCGGACATTTAAACCTGACATCTACATGTATCTATTCCATGGAGGCTGTTTTATAATGAAAACGTACAACTTTAATGTACTGTCGTCACTCATGCTACAGATGCATGTCTGTCTCCTTAAAGGAGAATTCCGGTCGATTTCAACACGTAGCGGTGTTGTTTGGAAATTTGGATTGCTGTCAGTAGTTAGAAAAACAAAAACAATCTGTGCTGCCTACACCGAGTTATCCTCCTGCTAGAGTTAGCATCCAACAGGCTTAAACAGGGCAAGTTATGACTATGTAGAAACAGACTGTAACCTGACACCACAGTGGAGCCAGCAGAGCTACAAGAGTTCAAGAGTTCAAGAGCAATCATGCATGCCCATAGGTAACTAAGCAGTGGGCTCTTGAACTTTTGACCTGCTGCAGCCGGCCTCTCTGCTCTCCTGGCTCCACTGTGGTGTCGGGTTACAGCCTGTTTCTACAAGGACGTAACAACAGAAAATTGTTTGTTTTTTTTGTGGAAAAAATACATTTTGGTATATTGGATTGTATGAGTTTGACAGTCGATTAGTGTGGACTTCACTGGAAAACAGGAAATAAACAGAGGTATGGATTAACATGCATGCCTTTCTGTCACATCTACTGCAGTCAGATTCGCTGTGTTCCCTCGGAAGGAATCACTACACATGGGTAGGCCCTTGAAATTACATTTTGAACATGTTTAGAGGTTAAAAACACGTTTAAAACTCGCCCTGTTAAAGCCTGTTGGGTGCTAACTCTAGCAGGAGGATGACACAGTGTAGGCAGCACCGATTGGTGTCGTTTTCTGACAGCACTCCAAATTTCTAAACAACAGAGCTACGTGTGGAAATTGACCGGAATTCTCCTTTAAGATAGAATTGACTTATACCTTTAACTTCATATTAGGTCTCCCTTAAACAAGGCCCTGTGCTTAAGTGACCCATAACAGTCCAACCATATGTGTAGAAAAGAAAATCCCTGCAGTATTTCTATAAAAATCCCCCATAAAAGGCATTACCCACTTTATTTCTTCTCTCCCAAACTATAAAGTTAGTCAAATGTGCCCCTGGGTTTTGTTTTCTTTTTATTTCTTATGAGACTTTCTTAGGATTTTTCACTACAGTAGAATCTCATCCTCTCACAAGGCCACAGCCGTACAAATATCCATATTCCAGTGTGTTTACACTCTCATGGCCTGGCTGTCTTGCTGGCACCGGTTAATGCAATGCTTTATTTGGCCTACCTCATGTTATGTTATGGCTAGCATAGCTCTAATTATATCTTTGCAACTACTCAGTTCTGCTGTGAGGTCCTATCTGTATTACACGCTCCCACCAAACCAGGGGCCGAGCTTGTTTTGTGAAAAAGGTCAAAGTCACACAAGTGTTTTGGCAGTTACAGTTTTCATGAGGTTGTTGATTTTTACCAGAGAAAGATGTTTTGCTCAGTTTTTTTTGTTTGTTTTTTTTAATAAAGAAAAAGCACATCTTGATTGGACAGAAGCTGGGAAAGAACTCAATGAAGATTTCCCAGGAAAACAAGTCATACTGAGTCACAGTAGGAAAATTGCAGAAAGAAAAATAACTTGAGAAATTCACTTTTTTCAAGAAAAAAGCTTTTGACTGTTAGGGCCCTATTTTAACGATCTAAACACACAGCGTGAAGCGCATGGCGCAGGTGCACTTAGTCCAAATCCACTTTTGCTAGTTTGACAGCAGAAAAAAGTATCTGTGCGCCGGTTGCATGGTTCAAAAGGGTTGTACTTAATGTCTTCATTAATTCATAGGTGTGTTTTGGGCGTAACATGCAATCAACCAATCAGAGCGTCAACTCCCAGGCGTGTTTGTACCTTGGCGCATTGCAATTATGATGGTGGATTTGCACTGTACTATTATTATTGTTTATACTAATGCACTCTTAAAATTCAATTAAAAATGCTGCACTCTTGACTTTAGACCAGGTTTTAGTTGGTCAATGGCGTAATCACTTCCCGCTGACTCGAGATAGCAATACACCAAGAATTGACCTGGAAGACCAGCAAATCCATGTGGCGCAGGTGCATTTGCTATTTAAACAACGTGGGCGCGGGATGGGAAATTAACAACTGCGTTGCTCTTAAAATAGCAAAGTCACTTGAGTCGGACTTTGTGCCGGGCTGTGCTGGGTGCAAGATAGGGCCCTTAGGCAGGATCAGCAGATGAACTCACATAACCACTCCATATCTATCTCCCTTTCAAAGCAGGAGACACATGTTCCTTTATTCCTGAAGAATGTCCTGCCTTCTTTTATATAGATAAAACACTTTGAAGCATCTTTGGCCTTAGATAGTATCCCACTGTGGCTGCAGGGTGACCTAGTTGCTCAGAAGATTTAAGAACATACGTGTTTTGCTGTTGAAGACAAAAGCTGTTGGGCAAGAGCGCCTTGAGTCTTAGGCAGGCTCAGAGGTCTCACAAGCCAGATCCTGTTTGTGAAACTTTAGAAACAAAGTCCTAACTTGGAGTAAATATAGAGCATTAGAATGATGTAATATGTTTCCGTTTTCTAGAGCTTACCTTTGAGCCGGACGCATAATTTCCTCTTCTTTCTCTGTACATTCTGCTTCTTTCTACGTGAAAAAAACACATCACTCTCATGTTTTTCCGTCCCCTCTCTAGGTGCTTCATCCCAAACATCTATGCAGCTCTGTGCACGGCAGTGCTGGTGCCTCTCATCTGTCTGGTTGCAGTCATGGTCGTGTTCATACACGCCTATCAGGTTACTCAGCAGTGGAAGGCCTACGACGACATGTACCGCGGACGAACCAACAGCACAGGTACCAAATGCGTGCATGTGTTTTCAAACACATAAGTGAATGCAGTTATACTTCAGCATAGATTTGAGATGTGCCTTCTACTACAGTATGAGAGGCATACATATGTATTCAGAGTTGCGCCAAAAATAACAGGTAAATGCATAGATTTCTAGGTAACAGACTCTTTGCCTTTACTGTGCGCAGACCAATAATGCTTGCTGTTGTCATGCGTAGTCGCCCCCCCCCCAAAAGGCCCATTCTGAGCCAGGAAAAACCTTAGTATTCACACAAAATGATAAGAACTCCAAATACAATTGCACTGTGTACTATTGTACACAATATCTCACTGTGTACAAACATTACAAAACAAGGACGCTGCTGCCAGGATCCTCTCAGGAACTACATTGCATCCACCCCTATTTTTGGGCTAAATATTTCAGCCCCTATCTTTGCTCAGCTTACAGGCTCTGTCTCTGTCTGCTCTGTGTGTACCCAAAACAATATCTGCTTTTCTACATTAAAACTTTGATTCAGCCATTGCACCTAGGTAGACATGTATTTTAAACACTCTGGTGGTGTTTTTGGTCATACAGAAAATTTCAAAAACTTTCTACAGCTCCAAAATGCACTCTGTGCCGTGCAGTGAGATGTGTGGGAACAACCTCAAACTTGTACTTGATGTAAGATACATGTTTGCAGAGAAATAACCATCACAGAGTAATGGTTGAGAAAGAATCAGTAGCCCACACATGAAGATCCTAGCCAAACCACTTTAGTCCCTCAGTGGCTGGAATCAGTGGCCCTCAGTGAGAGTCAACCGGCTTTAGCTTGTTTTGCTCAATCAAGGCCCTCCAATGACAAAGCAAAGCCTGGATTTGTGCTAGTACTTTAGCTGGCACGCGGTTTTCCCGACACACTGTGTGTGGCCTCTGAAGTAGTGTACGAAACCAAAACAGTGCTTTGCTGAGCTGCAGGTAGGTGTGCATTATTGACAAGAGAGCAATTCTTTCTTGTTTACACACCAGTCTGAGGCTAAAGGTCAGAGGGTTTTTCCACATGGGGGACAATGTGGACAGCAGAGATCAAGAAAAGACTCACCCCAAACCTATCCTGGAGACGCAGAGTATGGTTCTGTACTGTGTTGCAATGCAAAAAGTAGAGAGGAAAACAAGGTTTCTTAAACTTCTTATTAACCCTGAAAGAGAGAGAGAGAGAGAGAGAGAGAGAACGCCGGGAAAGGTAAGCACAGCACACACTATTCAAAGCAGCAGTCTAAAGTCCCAACTGAAGATGAGTTTAACAAACACAGACGAAAGACCAGTCCTTGAGGTGTAAATATGTGAGTTTTGTTTTGAACAGCTCTGTGAAAACCTGTACATGAATGGTAATTCAAATGGATTCTAAAACCCAAAGTTGGATGGCAAAGTGCTTTGTCAAAGTTCATGCAGTGATGGTTCAGTGTTGATTGGACCTTTAGTTTTTATGTGGACGCACTGTACCACCACTTTTACACATGCACACATAGGACCATGAACACAACATGTAAACAAACACCATGTAGCGGTTTTCTTTTCTTTATTGTAGCTTTTGGCAGAGTGCAGTGTACAATTCTTTGCACTATATCAGTATTGGCTTTGTTTCAACATGTCCAGAGTCCAATGGGGAATAAAACAAATGTGATGGAAAGACCTGTTATATTGTTTTGTTCTTAACACAGGCTACGCCTCTGCTCATTCCCTGAAAGCCACAGGCACTGTTACAACAACCCTGATCAGGTTCTGTCCTGAAATGTGTATTGGTCAGACAAAAGATCAAGACCTATCACAAAAAAGTTTTGATTCTCCTTAATATTTGAATCAAATATGTTTTGCTTCACCCACTCGGAGATAAGCTAAGGAGTTGTGTGTGTGTGTGTGTGTGTGTGTGTGTGTGTGTGTGTGTGTGTGTGTGTGTGTGTGTGTGTGTGTGTGTGTGTGTGTGTGTAGCATGTAGAAACTCACAGGGCCGTGCAAGATATAGCAGATATAACTGACTTTTGACGTCAGTGAAATCAAGCAAGTGTGCCAGGCCTGCCGGATAAGAGGAAAATCTGTATTGTGCGATAACATTGTTGATTATAGTGATGACAATATGACTTGAGATAAATAAACAAATATTGAAACATTCATATTAGACACAGCCAAGGTTCTATGATGTTATTGGCATGCATTATAATTAGCCTTGTGAATTTAGAGGGGAAAAAGGGAGGAGTGGCTTATTTTTAGTCTCATCCAGCAGCTAAGTTTACAAGAATTAGCTAATTTAATTATTTTTATATGAGGTAAACTAAGATAAACCGACGTAACACTCACAGTTTTGTTTTAGCTTGTCACAATTCAATATTAGCCGAGCTACCTCGCTGTTCTTGATGGCTGAGAGACAGCGGTAGAAAAGATTAAATTATTGCTTTCTACATGTCTACATGTTTATGCTTGTTGAACCGGTGTATTAATAAAGTATTGGCTCACAAAGGTTTTATTGCACTTACAGTAACAAGCGTAGTTGTCTCCAACTCGAGCTGTCTTCACTTTTGCCTATGAGTCTCTTTACTGTTAGTCTATATCCAAAATGTCCAAGTTCAGTTTCAAAGCCCTTCTGGATGGTTCTCTCTACAAAACTCAAGCTATTTTCATGTACTGTCTATGCGTACCTGTCTCAAATACCACTTGAGCATTAAAAACATGAAAAAAATCCTTTAAATATGTTTAGAAGTAATCTATATCCACGACGTTCCACTCCAACGATTGCTCTTGCCGATGAAAATTCAGCTGGATGTCACTCATTTAGGCCAGACGTCTGTTACCTTCCTTTGTGTTGTAATTCTAAACTCTGGTGGATTTCTGAAGACTATGGTTACCTGGTCCTCAGATCTCCAATCTGAGTTTCTTTTGCACAACTAAAACAACTTTTGAACGTACACGTGTTCCACCAAAACAAGTTAATTTTGTGGCGGCACCGTGGCTCTGTCCGGTGCTTACCGCCGCCCATAACGATTGGGATTGGTTTAAAGAAATGCCAATACACCTCACCAGGTTTTTTTCCGTCCCGGAATGCTGTGTGGAGACTACTTTACTTTCTCCACCACGGCCTCTCTGATCTGCTGTCAGCTGAATTAGTTTGTGTGTGTATGTTTATGTGTGTGTATGTGGAGGAGCTCAGCCCCGACACATAGCAGAGGAGAAGCTGCAGCTTGATGATAATTACTAGTTTTATCCCTGGGGCCCATTTAATACCGGGTTTGGTACCCATCCCAAAATAAAATTGACTTCCCTTATTCATTGCATTTCAGTCTTTTGGGAACTTTTCATCATGCTTATGTTTATATCGCAATGGTGAAAAATATGATCTATTAGTCTGCACTAGTCTTCATGTTGGTGCCAACCTGAAGACATGTACCTGCACCTCAGCAAAGATTATGCAATGCAAGGCTTGCCCGCCAAACCACAAACATAAATAAACTGGACTGACAACAACACTATTCAGAGCACATCAGTAAGACTATCAGTGCCCTCACTCAAGGTGTGTTTGCAAAATATGATGTTATTTTAATACAGAAGTGAGTAGACCTTCACTTTTATTGTTCAATTGTTGACCAGGAATGTTGAAATAAATAAAAACGTGATGGAGGTCTGATTGCAGAGTGCTGTTTTATGTACTTTGTGTTTTTGAGGCTGGGTAGTATGCCAAACGCATTTTATTGTTTTGTCTTTCTTTTCAGGAATAATTTGTATAATTATAATTAGTTTGTGTTTTTAGGAATAAAATCCTATTGTTCTGAGCAATAACTAGACCGCCTTTCACCAAACATGGATTATTACTGTAATGGAACCACTACAACAACAGCGCCTCAATCTGCTCCTGCATTCTAATGACAATAACTTTTAAAATTGAAGGCCGCTGCATTCTGTTTTCCTGAACGATAGAATTGATGTTGATAAACTAGTGCATTAAAGTTGAGTTTTTGTGAGGCAGATGTAGTTTTTTTTAGAAGGTAGCATTTAGTGTTGTGTCAGTGGTTTCATTGGTGCAAGTACGTTTTCAAAGAAACTTGACTCAAATTTGACCGGAAGACAACACAAGGGTTAAAGAGATAATATTCAATTGAATCCAATTAAATTTTATTCATAGTATCAATTCATAACAAGAGTTATCTCAAGACACTTTACAGATTCACTGGTTTACTGTCTAGAACACACTCTATAATTTACAAGGACCCAACTATTCTAGTAATTCCCCCCTAATATATGTCCCTCTATGGCAACCAGAGCACTCACTCATCACAGTCAGAGTTGAAGCGAAGTAGGCTGTGACCAAGACAAAAAAAAAACATCTCCTGGCAGGAGTAGGAATGGAAAATTCCCTGTTCTGGCCAATGCCAGTTGAGTTTGGGTTTACTGCTGTTTGCTTTCTAAACTACTGTCCTTCAGGCACTGGCGGGAGGAAGCACCTGTACAATATATACACAATCAATTTGATACTTTTACTCCACTACAGTTCAGAGGAAAATGTTGTGCTTTTTACTGTACTACATTTGACAGCTATAATTACTAGTTACTTTTCAGAATAGGATTTTACCTTTTAAGCTTATAAAATACAATATTATTACAAAATATGTTACATTTCAATGTATGCAAGTTGTTTAAGATCCACCAAAGAAACCTTTTTCCCTCTGAACTTCCCTTGTAAATAAATAATAAAATAATAATTACTTTATTTCTTCTTTCCTACCTCATTAATCATTTCAGATGTATTGTTTGACCCTGTAAGGGAGTCACTGGACCAAACTGTATATGAAATAGTTAAAACTCACTTTTACTTGTAATTTAGTATTCTTAAATGTTTGTATCATTACTTTTACTTAAAAGATCTGAGCACTTCTTGGGTGCCCGGGTTGTTCATCTGGTAGAGCGTGCACCCAATGGTCAGAGGCTCAGTCCTCGCTGCAGAAGTCACATGTTCAATTCCGACATGCAGCCCTTTGCTGCATGTCATTCCCCCTCTAACTTCCCCCTTTCATGTCTAAGCTGTACTCTCAAAGGCCTAAAATGCCAAATAATAATCTTTAAAAGATCTGAGCACTGTTGGGCTTAGTTTATTTTTATTTTTTTTCTATAAATTGCCAAATGTTCTTGTGAATTCCTTGTATGTGTTTATACCATGAAAGTACACAAAAGCATACCTTAGTACTCTTAGTAATGTCACTCCTGCCAGTATATCATCTGCAGTTACATAACAATATAAAAAACACAGTGCCTAAATGCCCTTAGTTCACACACATAACTGTAGGGTGTCTGTACGTGTTCAACCCACGTTTGTTACAGCTCTTTGTTATTACAGCTGCTGACCTCTCCGTCACAGGGATGTCTTGAGTTTCTGCCCCGGCTGTTTTTGTTGAACCCAAGTTCTCCTCTCAGTTTGTCTTCTCACACCAGGAACCAGCTGTGGTCAAATGTAAACGTGGGCCTGTTCTCCTGTGGAGAAAAGTAGCTCCCTGATGTCTAGAGGAAATCACTTTAAATAGCGTTGAGTAGAGAGTTCACTACTGGGGGATAGGATCGTTGAAACAAACCGTAGTTGATTATTGCCTACTTTTGATTTCCCGCTCGCTGCTTTATTTTGTTTCTGCCTTTTGTCTGCTGTGTTCGGACTCTGTTACTGTCAGGAAGTGTCTTTTTTAAGAGCAGATGCAATTAAAAGCGGAGTTCATATATATCTGACTGCTTGAATTTGTCGATGAAAACCATGTGTAGCAATCAGGGCTTTGAACCGATTTTTTTTCCCAATCGGTTCGTTCCGAACAGAAACAGAATTATAACGTTTCCGGTTATGAGTTCCACCAATAAATTGACGTTCCCGAACCGGTTAGAACAAAAAAATACTGTTCCCGGAACGGTTAATTTAGTTCCTGTCAGCTGTTTAATGCTATAGAATTATGTCACATCTTTCTCATTTAGCTTAAACCAAATGTAATAATATTACAACCATTATTAAATAATAATTATATTATTAATAATAATAATAATTAAAAAGGCCTACAATTATTTCAAATGTGTAGTTTATTGTTAAAACAACAAATTCCAACCTGGCATTTTTAAACAAACAACAAAAAAACAAAGATTTGTGACTGACATTAGGCCTAACGAGAGTAGGCTAAATTGCCACGATACAAAAAATATGGATTCTCTGTATGTCTTCCCATCTACACAAACAGAAAAGGTGCCACAAATGAGAAAGATAATCTGTTTAGTGTGTTACCAAGAATAGCTAGCTATCTGTGCATTAGGCAAACAGAGGTGTTGGCGCTATTTAGCCAAATGTTCGCTAGTCCATCATTAACGTGGATTCGACAAATATAGCTATTGATATTGTGTTTGGAATGAACGTTTTAATTAACGATGGGTCGTAATTTACCTCTTATTTAAGATGTGGAGTGGAGACACTGCTCTCTCTAGCCTGGGTGTTACGCTCTCTCTCCATTCAGTCAGACTCAGCGAATGTCTGATGTGATGTCACACAGGAAATGAACCTCAGCCGTCATGGTAACGTGCGCAGGAAAATAATTACTTTTTTTTTTTAGTTAATTAGGGTTAATTGGGTGGTTAAACTGTGTTACTTCTTAGCTCCGCCAAACACAAAGATCCACATGACCATCAGTTAGCATCTCTCTGGCAGAGAGCTGGGACTCTCTTGCGTGTATGCATTCATGCATGTTCACACACACATACAAGTATATGCACACATGCAGTAACACACATTGGAAAACTTGTGTTTGCTCTGCGTTTGGCTCTGGGAACCTGTTCTTACTGTGGGAGCTCTGCCCTGTCCACAGACTGGTATGTGCTTACATGGTTGGAATACTCAAATCAGGGAGAGAGCCGATAGAGACAGATATGCAAAATAGAAAAACAGAGAGAGAAAAAAGAAAGTCAGTGTTGCTGACTAGAAAATAGAAAGTTTGAGAGGCCTGACAAAAAGGCGTGTAGAGCGCACAGTAGTCTTGCTTTACAAGACCCTCCTCCAAAGCTCTGGCTACTCCACATAGCATTTGGGGATGGGAGGAAAACATGCTCTGGTTTAATGGCATTTCTTTAAAACAATCGATTTAGTTCGATTTAGAAAAACAACAATTAGTGGCGCTAAACTTTGCACAGAGCCGCTGCAAAATAGCTGTGTAAGACAAAACTCCGATTGGACAGATAGTCTAGCTAGCTGTCTCAATTAACCCTGCAGAGATCTGAGGACCAGGTAACCATAGTCCTCATTAATCCACCGATTTTTAAAATAGCAACACAAAGAAAGTGGAAGGAAACGGAAAATACATGAATCTGGCGGAATTTCTTGCGCCACCCAAACAACCCTGGAAGTGGAATGTCAGGGATGTAGACCAAGCACAAAGAGACTAGGCGCCCTATCTTGCACTCGCCGCAGGACGACGCAAAGCCTTAAACAAGTGTCTTTGCTATTTTAAGACTGACAAAGTTGTTTATTTCCCGTCCTGCGCCCACGTCATTTAAATAGCAGATGCACCTGCAGCCATCTTTGCACCCATGGACGTGCTGGTCTTATAGGGAGGTGCGTTCAGGTGAGTTCTTGGCGTATTGGTATCTTGCGGCAGCAGAAAGTGATTGCATCATTGACCAACATAAACCTGGTCTAAAGTCAATAACGCAGCATTTTATTGTTATTTTAACACAGCATTAGCAAAATGTACCTAGGCACAGCGTGCGCACACTATGCTTGTTACACACACACACAGAGTAGCGCAGCAGCACAGACGCATGCAAAAGATTAAAAATAAAAATATGACAAGTACGCCATATGTGCAAGTATGCCATCATTATAGCAATGCACCAAGGTCGAAACGCGCCTGGCTTTTAAAGAGAATGGGAGATGACACTCTGATTGGTTTGTTGCATGTTACGCCCAAAACACATCTATGAATTAATGAAGACACTAAGTACAACCTTTTAGAACAATGCGCCCGGTGCACAAACCCTTTTTTCCGCTGTCAAACTAGCAAAAGTGGATTTGGACATGCCCTAAACACATCTGCGCCATGTGCTTCACGGCCTGCGCTTAGATCGTTAAAATAGGGTCCTAAATGATGCTGAAGCATCAGGAAAACAATGACCAGAGTATTGGAAGAATAAATCAAGACAGGTAGGATATAAGTCTCAAAGGGAAAGTGAGAGGCATAAAAAGGAAAAAGAAATTGGGAAGAAGGAAATGTGGCTAAAAAAGAGTTCAGCCAGAGGAAAGCTGCAGTGAGATAAGGAGCAGCACTCAGAGCAGAGGGGAACTGACAGAGTGGTGGAACTGGCACCTAAGTGTGAGGGCATTTTTGTGCAAACCTTGGGCCAGTGCCCTGTGTTTCCATCCTAATTGTGAACTGAACTGGACAGTATGTCCTATGTAACCCCAACCAGCAGACTACAGTGACTCAGGAGTCTCATATTCCCTTTGGATTTGAGATATTTATGTCTGTTTAAGGTACAATTGATTTTGAAGATGTCGCCTTGAAATACATTTATGTTTATGTAATATATTAGAGTAATCTTATTGTCAACGTTTAATAATGTGCTCTGTATTGCCATGACTACAGAAAACCCCACCAGAGCTGAAAGTTGAATGAATGTTAACATCACACTCTCAGACCCATAGGATGATCCTAGTGGTGGGCAAATTACAGCCACTTTACCAAATCAGACAAAGTCTCTTTCTTAGTATTTCACAGAATATCTTGAGTAAATAACTCAATTTGTTATTGCACCAACAGAAATGCAGTATGGTTGTAGACATTTTTGGTCTAAAATTTCCCTTGAGCTAGTCTATATCCTTGACTCCACTTCCGGGATTGCTCTGGTGAAATTCCGCCGAATGCATGTATTTTCACTGATGTCTGTTTCTTTTCACGTTCTTTGTGTTGGAATTTTAAACTCCGGTGAATTTATGAGGACTGTGGTTAACTGCTCCTCAGATCTCTGCAGGGTAAATCTAGACAGCTAACTAGACTATCTGTCAATCTGAGTTTTCACTCCCTCAACTATTTTACAGCAGCTCCTTGTGGAACTTAGCGCCGGCAATGAAGAAATGCCAATAAACCAGAGCACTTTTTTCCAATTCTGGAATGCAATGTGGACTACCCAGACCCTCCTCCGCTCCGCAGCGTGTGGATGGTCTGGCAAAGCGAGACTACCCTGGAGCTAACAACGTATGTTGATGCTAATGATGTAGGTCGAGGTTTAAGGTTTTTTTAGTTCTCAGTTCTCAAACCCTGTTTTCTATCCTTCTTTACTAATTAGTTTGGTTACTACTTATTGTTAGGGCATGTTGTCGTTGGCACACAGGCTCACAAAATAGCCTGTTTCCGTACATCTTCACTATTTATAGTGAACTGTTTATGATGTAAGACAAGCCTCTTACATCAACACATTAATTTGCACCAAATTAACGCTAGCACACATAATTTGGTGCAGTGCCTTATACCTTCTATCTTTCAGCACGACGCTTACGCACGGTGTCAAAATCATTGTCTTCCGGGTGGGATTTACCACTGGTGTTGAAAGCTTTATCGGGACCACCATTCAAACCTTTGTTGGAAGTAGGTGCGAAGATGCTCTCACTTAAGATAGCACTGCTTGTGGCGTTAGTTTCAGCCAAGCTGGTTGGTGACTTACACGCCTTATCAGCACATCCATCCTGTATGCAGTTTGGCCCAGGGGACTCTAAAGTCTTGTTGAGTCTCCTGTTGGTCTACGTGCACATTCAACAAAGGGGAATTGCCACGTTGTGGGGCTTATTTAAAGGAGTGTTGATACAGGAAGTGTGTTCCACTTGCTGGTTGTCCCCAACAACGTTTATGAAGTTTTACAGACTCAAAGTTACTGCACCTCATCTCGATCATGCTGTTTTGAGTGTGAAGTCTTAGAGGACACAGACTGTGTTAGTGTGATTGGAAAGGTCACATATCATCAAGGTTGGCTTGTCCAACAATACTGGAGTAAACATCCAATATGTGAGATACCGAACAAATGCTTGAAAGAGAACTTAAGGTTACGACCGTAACCATGGTTCTCTGATACCATGAGTGAGGTATCTCACCAGACCACCCTTCTTGCGTAGAGCGAGAAGAGGTTGCTACCTTGAATGACGGTACGGCCCACGAGCTTTGGGTTATATAAGGGACCGCCCATTGTGCGCCTTACGGCATACATGTGCTGGCGTAGTGAGAAAAGGCTTCTGAGGGATACACGCTGAGGCGTAACCCATATGTAAGATACCAAACGAATGCTTGAAAGAGAACTGTAAATTTTTCAATGAACGTGGTCCGTATAAAAGAGTTTTCCAGAAAATGAGAAAAGTGTCTCCACTTGATGTACTTTATTAGTGATAGACCGGTTATTGTCCCTGGCTGAATATTGTCTTTGGAAGTTTGCAGATTAACTGCATTAGCGTTTTCATGCTATCAGAGAAGTGGGGGTTACAGTTGTAACCTTAAGTTTTAGTCAACAGCTGCTTCCATCATGTTCTTCTAGATTATTTCTTCCTGAAAAAACATGCTGGATAGTAAAGAGCTGTTTAATTTATCAGGCCTCTCTCTGTTGTGATGACTCAGCTTGACAGTTGACTCAGGCTGCTCCTGATTGGCAGTGTTTTTGTTTGTCCTCTAATTAGCCGTTCCAATATTAGGTAAGGGAATTATTTTTCAAGCTGAGAGGAACATCATGACCCGATATGGATGAGGTGTAAGGATACGTCAGTGGCCTTTAATGAATGACTCCCACATCATGAATCATGAATAGTGCAAGGGGCAATGGTTAAAAGGATTATAAATGTAACTGCCCTTACCTTTTTATAAATAAAATCTGAGGCACAAAATTCAGCTCTACATGTGCAGCTTGACAAACTGTATGCCTGTATGGCAGTGCTGTATTATCCCTGACACAAAGTGGGTTACCAGTTGCTACATGAGAGCTCAGTTTAGAAACCTATGCAGAAAGACATTTCTGTGGTCTCGTATTATCTTACAAACACTTGCTTAAACATTTAAAAGCTACAGATTGGCAAATGAAATTGAAACAAAAACAAAATGTTAAACTTCAATATTCCGCACATTGATAGCTTTGTTGAACATTAGGCTCTAAATCACATTCAGTCTCCTTTTAAACTATGTGGACATTTGTCCTTCAGTTTACTTACTTACTACTGTTTGTCCAAAAGCCTGTTGTGGCTTTGAATGAATAACACGGCAGTGGTGTGTGTGTGTGTGTGTGTGTGTGTGTGTGTGTGTGTGTGTGTGTGTGTGTGTGTGTGTGTGTGTGTGTGCAAGACATAGCAGGACTTACGTCAGTGAAATCAAGCAAGTGTGTATGGGTGTCTGCACGATGTGAGGAAAATCTGTGTGCGACTGAGGTCTTCTCAGCCAACCTTATTTTTCTGCTCTCTAGCTATGTCCACCAAAACTATAAGAAGCATATCAGTAAACAGCACCAACACACACCAACCCTCCTTTTTTACTGCCCCACTTCAGAAACACTGCAACAAACAACCATTAAACTGTGCTGTATATCACCCAGAAACTACATCATGCATTAACATCTGAATTCAAGCACGCAGTGTGAATCGTTTATATCATGTTAAACGTTAGTCATAACACAAATAACTTTCAGTTATGTACAGTATTTAGTTGTTGATAGACTAACTTGTACAGTTTTTTTAATTCTCTGCTGTTACCTTGTGCTCCAGAGGTGCCGCTGGTCCTCTACCTGTTCCTGCTGATCTCCCTGGTGTGGTTGTGGGCAGGACTCCATATGGCCTACAGGTCCCTGTGGATGCTCATCCTCTATGTCATCTTTAACTGCTTGCTGGTAAGTTAATTGACTTGTTTTACTTGTTCCTTACAGTAATTTTATTCATACATTTAATCAACAGCAGCACCCAGTCATGGGATATGACTTGTCAGATATGTTAATATGGACGGAGATCATTTCTGATACGGAGTCCAACGGGAGATCGTTTTTGTTTAAAACGCTGGTTAACCATGAAAACGTAGTAGTGTGGATGTAACCTTGGGCTACTAGGTGTGTGTGTGTGTGTGTGTGTGTTATGATGTTTTGTTGACTTAGAAAGTGAGTGATGAAAGCTACTTCATCCCACTTTGAAGCCCTTCTTTGATGTGTTGGCAAAGCAAAAAGAGCCTTGGGAGAGAGAAAAGGCAGGTTATCACTCTCACATCTTTTGAAGCCTCTCTCTCTCAGTTTTCCATTTGTGCTTTTGTCTGTTTGTTGTCTCTGTTTGCCTCTCTCTTAATTTGCTTCTCAGTGTCTTTATTCCGACTCCAAGTATCAGACAAGATAAAGAAATGTCAGTGAATCTCTAGATAACGCCATATCTCTTCACAGCTGACATTTACTATTCACTGCTATCTACAGTAACATCAAAGAGTTAGATAACAGGCAATTATCAATGAATATCGGTGGAACTCAACCAATCCCTCTGGTTCCTATCACTGAATAGATTTCTCCATGGCCAACTCTGTAATACAATATATAGACGACTTTGTTTTGATACACAGATGACTCAAAAAAACGCTTTTGCACATTTCTTTTTTGGGGCAGATGCGTCGGAAAAGGTAAAGGTTACCAGTCATACTGTCCATTACGCATGCAAATACTTTATTTAGCAACGTTTCGGTCAGATGGACTGAGGAAAATCTGTGTGACCGAAACGTTTTGCATCATGATAACTATCTGGATTATATTTAGTTTATTCTTTTTTATAACGTTATATCATTACTGTTTGATTGCACATGGCTGATTAGAAGAAAAAAAAGTTTCTGTGTTGAGTGGGATCATTTCACGAAGTTGTAAAGCCTGCTGTCTTTCTCTTACCTGAAAGGATCCTTTTATAGTTATACAGTGCTATGTATTTTCTCAATTAGTAGATTAGTTGTTTGGTCTAGAAAATGTCAGAAAATTGTGAAAAATGGTGAATTTTTTCCAAAAGCCCAAGATGATGTCCTCAAATGTCTTGTTTTGTCCCCAACTCAAAGACTTTCAGTTTACTGTCACAGAGGAGAGAAGAAATAGAAAATGTTCACATTTAAGAAGCTGGAATCAAAGATGTTTTACTTAATTCCATAAAAAAAGTACTCAAGCCAATGAATCAATGTATTTTTCATTATATGTTTATTTAATACAGACACATGCTACCACATAGACATTTGAACAACAAATCTCCAAAGTAGAGCATCACAGCGTTTATAGCTAATGCTAATGTCCATTGCCGGTCAAGGGAAGGAATTATCAAAATAGTTGCCGATCAATTAAGTAGTTGACAACTAATCGATTAATCCATACATCTTTGCAACTCTAAATTCTAGCACTAATTAATTAGTTAATTAAGGTAGAGTAATGTGTAGTTATGTGGAAAAAAAATGTCTTCTTTGCACAGACGTCCAGGAAGCTCTCCGGACCTCACTCTCTGGCACAATAGGCTCTTTTCCTTCATGTCTAGTCTATAAACGTTGCGGTCTCTTCTGTCTTCCTCTGAGAGACACCATCTGCCTGTAAAGTGTGCCATAACAGGTCTGTGGTAACCTGTGGTGATATGTGGCATCCACATGCCAAAGACAACAGTGTTGCACCAAAGTAAACTCCTCCTGTTGGTGAAGTGACTAATGAAGAGAAGTGATGTCAACGCCAACAGTTGATGTCGCACTTCGCACTTGTTTATGAGGTCCAATAGAGTTTGTCCCACTCTGTGACATCATGTGGCCAGTTTCTTCAACGGACCAATAGTGTGATGGTGCTCTTTAAAGTCCGTGGTCATCGGTTATAAGACCAAGTTTGTCAATTGTTTTAGTTCTGGGACACACTCCTTTTTGTCCCGAGAGACTGACTGACCATTCATTTCTTAAATTCTTAAACTTGTTTTTCTAATCATTTTTTTTCATTTTTTCACTGGCACAAGCTTTTTTCTTTTGACTGAGGTAAATAACCTGCCTTAACCCTGTAGAAACACCGATGAAAGTCCTTTGTTCCCTCTGTTTAGGGCTGAATTTGATCACTTTTAGACACCAACCGAATTGCTCAATGGTGTTTTAGGCCCCCAACATCTCCTTCCAGGTAGAGCTGCGTCCATTGACTTCAAGGCACCTAACCCTAACCTTAACCCTTACCATAACGTGACCCTAACCATAACCATTGCCTATTGCCATTGCCATCCTAATGCGTTGGGGGTTTAAAACACTGATAAAGGACCGAATTGCCTCCTTTGTATTGAGTATCGAAAACTGCCTTGTCATTCAATACCCAATTTCAATACCTAAGTACTAAATTTCATCAGAGTCAGTGAGCCAATCAGCATGCAGCATACTTCTACCACTATCTAATAATGATTATGATTAGCTGTCTAACATTACACATTATAGAGACACGCAGGAAAAACTCTACGATACGCACAGAGACGGGCCTCACATAGTAGGAGCTGAAAATTAAATGAAAAGATTTGTGCCCTAATTTGTGCCTTTTGTTAAAATAAGGTATCGAAGAATTTTGAAAAGCCGTACTTCTGTTCCCCTGAGGCCTCCCAGTTTTCTCCCTCCAATGTTCCAATGTAAATGGACTGTAGTTATATCGCACTTTTCTTCTTTTCTTGTCTTAACGACTTCTTGAAAGCACTTTTACATAGTACAGGAATCATTCACCATTCACACACATTCATTCATTGGGCTAGGTGCCACTTCATCAGATAAACATTCACACAGCGATGGGGCAGGAGCAGTTTCGGGGTTCTGTGTCTTGCCCAAGGACACTTAGACATGAGACTGCAGGGCCTGGGGTCGACCCCACAGACCTTCGGATTAGAAGACGACAGCTCTACCACCTGAGCCACAGCCGCCCCCTGGTATCCACCTTCACATAAATAACATAAACATACATTCGGCAGTTCAGATTGATTACAGCAATCAGCTACATTTCTACTGAGAGATGAGAAATACAACATAAAAGGACTTCATCATGTCAACCTAAAAGATTGCCCCCCATTATATCCACTTTGCCCTTGGCTTCAAAGCCAGATGAATTCTAGCAACAAGTTGACCCTGGTAGCCAACTTTTCCAACCCAGCCTTAAAAAAAAATATTTTTGGAAACAACTATGGCAATTGATTTTCAATTCTATCTCCTACATTGCAACCTCAGAGCTCAGACTAAAACAAGAGCCTCTGGGGTTTGGTCTGGGTCTGCTGTAGGAATAAGGAAGGATTCATCCGAGTGGAACTGACAGGTGAAGATCCCCAAAGCCAAAGCGTGTCCTAGGACATTGATTAGCAGTAAACAAACTCGGCTGACCCAGTTTTCACAAAGCACTGCTTTGCCAAGATACTCTGTTGCCATGAACCAAGCATTGTTGCAATTAGATTTGTGTGAGCATGCATTTTATGGCGCAAGCTTATTTAATTTGGCTGCGAATGGGGAAAGAGTCACAGTAAGAGGTGTTTTTTGTGTTATTGTGGGACTTCCATTAGGACTAAATGAAAGTCTATGGCAAGCAACTGTTTCAAGAGCTATTTACAGAATGCTTTTAAAATATGTTTCACAAGATAACTCCAACCAAACGTTGTTGCATTCATTTATAAATGTGTACGTTGTACAGGCTAAAGTGCTGCATAACTACACTGCTTGTTTCTGCCAAGTTATTACTCCAGGAGCAGCTTATTTAAACACGTTGTCTTGTCCTTTATTCAGGTCTTTCATGCTATCTTTTTCCATTGTGTTCATTGCCTTGAGGTTGGAAGTCGTTGTAGGTCTCTGCTGCAAAGTATAGTTATTGTTGTTTCCTTCACGCCGTGAATTTTCCATTAGGAGAATTTTCCATGTTTACCTTGCTGTTGGTATTGATGTGGTTGTGTGGCACGTTTCCCAACAGCTGGTTACTGAACACCATTAAACAGCTGCAGATGTTACAGCTGTGCAGAACTGTGTGTTTTGTTGCAGAGTACAGATTATATTTGGTTATTGAGCGCTGTGATCATAGAAAGCAACCTTTAGTCTCCAGCAGGGTATTCCATTGAAACAAACTGTGAAACCGAGCACATGTGCGCTTATTAATACTGCCGTTCTTTTCTTTTTCCTTCCATCCCTTGTTTTTCAATTATACCACACTGTCACTCCAGTTCCACATCTGTGCCACATCAGGCTGAATTAGAAGACAATAATCAAATCACCACCCCTCATTATCTCCTACTGCGGAGGCCCCTCTGCCGGTAAACCTTACCTCCTTGTATCGTCACAGTCAGAGACATCCACAACAGCACCATGCTTCATTACAATCCAATTCCACCCTGGCTTCCTCATTTAACCTTTGTACTTGCCTATAAATAGGACACAGAATATCTGTGTGTGATTAGGACAAAAGAAGACACAGGCCCATGGGTGTCTACACATATGCACGCAGCTGTGTGAAGCCTGCAAAGAATTAGGGTTTAGGGGAAATCTATCTGTTGCTATTATGAGCATAGAAAATGAATTCAACACAGCACAAATCACTTGAAGGCACTATTGTATCAATTATCCAGTTTAAAACAACAATGGCACTGTTCCTATTAACATCATCACTCCCACACGAGTCAGTTTAGAGACTAATGGGGTTTCCTTTGATTTACCTGTACTTTTTTTTTGAAGACAACTCTACTTTGTGTCCCCTTGACCTGTTTACCCATCACAATTTAATACACAATTGTATTTACACTTTATCCAATTTTAATGTCATTCTTGCCCCCTATTGTTTCTGCTCATGGTCCATTTTTGCTTTCTCTTGGAAATTTTTGCTCCCCTCCTACCAACCTCCTTCCTTGTCCCTCCTGCTCTCCTCAAGTTTGGTTGCTTTCCATCTCTAAAGACGTGGCCTCTCCAGTGATCAGGGAACACTTACATAACAGGCCTATGGCAGTTAAAGCTGCACAGGCTGCTAATGACCTGTGCTAATCACCCACAGCGCTGTTGGGATGGAGCCGCAGTCACGGAAAGCAACATACTGTACATTACACACCCATACATACGCACCTGGCTGCTTTTGTTCACAGAAGGAAGCGTCAATTACTTCCTTAACTTCATACACAGAAAATGCAAGATGGTACAATTAATCTACACAACACTTAACCTAGCTTGTAACCCTGGAATGTCTCATTTCTTAATGGGCATGATATTAATTTGTCATTTCGAAGCTCATTCACACTTGTCTATAAAGGTACATTACATTTTTTAAGTGGATGTACAGCACTCAGACAGTTTGTGTAACTCCCTGATTAAGCATCATCAAGCTATAAAGCACAGCTGATGACCTGTGAGGTGTTCCATGTGTTATCTATTTGCAGCCCTTTTCCCCGCTTTTTACAAGCTGGATGTTCCTGTTTTACAGTGCATTTATAAACACACAGTTTCCACTTACGGTTCCTGTTGTGTTCCTCGTTATGTTGATTGTAACCATCAGCGCTGTTTATAATGCTTTTTCTGTGTTCATATCCCTCGGTTACATGGGTAATGATGATCGCTTTGCAAAGTTTACTGTCCTTTGTTAATCTGATCTGCTGTTTCTTGTGTTTGGTAACATGCAGCTTCATTGTTTGAATAGTAACAAAATTGCTTGTTACAAAGGCCAATGTTTAAGAAAACCTAGTTTGGACAGTTTGGGATGTTCTGCCACTTGCTGAAAACAAAGCATTTTGCTTTATTGAAATTTGTCTCTCTGGTAGGCGTGTCTTTTAGCTTGAATAAGCCAGACCCACATCAAGATGTTGAGTCTGGGAACTCCCCATTGGCAGGGCTCAAATTCCCTCTGCACACAATCGGATAGCGCTACAACCAACCAGAGCAACGCTAGTTGATAGATTCAACTTTTGGCGTATCCGTTTCTTTTTTTAAGAATGACTTCAGTGCTTAACTCTGAATCTTCCAGAGATTCAAAAGGCCGCTGTTCATCAGCAGCAGCAGCCATCTTCTTTGTTTTCAAGTAGCTGGGATTTCACGCAGTACTGCTGTCCTTATGTTAAGCCCGCCCACCAAATCTATACACAATGTGATTGGCCTGACCACAATTTGGTTTTTCCAGCTCGCAAGCCAACGGAGAGTTGCTAGACTGACCCTGGCTGCAAATTTCATGGTGTGTCTAGATTTCT